>CAXARU010000015.1:2082500-2095000 GCA_963971365.1 Lasioglossum villosulum | reverse complement strand
AAGGTCAAAGGTCAAGGTCAAGGTCAAGGTCAAAGGTCAAGGTCAAGGTCAAAGGTCAAAGGTCAAAGGTCAAGGTCAAGGTCAAGGTCAAGGTCAAGGTCAAGGTCATGGTCAAGGTCAAGGTCAAAGGTCAAAGGTCAAAGGTCAAAGGTCAAGGTCAAGGTCAAAGGTCAAGGTCAAGGTCAAAGGTCAAGGTCAAGGCCAAGGTCAAGGTCAAGGTCAAAGGTCAAAGGACAGAGGTCAAGGTCAAAGGTCAGAGGCCAGAGGTCATAGTGCAGAGGTCAAAGGTCAAGGTCAAGGTCAAGGTCAAGGTCAAGGTCGAGGTCAAGGTCAAAGGTCAGAGGTCAAAGGTCAAAGGTCAGAGGTCAAGGTCAAAGGTCAGAGGTCAAGGTCAAAGGTCAAAGGACAGAGGTCAAGGTCAAAGGTCAGAGGCCAGAGGTCATAGTGCAGAGGTCAAAGGTCAAGGTCAAGGTCAAGGTCAAGGTCAAAGGTCAGAGGTCAAAGGTCAAAGGTCAGAGGTCAAGGTCAAAGGTCAAGGCCAAGGTCAAGGTCAAGGTCAAAGGTCAAGGTCAAGGTCAAGGCCAAGGTCAAGGTCAAGGTCAAGGTCAAGGTCAAAGGTCAAGGTCAAGGCCAAGGTCAAGGTCAAAGGTCAAGGTCAAGGTCAAAGGTCAAGGTCAAGGTCAAGGTGTAGGTCAAGGTCAAAGGTCAAAGGTCAAAGGTCAAAGGTCAAGGTCAAGGTCAAGGTCAAGGTCAAGGTCAAGGTCAAGGTCAAGGTCAAGGTCAAGGTCAAAGGTCAAGGTCAAGGTCAAGGTCAAGGTCAAGGTCAAGGTCAAGGTCAAGGTCAAGGTCAAGGTCAAGGTCAAGGTCTAGGTCTAGGTCTAGGTCAAGGTCAAGGTCAAGGTCAAGGTCAAGGTCAAGGTCAAGGTCAAGGTCAAGGTCAAGGTCAAGGTCAAGGTCAAGGTCAAGGTCAAGGTCAAGGTCAAGGTCGAGGTCAAGGTCAAAGGTCAGAGGTCAAAGGTCAAAGGTCAGAGGTCAAGGTCAAAGGTCAAAGGACAGAGGTCAAGGTCAAAGGTCAGAGGCCAGAGGTCATAGTGCAGAGGTCAAAGGTCAAGGTCAAGGTCAAGGTCAAGGTCAAGGTCAAGGTCAAAGGTCAGAGGTCAAAGGTCAGAGGTCAAGGTCAAAGGTCAAGGCCAAGGTCAAGGTCAAGGTCAAAGGTCAAAGGTCAAGGTCAAGGTCAAGGTCAAGGTCAAGGTCAAGGTCAAGGTCAAGGTCAAGGTCAAGGTCAAAGGTAAAGGTCAAGGTCAAGGTCATGGTCAAGGTCAAGATCAAGGTCAAAGGTCAAAGGTCAAACGTCAAGGTCAAGTTCAAGGTCAAAGGTCAAGGTCAAGGTCAAGGTCAAGGTCAAGGTCAAGGTCAAGGTCAAGGTCAAGGTCAAGGTCAAGGTCAAGGTCAAGGTCAAGGTCAAGGTCAAGGTCAAGGTCAAAGGTCAAGGTCAAGGTCAAGGTCAAAGGTCAAGGTCAAGGTCAAAGGTCAAGGGCAAGGTCAAGGTCAAGGTCAAGGTCAAGGTCATGGTCTTGGTCAAGGTCAAGGTCAAGGTCAAGGTCAAAGGTCAAGGTCAAGGTCAAGGTCAAGGTCAAAGGTCAAGGTCAAAGGTCAAGGTCAAGGTCAAGGTCAAGGTCAAGGTCAAAGGTCAAGGTCAAGGTCAAGGTCAAGGTCAAGGTCAAGGTCATGGTCAAGGTCAGAAGTCAGTGGCCAGAGGTCAAGGTCAAGGTCAAGGTCAAGGTCAAGGTCAAGGTCAAAGTCAAGGTCAAGGTCAAAGGTCAAAGGACAGAGGTCAAGGTCAAAGGCCAGAGGTCAGAGTGCAGAGGTCAAAGGTCAAGGTCAAGGTCAAGGTCAAGGTCAAGGTCAAGGTCAAGGTCGAGGTCAAGGTCAAAGGTCAGAGGTCAAAGGTCAAAGGTCAGAGGTCAAGGTCAAAGGTCAAAGGACAGAGGTCAAGGTCAAAGGTCAGAGGCCAGAGGTCATAGTGCAGAGGTCAAAGGTCAAGGTCAAGGTCAAGGTCAAGGTCAAGGTCAAGGTCAAGGTCAAAGGTCAGAGGTCAAAGGTCAGAGGTCAAGGTCAAAGGTCAAGGCCAAGGTCAAGGTCAAGGTCAAAGGTCAAAGGTCAAGGTCAAGGTCAAGGTCAAGGTCAAGGTCAAGGTCAAGGTCAAGGTCAAAGGTAAAGGTCAAGGTCAAGGTCATGGTCAAGGTCAAGATCAAGGTCAAAGGTCAAAGGTCAAAGGTCAAACGTCAAGGTCAAGTTCAAGGTCAAAGGTCAAGGTCAAGGTCAAGGTCAAGGTCAAGGTCAAGGTCAAGGTCAAGGTCAAGGTCAAGGTCAAGGTCAAAGGTCAAGGTCAAGGTCAAGGTCAAAGGTCAAGGTCAAGGTCAAAGGTCAAGGGCAAGGTCAAGGTCAAGGTCAAGGTCATGGTCTTGGTCAAGGTCAAGGTCAAGGTCAAGGTCAAAGGTCAAGGTCAAGGTCAAGGTCAAGGTCAAAGGTCAAGGTCAAAGGTCAAGGTCAAGGTCAAGGTCAAGGTCAAGGTCAAAGGTCAAGGTCAAGGTCAAGGTCAAGGTCAAGGTCAAGGTCAAAGGTCAAGGTCAAGGTCAAAGGTCAAAGGTCAAAGGTCAAGGTCAAGGTCAAGGTCAAGGTCAAGGTCAAGGTCAAGGTCAAAGGTAAACGTCAAGGTCAAGGTCATGGTCAAGGTCAAGGTCAAGGTCAAGGTCAAAGGTCAAAGGTCAAACGTCAAGGTCAAGGTCAAAGGTCAAGTTCAAGGTCAAAGGTCAAAGGTCAAGGTCAAGTCAAGGTCAAGGTCAAGGTCAAGGTCAAGGTCAAGATCAAGGTCATGGTCAAGGTCAAGGTCAAAGGTCAAAGGTCAAAGGTCAAAGGTCAAGGTCAAGGTCAAGGTCAAGGTCAAGGTCAAGGTCAAGGTCAAGGTCAAGGTCTAGGTCTAGGTCTAGGTCAAGGTCAAGGTCAAGGTCAAGGTCAAGGTCAAGGTCAAGGTCAAGGTCAAGGTCAAGGTCAAGGTCAAGGTCAAGGTCAAGGTCAAGGTCAAGGTCAAGGTCAAGGTCAAAGGTCAAGGTCAGAAGTCAGTGGCCAGAGGTCAAGGTCAAGGTCAAGGTCAAGGTCAAGGTCAAGGTCAAAGTCAAGGTCAAGGTCAAAGGTCAAAGGACAGAGGTCAAGGTCAAAGGCCAGAGGTCATAGTGCAGAGGTCAAAGGTCAAGGTCAAGGTCAAGGTCAAGGTCAAGGTCAAAGGTCAAGGTCAAGGTCAAGGTCAAGGTCAAGGTCAAAGGTCAGAGGTCAAAGGTCAGAGGTCAAGGTCAAAGGTCAAGGCCAAGGTCAAGGTCAAGGTCAAAGGTCAAAGGTCAAGGTCAAGGTCAAGGTCAAGGTCAAGGTCAAGGTCAAGGTCAAGGTCAAGGTCAAGGTCAAAGGTAAAGGTCAAGGTCAAGGTCATGGTCAAGGTCAAGATCAAGGTCAAAGGTCAAAGGTCAAACGTCAAGGTCAAGTTCAAGGTCAAAGGTCAAGGTCAAGGTCAAGGTCAAGGTCAAGGTCAAGGTCAAGGTCAAGGTCAAGGTCAAGGTCAAGGTCAAGGTCAAGGTCAAGGTCAAGGTCAAGGTCAAGGTCAAGGTCAAAGGTCAAGGTCAAGGTCAAGGTCAAGGTCAAAGGTCAAGGTCAAGGTCAAAGGTCAAGGGCAAGGTCAAGGTCAAGGTCAAGGTCAAGGTCATGGTCTTGGTCAAGGTCAAGGTCAAGGTCAAGGTCAAAGGTCAAGGTCAAGGTCAAGGTCAAGGTCAAAGGTCAAGGTCAAAGGTCAAGGTCAAGGTCAAGGTCAAGGTCAAGGTCAAAGGTCAAGGTCAAGGTCAAGGTCAAGGTCAAGGTCAAGGTCATGGTCAAGGTCAGAAGTCAGTGGCCAGAGGTCAAGGTCAAGGTCAAGGTCAAGGTCAAGGTCAAGGTCAAAGTCAAGGTCAAGGTCAAAGGTCAAAGGACAGAGGTCAAGGTCAAAGGCCAGAGGTCATAGTGCAGAGGTCAAAGGTCAAGGTCAAGGTCAAGGTCAAGGTCAAGGTCAAGGTCAAGGTCGAGGTCAAGGTCAAAGGTCAGAGGTCAAAGGTCAAAGGTCAGAGGTCAAGGTCAAAGGTCAAAGGACAGAGGTCAAGGTCAAAGGTCAGAGGCCAGAGGTCATAGTGCAGAGGTCAAAGGTCAAGGTCAAGGTCAAGGTCAAGGTCAAGGTCAAGGTCAAGGTCAAAGGTCAGAGGTCAAAGGTCAGAGGTCAAGGTCAAAGGTCAAGGCCAAGGTCAAGGTCAAGGTCAAAGGTCAAAGGTCAAGGTCAAGGTCAAGGTCAAGGTCAAGGTCAAGGTCAAGGTCAAGGTCAAAGGTAAAGGTCAAGGTCAAGGTCATGGTCAAGGTCAAGATCAAGGTCAAAGGTCAAAGGTCAAAGGTCAAACGTCAAGGTCAAGTTCAAGGTCAAAGGTCAAGGTCAAGGTCAAGGTCAAGGTCAAGGTCAAGGTCAAGGTCAAGGTCAAGGTCAAGGTCAAGGTCAAAGGTCAAGGTCAAGGTCAAGGTCAAAGGTCAAGGTCAAGGTCAAAGGTCAAGGGCAAGGTCAAGGTCAAGGTCAAGGTCAAGGTCATGGTCTTGGTCAAGGTCAAGGTCAAGGTCAAGGTCAAAGGTCAAGGTCAAGGTCAAGGTCAAGGTCAAAGGTCAAGGTCAAAGGTCAAGGTCAAGGTCAAGGTCAAGGTCAAGGTCAAAGGTCAAGGTCAAGGTCAAGGTCAAGGTCAAGGTCAAGGTCAAAGGTCAAGGTCAAGGTCAAAGGTCAAAGGTCAAAGGTCAAGGTCAAGGTCAAGGTCAAGGTCAAGGTCAAGGTCAAGGTCAAAGGTAAACGTCAAGGTCAAGGTCATGGTCAAGGTCAAGGTCAAGGTCAAGGTCAAAGGTCAAAGGTCAAACGTCAAGGTCAAGGTCAAAGGTCAAGTTCAAGGTCAAAGGTCAAAGGTCAAGGTCAAGTCAAGGTCAAGGTCAAGGTCAAGGTCAAGGTCAAGATCAAGGTCATGGTCAAGGTCAAGGTCAAAGGTCAAAGGTCAAAGGTCAAAGGTCAAGGTCAAGGTCAAGGTCAAGGTCAAGGTCAAGGTCAATGTCAAGGTCAAGGTCTAGGTCTAGGTCTAGGTCAAGGTCAAGGTCAAGGTCAAGGTCAAGGTCAAGGTCAAGGTCAAGGTCAAGGTCAAGGTCAAGGTCAAGGTCAAGGTCAAGGTCAAGGTCAAGGTCAAGGTCAAGGTCAAGGTCAAGGTCAAAGGTCAAGGTCAGAAGTCAGTGGCCAGAGGTCAAGGTCAAGGTCAAGGTCAAGGTCAAGGTCAAGGTCAAAGTCAAGGTCAAATTCAAAGGTCAAAGGACAGAGGTCAAGGTCAAAGGCCAGAGGTCATAGTGCAGAGGTCAAAGGTCAAGGTCAAGGTCAAGGTCAAGGTCAAGGTCAAAGGTCAAGGTCAAGGTCAAGGTCAAAGGTCAAGGTCAAGGTCAAGGTCAAGGTCAAGGTCAAGGTCAAGGTCAAGGTCAAAGGTCAAGGTCAAAGGTCAAGGTCAAGGTCAAGGTCAAGGTCAAGGTCAAGGTCAAGGTCAAGGTCAAGGTCATGGTCAAGGTCAAAGGTCAAAGGTCAAAGGTCAAAGGTCAAGTTCAAGGTCAAAGGTCAAGGTCAAGGTCAAAGGTCAAGGTCAAGGTCAAGGCCAAGGTCAAGGTCAAGGTCAAGGTCAAGGTCAAGGTCAAAGGTCAAGGTCAAGGCCAAGGTCAAGGTCAAAGGTCAAGGTCAAGGTCAAGGTCAAAGGTCAAGGTCAAGGTCAAGGTGTAGGTCAAGGTCAAAGGTCAAAGGTCAAAGGTCAAAGGTCAAGGTCAAGGTCAAGGTCAAGGTCAAGGTCAAGGTCAAGGTCAAGGTCAAGGTCAAGGTCAAGGTCAAGGTCAAAGGTCAAGGTCAAGGTCAAGGTCAAGGTCAAGGTCAAGGTCAAGGTCAAGGTCAAGGTCAAGGTCAAGGTCTAGGTCTAGGTCAAGGTCAAGGTCAAGGTCAAGGTCAAGGTCAAGGTCAAGGTCAAGGTCAAGGTCAAGGTCAAGGTCAAGGTCAAGGTCAAGGTCAAGGTCAAGGTCAAGGTCGAGGTCAAGGTCAAAGGTCAGAGGTCAAAGGTCAAAGGTCAGAGGTCAAGGTCAAAGGTCAAAGGACAGAGGTCAAGGTCAAAGGTCAGAGGCCAGAGGTCATAGTGCAGAGGTCAAAGGTCAAGGTCAAGGTCAAGGTCAAGGTCAAGGTCAAGGTCAAAGGTCAGAGGTCAAAGGTCAGAGGTCAAGGTCAAAGGTCAAGGCCAAGGTCAAGGTCAAGGTCAAAGGTCAAAGGTCAAGGTCAAGGTCAAGGTCAAGGTCAAGGTCAAGGTCAAGGTCAAGGTCAAAGGTAAAGGTCAAGGTCAAGGTCATGGTCAAGGTCAAGATCAAGGTCAAAGGTCAAAGGTCAAACGTCAAGGTCAAGTTCAAGGTCAAAGGTCAAGGTCAAGGTCAAGGTCAAGGTCAAGGTCAAGGTCAAGGTCAAGGTCAAGGTCAAGGTCAAGGTCAAGGTCAAGGTCAAGGTCAAGGTCAAAGGTCAAGGTCAAGGTCAAGGTCAAAGGTCAAGGTCAAGGTCAAAGGTCAAGGGCAAGGTCAAGGTCAAGGTCAAGGTCAAGGTCAAGGTCAAGGTCAAGGTCAAGGTCATGGTCTTGGTCAAGGTCAAGGTCAAGGTCAAGGTCAAAGGTCAAGGTCAAGGTCAAGGTCAAGGTCAAAGGTCAAGGTCAAAGGTCAAGGTCAAGGTCAAGGTCAAGGTCAAGGTCAAAGGTCAAGGTCAAGGTCAAGGTCAAGGTCAAGGTCAAGGTCATGGTCAAGGTCAGAAGTCAGTGGCCAGAGGTCAAGGTCAAGGTCAAGGTCAAGGTCAAGGTCAAGGTCAAAGTCAAGGTCAAGGTCAAAGGTCAAAGGACAGAGGTCAAGGTCAAAGGCCAGAGGTCATAGTGCAGAGGTCAAAGGTCAAGGTCAAGGTCAAGGTCAAGGTCAAGGTCAAGGTCAAGGTCAAGGTCGAGGTCAAGGTCAAAGGTCAGAGGTCAAAGGTCAAAGGTCAGAGGTCAAGGTCAAAGGTCAAAGGACAGAGGTCAAGGTCAAAGGTCAGAGGCCAGAGGTCATAGTGCAGAGGTCAAAGGTCAAGGTCAAGGTCAAGGTCAAGGTCAAGGTCAAGGTCAAAGGTCAGAGGTCAAAGGTCAGAGGTCAAGGTCAAAGGTCAAGGCCAAGGTCAAGGTCAAGGTCAAAGGTCAAAGGTCAAGGTCAAGGTCAAGGTCAAGGTCAAGGTCAAGGTCAAGGTCAAGGTCAAAGGTAAAGGTCAAGGTCAAGGTCATGGTCAAGGTCAAGATCAAGGTCAAAGGTCAAAGGTCAAACGTCAAGGTCAAGTTCAAGGTCAAAGGTCAAGGTCAAGGTCAAGGTCAAGGTCAAGGTCAAGGTCAAGGTCAAGGTCAAGGTCAAGGTCAAGGTCAAGGTCAAGGTCAAGGTCAAAGGTCAAGGTCAAGGTCAAGGTCAAAGGTCAAGGTCAAGGTCAAAGGTCAAGGGCAAGGTCAAGGTCAAGGTCAAGGTCAAGGTCATGGTCTTGGTCAAGGTCAAGGTCAAGGTCAAGGTCAAGGTCAAAGGTCAAGGTCAAGGTCAAGGTCAAGGTCAAAGGTCAAGGTCAAAGGTCAAGGTCAAGGTCAAGGTCAAGGTCAAGGTCAAAGGTCAAGGTCAAGGTCAAGGTCAAGGTCAAGGTCAAGGTCAAAGGTCAAGGTCAAGGTCAAAGGTCAAAGGTCAAAGGTCAAGGTCAAGGTCAAGGTCAAGGTCAAGGTCAAGGTCAAGGTCAAAGGTAAACGTCAAGGTCAAGGTCATGGTCAAGGTCAAGGTCAAGGTCAAGGTCAAAGGTCAAAGGTCAAACGTCAAGGTCAAGGTCAAAGGTCAAGTTCAAGGTCAAAGGTCAAAGGTCAAGGTCAAGTCAAGGTCAAGGTCAAGGTCAAGGTCAAGGTCAAGATCAAGGTCATGGTCAAGGTCAAGGTCAAAGGTCAAGGTCAAGGTCAAGGTCAAGGTCAAGGTCAAGGTCAAGGTCAAGGTCTAGGTCTAGGTCTAGGTCAAGGTCAAGGTCAAGGTCAAGGTCAAGGTCAAGGTCAAGGTCAAGGTCAAGGTCAAGGTCAAGGTCAAGGTCAAGGTCAAGGTCAAGGTCAAGGTCAAGGTCAAGGTCAAAGGTCAAGGTCAGAAGTCAGTGGCCAGAGGTCAAGGTCAAGGTCAAGGTCAAGGTCAAGGTCAAGGTCAAAGTCAAGGTCAAGGTCAAAGGTCAAAGGACAGAGGTCAAGGTCAAAGGCCAGAGGTCATAGTGCAGAGGTCAAAGGTCAAGGTCAAGGTCAAGGTCAAGGTCAAGGTCAAGGTCAAGGTCAAGGTCAAGGTCGAGGTCAAGGTCAAAGGTCAGAGGTCAAAGGTCAAAGGTCAGAGGTCAAGGTCAAAGGTCAAAGGACAGAGGTCAAGGTCAAAGGTCAGAGGCCAGAGGTCATAGTGCAGAGGTCAAAGGTCAAGGTCAAGGTCAAGGTCAAGGTCAAGGTCAAGGTCAAAGGTCAGAGGTCAAAGGTCAGAGGTCAAGGTCAAAGGTCAAGGCCAAGGTCAAGGTCAAGGTCAAAGGTCAAAGGTCAAGGTCAAGGTCAAGGTCAAGGTCAAGGTCAAGGTCAAGGTCAAGGTCAAAGGTAAAGGTCAAGGTCAAGGTCATGGTCAAGGTCAAGATCAAGGTCAAAGGTCAAACGTCAAACGTCAAGGTCAAGTTCAAGGTCAAAGGTCAAGGTCAAGGTCAAGGTCAAGGTCAAGGTCAAGGTCAAGGTCAAGGTCAAGGTCAAGGTCAAGGTCAAGGTCAAGGTCAAGGTCAAGGTCAAAGGTCAAGGTCAAGGTCAAGGTCAAAGGTCAAGGTCAAGGTCAAAGGTCAAGGGCAAGGTCAAGGTCAAGGTCAAGGTCAAGGTCATGGTCTTGGTCAAGGTCAAGGTCAAGGTCAAGGTCAAAGGTCAAGGTCAAGGTCAAGGTCAAGGTCAAAGGTCAAGGTCAAAGGTCAAGGTCAAGGTCAAGGTCAAGGTCAAAGCTCAAGGTCAAGGTCAAGGTCAAGGTCAAGGTCAAGGTCAAAGGTCAAGGTCAAGGTCAAAGGTCAAAGGTCAAAGGTCAAGGTCAAGGTCAAGGTCAAGGTCAAGGTCAAAGGTAAACGTCAAGGTCAAGGTCATGGTCAAGGTCAAGGTCAAGGTCAAGGTCAAAGGTCAAAGGTCAAACGTCAAGGTCAAGGTCAAAGGTCAAGTTCAAGGTCAAAGGTCAAAGGTCAAGGTCAAGTCAAGGTCAAGGTCAAGGTCAAGGTCAAGGTCAAAGGTCAAAGGTCAAACGTCAAGGTCAAGGTCAAAGGTCAAGTTCAAGGTCAAAGGTCAAGGTCAAGGTCAAGGTCAAAGGTCAAGGTCAAGGTCAAGGTCAAGGTCAAGGTCAAGGTCAAGGTCAAGGTCAAGGTCAAGGTCAAGGTCAAGATCAAGGTCATGGTCAAGGTCAAGGTCAAAGGTCAAAGGTCAAAGGTCAAAGGTCAAGGTCAAGGTCAAAGGTCAAGGTCAAGGCCAAGGTCAAGGTCAAGGTCAAGGTCAAGGTCAAAGGTCAAGGTCAAGGCCAAGGTCAAGGTCAAAGGTCAAGGTCAAGGTCAAGGTCAAAGGTCAAGGTCAAGGTCAAGGTCAAGGTGTAGGTCAAGGTCAAAGGTCAAGGTCAAGGTCAAGGTCAAGGTCAAGGTCAAGGTCAAAGGTCAAGGTCAAGGTCAAGGTCAAGGTCAAGGTCAAGGTCAAGGTCAAGGTCAAGGTCAAGGTCAAGGTCAAGGTCAAAGATCAAGGTCAAAGGTCAAAGGTCAAGGTCAAAGGTCAAGGTCAAGGTCAAGGTCAAGGTCAAGGTCAAGGTCAAAGGTCAAGGTCAAGGTCATGGTCAAGGTCAAAGGTCAAAGGTCAAGGTCAAGGTCAAGGTCAAGGTCAAAGGTCAAGGTCAAGGTCAAGGTCAAGGTCAAGGTCAAGGTCAAGGTCAAGGTCAAGGTCAAGGTCAAGGTCAAGGTCAAGGTCAAAAGTCAAGGTCAAAGGTCAAAGGTCAAGGTCAAGGTCAAAGGTCAAGGTCAAGGTCAAGGTCAAAGGTCAAGGTCAAAGGTCAAGGTCAAGGTCAAAGGTCAAGGTCAAAGGTCAAGGTCAAGGTCAAAGGTCAAGGTCAAAGGTCAGAGGCCAGAGGTCATAGTGCAGAGGTCAAAGGTCAAGGTCAAGGTCAAGGTCAGTCAAGGTCAAGGTCGAGGTCAAGGTCAAAGGTCAGAGGTCAAAGGTCAAAGGTCAGAGGTCAAGGTCAAAGGTCAAAGGACAGAGGTCAAGGTCAAAGGTCAGAGGCCAGAGGTCATAGTGCAGAGGTCAAAGGTCAAGGTCAAGGTCAAGGTCAAGGTCAAGGTCAAGGTCAAGGTCAAGGTCAAGGTCAAAGGTCAGAGGTCAAAGGTCAGAGGTCAAGGTCATGGTCATGGTCATGGTCAAGGTCAAGGTCAAGGTCAAGGTCAAGGTCAAAGGTCAAGGTCAAAGGTCAAGGTCAAGTCAAGGTCAAGGTCAAGGTCAAGGTCAAGGTCAAAGGTCAAAGGTCAAACGTCAAGGTCAAGGTCAAAGGTCAAGTTCAAGGTCAAAGGTCAAGGTCAAAGGTCAAGGTCAAGGTCAAGGTCAAGGTCAAGGTCAAAGGTCAAGGTCAAGGTCAAGGTCAAGGTCAAGGTCAAGGTCAAGATCAAGGTCATGGTCAAGGTCAAGGTCAAAGGTCAAAGGTCAAAGGTCAAAGGTCAAGGTCAAGGTCAAGGTCAAAGGTCAAGGTCAAGGTCAAGGCCAAGGTCAAGGTCAAGGTCAAGGTCAAGGTCAAAGGTCAAGGTCAAGGCCAAGGTCAAGGTCAAAGGTCAAGGTCAAGGTCAAGGTCAAAGGTCAAGGTCAAGGTCAAGGTCAAAGGTCAAGGTCAAGGTCAAGGTCAAGGTGTAGGTCCAGGTCAAAGGTCAAAGGTCAAAGGTCAAGGTCAAGGTCAAGGTCAAGGTCAAGGTCAAGGTCAAGGTCAAGGTCAAAGGTCAAGGTCAAGGTCAAGGTAAAGGTCAAGGTCAAGGTCAAGGTCAAGGTCAAGGTCAAGGTCAAGGTCAAGGTCAAGGTCAAGATCAAGGTCAAGGTCAAGGTCAAGGTCAAGGTCAAAGGTCAAAGGTCAAGGTCAAAGGTCAAAGGTCAAGGTCAAAGGTCAAGGTCAAGGTCAAAGGTCAAGGTCAAGGTCAAGGTCAAGGTCAAGGTCAAGGTCAAGGTCAAGGTCAAGGTCAAGGTCAAGGTCAAGGTCAAGGTCAAGGTCAAAGGTCAAGGTCAGAAGTCAGTGGCCAGAGGTCAAGGTCAAGGTCAAGGTCAAGGTCAAGGTCAAGGTCAAAGTCAAGGTCAAGGTCAAAGGTCAAAGGACAGAGGTCAAGGTCAAAGGCCAGAGGTCATAGTGCAGAGGTCAAAGGTCAAGGTCAAGGTCAAGGTCAAGGTCAAGGTCAAGGTCAAGGTCAAGGTCGAGGTCAAGGTCAAAGGTCAGAGGTCAAAGGTCAAAGGTCAGAGGTCAAGGTCAAAGGTCAAAGGACAGAGGTCAAGGTCAAAGGTCAGAGGCCAGAGGTCATAGTGCAGAGGTCAAAGGTCAAGGTCAAGGTCAAGGTCAAGGTCAAGGTCAAGGTCAAAGGTCAGAGGTCAAAGGTCAGAGGTCAAGGTCAAAGGTCAAGGTCAAGGTCAAAGGTCAAAGGTCAAGGTCAAGGTCAAGGTCAAGGTCAAGGTCAAGGTCAAGGTCAAGGTCAAAGGTAAAGGTCAAGGTCAAGGTCATGGTCAAGGTCAAGATCAAGGTCAAAGGTCAAAGGTCAAACGTCAAGGTCAAGTTCAAGGTCAAAGGTCAAGGTCAAGGTCAAGGTCAAGGTCAAGGTCAAGGTCAAGGTCAAGGTCAAGGTCAAGGTCAAGGTCAAGGTCAAGGTCAAGGTCAAGGTCAAGGTCAAGGTCAAAGGTCAAGGTCAAGGTCAAGGTCAAAGGTCAAGGTCAAGGTCAAAGGTCAAGGGCAAGGTCAAGGTCAAGGTCAAGGTCAAGGTCATGGTCTTGGTCAAGGTCAAGGTCAAGGTCAAAGGTCAAGGTCAAGGTCAAGGTCAAGGTCAAAGGTCAAGGTCAAAGGTCAAGGTCAAGGTCAAGGTCAAGGTCAAGGTCAAAGATCAAGGTCAAGGTCAAGGTCAAGGTCAAGGTCAAGGTCAAGGTCAAAGGTCAAGGTCAAGGTCAAAGGTCAAAGGTCAAAGGTCAAGGTCAAGGTCAAGGTCAAGGTCAAGGTCAAGGTCAAAGGTAAACGTCAAGGTCAAGGTCATGGTCAAGGTCAAGGTCAAGGTCAAGGTCAAAGGTCAAAGGTCAAACGTCAAGGTCAAGGTCAAAGGTCAAGTTCAAGGT
>CAXARU010000015.1:1797500-2077500 GCA_963971365.1 Lasioglossum villosulum | reverse complement strand
GTCAAGGTCAAGGTCAAGGTCAAGGTCAAGGTCAAGGTCAAGGTCAAGGTCAAGGTCAAGGTCAAGGTCAAGGTCAAGGTCAAGGTCAAAGGTCAAACGTCAAGGTCAAGGTCAAGGTCAAAGGTCAAGTTCAAGGTCAAAGGTCAAGGTCAAGGTCAAGGTCAAAGGTCAAGGCCAAGGTCAAGGTCAAGGTCAAGGTCAAGGTCAAAGGTCAAGGTCAAGGCCAAGGTCAAGGTCAAGGTCAAGGTCAAGGTCAAGGTCAAGGTCAAGGTCAAGGTCAAGGTCAAGGTCAAGGTCAAGGTCAAGGTCAAGGTCAAGGTCAAGGTCAAGGTCAAGGTCGAGGTCGAGGTCGAGGTCGAGGTCGAGGTCAAGGTCAAGGTCAAGATCAAGGTCAAGGTCCAGGTCCAGGTCCAGGTCCAGGTCCAGGTCCAGGTCCAGGTCCAGGTCAAGGTCAAGGTCAAGGTCTAGGTCTAGGTCAAGGTCAAGGTCAAGGTCAAGGTCAAGGTCAAGGTCAAGGTCAAGGTCAAGGTCAAGGTCAAGGTCAAGGTCAAGGTCAAGGTCAAGGTCAAGGTCAAGGTCAAGGTCAAGGTCAAGGTCAAGGTCAAGGTCAAGGTCAAGGTCAAGGTCAAGGTCAAGGTCAAGGTCAAGGTCATGGTCAAGGTCAAGGTCAAGGTCAAGGTCAAGGTCAAGGTCAAGGTCAAGGTCATGGTCAAGGTCAAGGTCAAGGTCAAGGTCAAGGTCAAGGTCAAGGTCAAGGTCAAGGTCAAGGTCAAGGTCAAGGTCAAGGTCAAGGTCAAGGTCAAGGTCAAGGTCAAGGTCAAGGTCAAGGTCAAGGTCAAGGTCTAGGTCAAGGTCAAGGTCTAGGTCTAGGTCTAGGTCTAGGTCAAGGTCAAGGTCAAGGTCAAGGTCAAGGTCAAGGTCAAGGTCAAGGTCAAGGTCAAGGTCAAGGTCAAGGTCAAGGTCAAAGTCAAGGTCAAGGTCAAGGTCAAGGTCAAGGTCAAGGTCAAGGTCTAGGTCAAGGTCAAGGTCTAGGTCTAGGTCTAGGTCTAGGTCAAGGTCAAGGTCAAGGTCAAGGTCAAGGTCAAGGTCAAGGTCAAGGTCAAGGTCAAGGTCAAAGGTCAAGGTCAAGGTCAAGGTCAAGGTCAAGGTCAAGGTCAAAGGTCAAGGTCAAAGGTCAAGGTCAAGGTCAAGGTCAAGGTCAAGGTCAAGGTTGAGGTCAAGATCAAGGTCATGGTCAAGGTCAAGGTCAAAGGTCAAAGGTCAAAGGTCAAAGGTCAAAGGTCAAGGTCAAGGTCAAGGTCAAGGTCAAAGGTCAAGGTCAAGGCCAAGGTCAAGGTCATGGTCAAGGTCAAGGTCAAGGTCAAAGGTCAAGTTCAAGGTCAAAGGTCAAGGTCAAGGTCAAGGTCAAGGTCAAGGTCAAGGTCAAGGTCAAGGTCAAGGTCAAGGTCAAGGTCAAAGGTCAAGGTCAAGGTCAAGGTCAAAGGTCAAGGTCAAGGTCAAAGGTCAAGGGCAAGGTCAAGGTCAAGGTCAAGGTCAAGGTCAAGGTCATGGTCATGGTCAAGGTCAAGGTCAAGGTCAAGGTCAAAGGTCAAGGTCAAGGTCAAAGGTCAAGGTCAAAGGTCAAGGTCAAGGTCAAGGTCAAGGTCAAAGGTCAAGGTCAAGGTCAAGGTCAAGGTCAAGGTCAAGGTCAAGGTCAAGGTCAAGGTCAAGGTCAAGGTCAAGGTCAAGGTCAAGGTCTAGGTCAAGGTCAAGGTCTAGGTCTAGGTCTAGGTCTAGGTCAAGGTCAAGGTCAAGGTCAAGGTCAAGGTCAAGGTCAAAGGTCAAGGTCAAGGTCAAGGTCAAGGTCAAGGTCAAGGTCAAGGTCAAAGGTCAAGGTCAAGGTCAAGGTCAAGGTCAAGGTCAAGGTCAAGGTCAAGGTCAAAGGTCAAGGTCAAAGGTCAAGGTCAAGGTCAAAGGTCAAGTTCAAGGTCAAAGGTCAAGGTCAAGGTCAAGGTCAAGGTCAAAGGTCAAGGTCAAGGTCAAGGTCAAAGGTCAAGGTCAAGGTCAAGGTCAAGGTCAAGGTCAAGTTCAAGGTCAAGGTCAAGGTCAAGGTCAAGGTGAAGGTCAAGGTCAAAGGTCAAAGGTCAAACGTCAAGGTCAAGGTCAAAGGACAAGTTCAAGGTCAAAGGTCAAGGTCAAGGTCAAAGGTCAAGGTCAAGGTCAAGGTCAAGGTCAAGGTCAAGGTCAAAGGTCAAGGTCAAAGGTCAAGGTCAAGGTCAAGGTCAAGGTCAAGGTCGAGGTCAAGATCAATGTCATGGTCAAGGTCAAGGTCAAAGGTCAAAGGTCAAAGGTCAAAGGTCAAGGTCAAGGTCAAGGTCAAAGGTCAAGGTCAAGGCCAAGGTCAAGGTCAAGGTCAAGGTCAAGGTCAAAGGTCAAGGTCAAGGCCAAGGTCAAGGTCAAGGTCAAGGTCAAGGTCAAGGTCAAGGTCAAGGTCAAGGTCAAGGTCAAGGTCAAGGTCAAGGTCAAGGTCAAGGTCAAGGTCAAGATCAAGGTCAAGGTCCAGGTCCAGGTCCAGGTCCAGGTCCAGGTCCAGGTCCAGGTCCAGGTCAAGGTCAAGGTCTAGGTCAAAGGTCAAGGTCAAGGTCAAGGTCAAGGTCAAGGTCAAGGTCAAGGTCAAGGTCAAGGTCAAGGTCAAGGTCAAGGTCAAGGTCAAGGTCAAGGTCAAGGTCAAGGTCAAGGTCAAGGTCAAGGTCAAGGTCAAGGTCAAAAGTCAAGGTCAAAGGTCAAAGGTCAAAGGTCAAGGTCAAGGTCAAGGTCAAGGTCAAGGTCAAGGTCAAGGTCAAAGGTAAACGTCAAGGTCAAGGTCATGGTCAAGGTCAAGGTCAAGGTCAAGGTCAAAGGTCAAAGGTCAAACGTCAAGGTCAAGGTCAAAGGTCAAGTTCAAGGTCAAAGGTCAAAGGTCAAGGTCAAGTCAAGGTCAAGGTCAAGGTCAAAGGTCAAAGGTCAAACGTCAAGGTCAAGGTCAAGGTCAAAGGTCAAGTTCAAGGTCAAAGGTCAAGGTCAAGGTCAAGGTCAAAGGTCAAGGTCAAGGTCAAGGTCAAGGTCAAAGGTCAAGGTCAAGGTCAAGGTCAAGGTCAAGGTCAAGGTCAAGGTCAAGGTCAAGGTCAAAGGTCAAGGTCAAGGTCAAGGTCAAGGTCAAAGGTCAAGGTCATGGTCAAGGTCAAAGGTCAAAGGTCAAGGTCAAGGTCAAGGTCAAAGGTCAAGGTCAAAGGTCAAGGTCAAGGTCAAGGTCAAGGTCAAGGTCAAGGTCAAGGTCAAGGTCAAGGTCAAGGTCAAGGTCAAGGTCAAGGTCAAGGTCAAGGTCAAGGTCAAGGTCAAGGTCAAGGTCAAAAGTCAAGGTCAAAGGTCAAAGGTCAAGGTCAAGGTCAAGGTCAAAGGTCAAGGTCAAGGTCAAGGTCAAAGGTCAAGGTCAAGGTCAAAGGTCAAGGTCAAAGGTCAAGGTCAAGGTCAAGGTCAAGGTCAAGGTCAAGGTCAAGGTCAAGGTCAAGGTCAAGGTCAAGGTCAAGGTCAAGGTCAAGGTCAAGGTCAAGGTCAAGGTCAAGGTCAAGGTCAAGGTCAAGGTCAAGGTCAAGGTCAAGGTCAAGGTCAAGGTCAAGGTCAAGGTCAAGGTCAAGGTCATGGTCAAGGTCAAGGTCAAGGTCAAGGTCAAGGTCAAGGTCAAGGTCAAGGTCAAGGTCAAGGTCAAGGTCAAGGTCAAGGTCAAGGTCAAGGTCAAGGTCAAGGTCAAGGTCAAGGTCAAGGTCAAGGTCAAGGTCAAGGTCAAGGTCTAGGTCAAGGTCAAGGTCTAGGTCTAGGTCTAGGTCAAGGTCAAGGTCTAGGTCTAGGTCTAGGTCAAGGTCAAGGTCAAGGTCAAGGTCAAGGTCAAGGTCAAGGTCAAAGGTCAAGGTCAAGGTCAAGGTCAAAGGTCAAGGTCAAGGTCAAGGTCAAGGTCAAGGTCAAAGGTCAAGGTCAAGGTCAAGGTCAAGGTCAAGGTCAAGGTCAAGGTCAAGGTCAAGGTCAAGGTCAAGGTCAAGGTCAAAGGTCAAGGTCAAAGGTCAAAGGTCAAGGTCAAAGGTCAAGGTCAAGGTCAAAGGTCAAGGTCAAGGTCAAGGTCAAGGTCAAAGGTCAAGGTCATGGTCAAGGTCAAAGGTCAAAGGTCAAGGTCAAGGTCAAGGTCAAAGGTCAAGGTCAAAGGTCAAGGTCAAGGTCAAGGTCAAGGTCAAGGTCAAGGTCAAGGTCAAGGTCAAGGTCAAGGTCAAGGTCAAGGTCAAGGTCAAGGTCAAGGTCAAGGTCAAGGTCAAGGTCAAGGTCAAGGTCAAAAGTCAAGGTCAAAGGTCAAAGGTCAAGGTCAAGGTCAAGGTCAAAGGTCAAGGTCAAGGTCAAGGTCAAAGGTCAAGGTCAAGGTCAAGGTCAAGGTCAAGGTCAAGGTCAAGGTCAAGGTCAAGGTCAAGGTCAAGGTCAAGGTCAAGGTCAAGGTCAAGGTCAAGGTCAAGGTCAAGGTCAAGGTCAAGGTCAAGGTCAAGGTCAAGGTCAAGGTCAAGGTCTAGGTCAAGGTCAAGGTCTAGGTCTAGGTCAAGGTCAAGGTCAAGGTCAAGGTCAAGGTCAAGGTCAAGGTCAAGGTCAAGGTCAAGGTCAAGGTCTAGGTCTAGGTCTAGGTCAAGGTCAAGGTCAAGGTCAAGGTCAAGGTCAAGGTCAAGGTCAAGGTCAAGGTCAAGGTCAAGGTCAAGGTCAAGGTCAAGGTCAAGGTCAAGGTCAAGGTCAAGGTCAAGGTCAAGGTCAAGGTCAAAGGTCAAAGGTCAAACGTCAAGGTCAAAGGTCAAGTTCAAGGTCAAAGGTCAAGGTCAAGGTCAAGGTCAAAGGTCAAGGCCAAGGTCAAGGTCAAGGTCAAAGGTCAAGGTCAAGGCCAAGGTCAAGGTCAAGGTCAAGGTCAAGGTCAAGGTCAAGGTCAAGGTCAAGGTCAAGGTCAAGGTCAAGGTCAAGGTCAAGGTCAAGGTCGAGGTCGAGGTCGAGGTCGAGGTCAAGGTCAAGGTCAAGATCAAGGTCAAGGTCCAGGTCCAGGTCCAGGTCCAGGTCCAGGTCCAGGTCCAGGTCAAGGTCAAGGTCTAGGTCTAGGTCTAGGTCAAGGTCAAGGTCAAGGTCAAGGTCAAGGTCAAGGTCAAGGTCAAGGTCAAGGTCAAGGTCAAGGTCAAGGTCAAGGTCAAGGTCAAGGTCAAGGTCAAGGTCAAGGTCAAGGTCAAGGTCAAGGTCAAGGTCAAGGTCATGGTCAAGGTCAAGGTCAAGGTCAAGGTCAAGGTCAAGGTCATGGTCAAGGTCAAGGTCAAGGTCAAGGTCAAGGTCAAGGTCAAGGTCAAGGTCAAGGTCAAGGTCAAGGTCAAGGTCAAGGTCAAGGTCAAGGTCAAGGTCAAGGTCAAGGTCAAGGTCAAGGTCAAGGTCTAGGTCAAGGTCAAGGTCTAGGTCTAGGTCTAGGTCTAGGTCAAGGTCAAGGTCAAGGTCAAGGTCAAGGTCAAGGTCAAGGTCAAGGTCAAGGTCAAGGTCAAGGTCAAAGGTCAAGGTCAAGGTCAAGGTCAAGGTCAAGGTCAAGGTCAAGGTCAAGGTCAAAGGTCAAGGTCAAAGGTCAAGGTCAAGGTCAAGGTCAAGGTCAAGGTCAAGGTGGAGGTCAAGATCAAGGTCATGGTCAAGGTCAAGGTCAAAGGTCAAAGGTCAAAGGTCAAAGGTCAAAGGTCAAGGTCAAGGTCAAGGTCAAGGTCAAAGGTCAAGGTCAAGGCCAAGGTCAAGGTCATGGTCAAGGTCAAGATCAAGGTCAAAGGTCAAGGCCAAGGTCAAGGTCAAGGTCAAAGGTCAAGTTCAAGGTCAAAGGTCAAGGTCAAGGTCAAGGTCAAGGTCAAGGTCAAGGTCAAGGTCAAGGTCAAGGTCAAGGTCAAGGTCAAGGTCAAGGTCAAAGGTCAAAGGTCAAGGTCAAGGTCAAGGTCAAAGGTCAAGGTCAAGGTCAAAGGTCAAGGGCAAGGTCAAGGTCAAGGTCAAGGTCAAGGTCAAGGTCAAGGTCAAGGTCATGGTCATGGTCATGGTCAAGGTCAAGGTCAAGGTCAAGGTCAAAGGTCAAGGTCAAGGTCAAAGGTCAAGGTCAAAGGTCAAGGTCAAGGTCAAGGTCAAGGTCAAAGGTCAAGGTCAAGGTCAAAGGTCAAGTTCAAGGTCAAAGGTCAAGGTCAAGGTCAAGGTCAAGGTCAAAGGTCAAGGTCAAGGTCAAGGTCAAGGTCAAAGGTCAAGGTCAAGGTCAAGGTCAAGGTCAAGGTCAAGGTCAAAGGTCAAGGTCAAGGCCAAGGTCAAGGTCAAAGGTCAAAGGTCAAAGGTCAAGGTCAAGGTCAAGGTCAAAGGTCAAGGTCAAGGCCAAGGTCAAGGTCAAGGTCAAGGTCAAAGGTCAAGGTCAAGGCCAAGGTCAAGGTCAAAGGTCAAGGTCAAGGTCAAGGTCAAGGTCAAGGTCAAGGTCAAGGTCAAGGTCAAAGGACAAGTTCAAGGTCAAAGGTCAAGGTCAAGGTCAAGGTCAAGGTCAAAGGTCAAGGTCAAGGTCAAGGTCAAGGTCAAAGGTCAAGGTCAAAGGTCAAGGTCAAGGTCAAGGTCAAGGTCAAGGTCGAGGTCAAGATCAATGTCATGGTCAAGGTCAAGGTCAAAGGTCAAAGGTCAAAGGTCAAAGGTCAAGGTCAAGGTCAAGGTCAAAGGTCAAGGTCAAGGCCAAGGTCAAAGGTCAAGTTCAAGGTCAAAGGTCAAGGTCAAGGTCAAGGTCAAAGGTCAAGGCCAAGGTCAAGGTCAAGGTCAAAGGTCAAGGTCAAGGCCAAGGTCAAGGTCAAGGTCAAGGTCAAGGTCAAGGTCAAGGTCAAGGTCAAGGTCAAGGTCAAGGTCAAGGTCAAGGTCAAGGTCAAGGTCGAGGTCGAGGTCGAGGTCGAGGTCAAGGTCAAGGTCAAGATCAAGGTCAAGGTCCAGGTCCAGGTCCAGGTCCAGGTCCAGGTCCAGGTCCAGGTCAAGGTCAAGGTCTAGGTCTAGGTCTAGGTCAAGGTCAAGGTCAAGGTCAAGGTCAAGGTCAAGGTCAAGGTCAAGGTCAAGGTCAAGGTCAAGGTCAAGGTCAAGGTCAAGGTCAAGGTCAAGGTCAAGGTCAAGGTCAAGGTCAAGGTCAAGGTCAAGGTCAAGGTCATGGTCAAGGTCAAGGTCAAGGTCAAGGTCAAGGTCAAGGTCATGGTCAAGGTCAAGGTCAAGGTCAAGGTCAAGGTCAAGGTCAAGGTCAAGGTCAAGGTCAAGGTCAAGGTCAAGGTCAAGGTCAAGGTCAAGGTCAAGGTCAAGGTCAAGGTCAAGGTCTAGGTCAAGGTCAAGGTCTAGGTCTAGGTCTAGGTCTAGGTCAAGGTCAAGGTCAAGGTCAAGGTCAAGGTCAAGGTCAAGGTCAAGGTCAAGGTCAAGGTCAAGGTCAAAGGTCAAGGTCAAGGTCAAGGTCAAGGTCAAGGTCAAGGTCAAGGTCAAGGTCAAAGGTCAAGGTCAAAGGTCAAGGTCAAGGTCAAGGTCAAGGTCAAGGTCAAGGTGGAGGTCAAGATCAAGGTCATGGTCAAGGTCAAGGTCAAAGGTCAAAGGTCAAAGGTCAAAGGTCAAAGGTCAAGGTCAAGGTCAAGGTCAAGGTCAAAGGTCAAGGTCAAGGCCAAGGTCAAGGTCATGGTCAAGGTCAAGATCAAGGTCAAAGGTCAAGGCCAAGGTCAAGGTCAAGGTCAAAGGTCAAGTTCAAGGTCAAAGGTCAAGGTCAAGGTCAAGGTCAAGGTCAAGGTCAAGGTCAAGGTCAAGGTCAAGGTCAAGGTCAAGGTCAAGGTCAAAGGTCAAAGGTCAAGGTCAAGGTCAAGGTCAAAGGTCAAGGTCAAGGTCAAAGGTCAAGGGCAAGGTCAAGGTCAAGGTCAAGGTCAAGGTCAAGGTCAAGGTCATGGTCATGGTCAAGGTCAAGGTCAAGGTCAAGGTCAAAGGTCAAGGTCAAGGTCAAAGGTCAAGGTCAAAGGTCAAGGTCAAGGTCAAGGTCAAGGTCAAAGGTCAAGGTCAAGGTCAAAGGTCAAGTTCAAGGTCAAAGGTCAAGGTCAAGGTCAAGGTCAAGGTCAAAGGTCAAGGTCAAGGTCAAGGTCAAGGTCAAAGGTCAAGGTCAAGGTCAAGGTCAAGGTCAAGGTCAAGGTCAAAGGTCAAGGTCAAGGCCAAGGTCAAGGTCAAAGGTCAAAGGTCAAAGGTCAAGGTCAAGGTCAAGGTCAAAGGTCAAGGTCAAGGCCAAGGTCAAGGTCAAGGTCAAGGTCAAAGGTCAAGGTCAAGGCCAAGGTCAAGGTCAAAGGTCAAGGTCAAGGTCAAGGTCAAGGTCAAGGTCAAGGTCAAGGTCAAGGTCAAAGGACAAGTTCAAGGTCAAAGGTCAAGGTCAAGGTCAAGGTCAAGGTCAAAGGTCAAGGTCAAGGTCAAGGTCAAGGTCAAAGGTCAAGGTCAAAGGTCAAGGTCAAGGTCAAGGTCAAGGTCAAGGTCGAGGTCAAGATCAATGTCATGGTCAAGGTCAAGGTCAAAGGTCAAAGGTCAAAGGTCAAAGGTCAAGGTCAAGGTCAAGGTCAAAGGTCAAGGTCAAGGCCAAGGTCAAGGTCAAGGTCAAGGTCAAGGTCAAAGGTCAAGGTCAAGGCCAAGGTCAAGGTCAAGGTCAAGGTCAAGGTCAAGGTCAAGGTCAAGGTCAAGGTCAAGGTCAAGGTCAAGGTCAAGGTCAAGGTCAAGGTCAAGGTCAAGGTCAAGGTCAAGGTCAAGATCAAGGTCAAGGTCCAGGTCCAGGTCCAGGTCCAGGTCCAGGTCCAGGTCCAGGTCCAGGTCAAGGTCAAGGTCTAGGTCTAGGTCTAGGTCAAGGTCAAGGTCAAGGTCAAGGTCAAGGTCAAGGAAAAGGTCAAGGTCAAGGTCAAGGTCAAGGTCAAGGTCAAGGTCAAGGTCAAGGTCAAGGTCAAGGTCAAGGTCAAGGTCAAGGTCAAGGTCAAGGTCAAGGTCAAGGTCAAGGTCAAGGTCAAGGTCAAGGTCAAGGTCAAGGTCAAGGTCAAAAGTCAAGGTCAAAGGTCAAAGGTCAAGGTCAAGGTCAAGGTCAAGGTCAAGGTCAAGGTCAAGGTCAAAGGTAAACGTCAAGGTCAAGGTCAAGGTCATGGTCAAGGTCAAGGTCAAGGTCAAGGTCAAAGGTCAAAGGTCAAACGTCAAGGTCAAGGTCAAAGGTCAAGTTCAAGGTCAAAGGTCAAAGGTCAAGGTCAAGTCAAGGTCAAGGTCAAGGTCAAGGTCAGAGGTCAAAGGTCAAACGTCAAGGTCAAGGTCAAAGGTCAAGTTCAAGGTCAAAGGTCAAGGTCAAGGTCAAGGTCAAAGGTCAAGGTCAAGGTCAAGGTCAAGGTCAAAGGTCAAGGTCAAGGTCAAGGTCAAGGTCAAAGGTCAAGGTCAAGGCCAAGGTCAAGGTCAAAGGTCAAGGTCAAGGTCAAGGTCAAAGGTCAAGGTCAAGGTCAAGGTCAAAGGTCAAGGTCAAGGTCAAGGTCAAGGTCAAGGTCAAAGGTCAAGGTCAAGGTCAAGGTCAAGGTCAAGGTCAAGGTCAAGGTCAAGGTCAAGGTCAAGGTCAAGGTCAAGGTCAAGGTCAAGGTCAAGGTCAAGGTCAAGGTCAAGGTCAAAGGTCAAGGTCAAAGGTCAAGGTCAAAGGTCAAGGTCAAGGTCAAAGGTCAAGGTCAAGGTCAAGGTCAAAGGTCAAGGTCATGGTCAAGGTCAAAGGTCAAAGGTCAAGGTCAAGGTCAAGGTCAAAGGTCAAGGTCAAAGGTCAAGGTCAAGGTCAAGGTCAAGGTCAAGGTCAAGGTCAAGGTCAAGGTCAAGGTCAAGGTCAAGGTCAAGGTCAAGGTCAAGGTCAAGGTCAAGGTCAAGGTCAAGGTCAAAAGTCAAGGTTAAAGGTCAAAGGTCAAGGTCAAGGTCAAGGTCAAAGGTCAAGGTCAAGGTCAAGGTCAAAGGTCAAGGTCAAGGTCAAAGGTCAAGGTCAAAGGTCAAGGTCAAGGTCAAGGTCAAGATCAAGGTCAAGGTCAAGGTCAAGGTCAAGGTCAAGGTCAAGGTCAAGGTCAAGGTCAAGGTCAAGGTCAAGGTCAAGGTCAAGGTCAAGGTCAAGGTCAAGGTCAAGGTCAAGGTCAAGGTCAAGGTCATGGTCAAGGTCAAGGTCAAGGTCAAGGTCAAGGTCAAGGTCAAGGTCAAGGTCAAGGTCAAGGTCAAGGTCAAGGTCAAGGTCAAGGTCAAGGTCAAGGTCAAGGTCAAGGTCAAGGTCAAGGTCAAGGTCAAGGTCAAGGTCAAGGTCTAGGTCAAGGTCAAGGTCTAGGTCTAGGTCTAGGTCAAGGTCAAGGTCAAGGTCAAGGTCAAGGTCAAGGTCAAGGTCAAGGTCAAGGTCAAGGTCTAGGTCTAGGTCTAGGTCAAGGTCAAGGTCAAGGTCAAGGTCAAGGTCAAGGTCAAGGTCAAGGTCAAGGTCAAGGTCAAGGTCAAGGTCAAGGTCAAGGTCAAGGTCAAGGTCAAGGTCAAGGTCAAGGTCAAGGTCAAGGTCAAGGTCAAAGGTCAAACGTCAAGGTCAAGGTCAAGGTCAAAGGTCAAGTTCAAGGTCAAAGGTCAAGGTCAAGGTCAAGGTCAAAGGTCAAGGCCAAGGTCAAGGTCAAGGTCAAGGTCAAGGTCAAAGGTCAAGGTCAAGGCCAAGGTCAAGGTCAAGGTCAAGGTCAAGGTCAAGGTCAAGGTCAAGGTCAAGGTCAAGGTCAAGGTCAAGGTCAAGGTCAAGGTCAAGGTCAAGGTCAAGGTCAAGGTCGAGGTCGAGGTCGAGGTCGAGGTCGAGGTCAAGGTCAAGGTCAAGATCAAGGTCAAGGTCCAGGTCCAGGTCCAGGTCCAGGTCCAGGTCCAGGTCCAGGTCCAGGTCAAGGTCAAGGTCAAGGTCTAGGTCTAGGTCAAGGTCAAGGTCAAGGTCAAGGTCAAGGTCAAGGTCAAGGTCAAGGTCAAGGTCAAGGTCAAGGTCAAGGTCAAGGTCAAGGTCAAGGTCAAGGTCAAGGTCAAGGTCAAGGTCAAGGTCAAGGTCAAGGTCAAGGTCAAGGTCAAGGTCAAGGTCATGGTCAAGGTCAAGGTCAAGGTCAAGGTCAAGGTCAAGGTCAAGGTCAAGGTCATGGTCAAGGTCAAGGTCAAGGTCAAGGTCAAGGTCAAGGTCAAGGTCAAGGTCAAGGTCAAGGTCAAGGTCAAGGTCAAGGTCAAGGTCAAGGTCAAGGTCAAGGTCAAGGTCAAGGTCAAGGTCAAGGTCAAGGTCTAGGTCAAGGTCAAGGTCTAGGTCTAGGTCTAGGTCTAGGTCAAGGTCAAGGTCAAGGTCAAGGTCAAGGTCAAGGTCAAGGTCAAGGTCAAGGTCAAGGTCAAGGTCAAGGTCAAGGTCAAAGTCAAGGTCAAGGTCAAGGTCAAGGTCAAGGTCAAGGTCAAGGTCTAGGTCAAGGTCAAGGTCTAGGTCTAGGTCTAGGTCTAGGTCAAGGTCAAGGTCAAGGTCAAGGTCAAGGTCAAGGTCAAGGTCAAGGTCAAGGTCAAGGTCAAGGTCAAAGGTCAAGGTCAAGGTCAAGGTCAAGGTCAAGGTCAAGGTCAAAGGTCAAGGTCAAAGGTCAAGGTCAAGGTCAAGGTCAAGGTCAAGGTCAAGGTTGAGGTCAAGATCAAGGTCATGGTCAAGGTCAAGGTCAAAGGTCAAAGGTCAAAGGTCAAAGGTCAAAGGTCAAGGTCAAGGTCAAGGTCAAGGTCAAAGGTCAAGGTCAAGGCCAAGGTCAAGGTCATGGTCAAGGTCAAGGTCAAGGTCAAAGGTCAAGTTCAAGGTCAAAGGTCAAGGTCAAGGTCAAGGTCAAGGTCAAGGTCAAGGTCAAGGTCAAGGTCAAGGTCAAGGTCAAAGGTCAAGGTCAAGGTCAAGGTCAAAGGTCAAGGTCAAGGTCAAAGGTCAAGGGCAAGGTCAAGGTCAAGGTCAAGGTCAAGGTCAAGGTCATGGTCATGGTCAAGGTCAAGGTCAAGGTCAAGGTCAAAGGTCAAGGTCAAGGTCAAAGGTCAAGGTCAAAGGTCAAGGTCAAGGTCAAGGTCAAGGTCAAAGGTCAAGGTCAAGGTCAAGGTCAAGGTCAAGGTCAAGGTCAAGGTCAAGGTCAAGGTCAAGGTCAAGGTCAAGGTCAAGGTCAAGGTCTAGGTCAAGGTCAAGGTCTAGGTCTAGGTCTAGGTCTAGGTCAAGGTCAAGGTCAAGGTCAAGGTCAAGGTCAAGGTCAAAGGTCAAGGTCAAGGTCAAGGTCAAGGTCAAGGTCAAGGTCAAGGTCAAAGGTCAAGGTCAAGGTCAAGGTCAAGGTCAAGGTCAAGGTCAAGGTCAAGGTCAAAGGTCAAGGTCAAAGGTCAAGGTCAAGGTCAAAGGTCAAGTTCAAGGTCAAAGGTCAAGGTCAAGGTCAAGGTCAAGGTCAAAGGTCAAGGTCAAGGTCAAGGTCAAAGGTCAAGGTCAAGGTCAAGGTCAAGGTCAAGGTCAAGTTCAAGGTCAAGGTCAAGGTCAAGGTCAAGGTGAAGGTCAAGGTCAAAGGTCAAAGGTCAAACGTCAAGGTCAAGGTCAAAGGACAAGTTCAAGGTCAAAGGTCAAGGTCAAGGTCAAAGGTCAAGGTCAAGGTCAAGGTCAAGGTCAAGGTCAAGGTCAAAGGTCAAGGTCAAAGGTCAAGGTCAAGGTCAAGGTCAAGGTCAAGGTCGAGGTCAAGATCAATGTCATGGTCAAGGTCAAGGTCAAAGGTCAAAGGTCAAAGGTCAAAGGTCAAGGTCAAGGTCAAGGTCAAAGGTCAAGGTCAAGGCCAAGGTCAAGGTCAAGGTCAAGGTCAAGGTCAAAGGTCAAGGTCAAGGCCAAGGTCAAGGTCAAGGTCAAGGTCAAGGTCAAGGTCAAGGTCAAGGTCAAGGTCAAGGTCAAGGTCAAGGTCAAGGTCAAGGTCAAGGTCAAGGTCAAGGTCAAGATCAAGGTCAAGGTCCAGGTCCAGGTCCAGGTCCAGGTCCAGGTCCAGGTCCAGGTCCAGGTCCAGGTCCAGGTCAAGGTCAAGGTCTAGGTCAAAGGTCAAGGTCAAGGTCAAGGTCAAGGTCAAGGTCAAGGTCAAGGTCAAGGTCAAGGTCAAGGTCAAGGTCAAGGTCAAGGTCAAGGTCAAGGTCAAGGTCAAGGTCAAGGTCAAGGTCAAGGTCAAGGTCAAAAGTCAAGGTCAAAGGTCAAAGGTCAAAGGTCAAGGTCAAGGTCAAGGTCAAGGTCAAGGTCAAGGTCAAGGTCAAAGGTAAACGTCAAGGTCAAGGTCATGGTCAAGGTCAAGGTCAAGGTCAAGGTCAAAGGTCAAAGGTCAAACGTCAAGGTCAAGGTCAAAGGTCAAGTTCAAGGTCAAAGGTCAAAGGTCAAGGTCAAGTCAAGGTCAAGGTCAAGGTCAAAGGTCAAAGGTCAAACGTCAAGGTCAAGGTCAAGGTCAAAGGTCAAGTTCAAGGTCAAAGGTCAAGGTCAAGGTCAAGGTCAAAGGTCAAGGTCAAGGTCAAGGTCAAGGTCAAAGGTCAAGGTCAAGGTCAAGGTCAAGGTCAAGGTCAAGGTCAAGGTCAAGGTCAAGGTCAAAGGTCAAGGTCAAGGTCAAGGTCAAGGTCAAAGGTCAAGGTCATGGTCAAGGTCAAAGGTCAAAGGTCAAGGTCAAGGTCAAGGTCAAAGGTCAAGGTCAAAGGTCAAGGTCAAGGTCAAGGTCAAGGTCAAGGTCAAGGTCAAGGTCAAGGTCAAGGTCAAGGTCAAGGTCAAGGTCAAGGTCAAGGTCAAGGTCAAGGTCAAGGTCAAGGTCAAGGTCAAGGTCAAAAGTCAAGGTCAAAGGTCAAAGGTCAAGGTCAAGGTCAAGGTCAAAGGTCAAGGTCAAGGTCAAGGTCAAAGGTCAAGGTCAAGGTCAAAGGTCAAGGTCAAAGGTCAAGGTCAAGGTCAAGGTCAAGGTCAAGGTCAAGGTCAAGGTCAAGGTCAAGGTCAAGGTCAAGGTCAAGGTCAAGGTCAAGGTCAAGGTCAAGGTCAAGGTCAAGGTCAAGGTCAAGGTCAAGGTCAAGGTCAAGGTCAAGGTCAAGGTCAAGGTCAAGGTCAAGGTCAAGGTCAAGGTCATGGTCAAGGTCAAGGTCAAGGTCAAGGTCAAGGTCAAGGTCAAGGTCAAGGTCAAGGTCAAGGTCAAGGTCAAGGTCAAGGTCAAGGTCAAGGTCAAGGTCAAGGTCAAGGTCAAGGTCAAGGTCAAGGTCAAGGTCAAGGTCAAGGTCAAGGTCTAGGTCAAGGTCAAGGTCTAGGTCTAGGTCTAGGTCAAGGTCAAGGTCTAGGTCTAGGTCTAGGTCAAGGTCAAGGTCAAGGTCAAGGTCAAGGTCAAGGTCAAAGGTCAAGGTCAAGGTCAAGGTCAAAGGTCAAGGTCAAGGTCAAGGTCAAGGTCAAGGTCAAAGGTCAAGGTCAAGGTCAAGGTCAAGGTCAAGGTCAAGGTCAAGGTCAAGGTCAAGGTCAAGGTCAAGGTCAAGGTCAAAGGTCAAGGTCAAAGGTCAAAGGTCAAGGTCAAAGGTCAAGGTCAAGGTCAAAGGTCAAGGTCAAGGTCAAGGTCAAGGTCAAGGTCAAAGGTCAAGGTCATGGTCAAGGTCAAAGGTCAAAGGTCAAGGTCAAGGTCAAGGTCAAAGGTCAAGGTCAAAGGTCAAGGTCAAGGTCAAGGTCAAGGTCAAGGTCAAGGTCAAGGTCAAGGTCAAGGTCAAGGTCAAGGTCAAGGTCAAGGTCAAGGTCAAGGTCAAGGTCAAGGTCAAGGTCAAAAGTCAAGGTCAAAGGTCAAAGGTCAAGGTCAAGGTCAAGGTCAAAGGTCAAGGTCAAGGTCAAGGTCAAAGGTCAAGGTCAAGGTCAAGGTCAAGGTCAAGGTCAAGGTCAAGGTCAAGGTCAAGGTCAAGGTCAAGGTCAAGGTCAAGGTCAAGGTCAAGGTCAAGGTCAAGGTCAAGGTCAAGGTCAAGGTCAAGGTCAAGGTCTAGGTCAAGGTCAAGGTCTAGGTCTAGGTCAAGGTCAAGGTCAAGGTCAAGGTCAAGGTCAAGGTCAAGGTCAAGGTCAAGGTCAAGGTCAAGGTCTAGGTCTAGGTCTAGGTCAAGGTCAAGGTCAAGGTCAAGGTCAAGGTCAAGGTCAAGGTCAAGGTCAAGGTCAAGGTCAAGGTCAAGGTCAAGGTCAAGGTCAAGGTCAAGGTCAAGGTCAAGGTCAAGGTCAAGGTCAAGGTCAAAGGTCAAAGGTCAAACGTCAAGGTCAAAGGTCAAGTTCAAGGTCAAAGGTCAAGGTCAAGGTCAAGGTCAAAGGTCAAGGCCAAGGTCAAGGTCAAGGTCAAAGGTCAAGGTCAAGGCCAAGGTCAAGGTCAAGGTCAAGGTCAAGGTCAAGGTCAAGGTCAAGGTCAAGGTCAAGGTCAAGGTCAAGGTCAAGGTCAAGGTCAAGGTCGAGGTCGAGGTCGAGGTCGAGGTCAAGGTCAAGGTCAAGATCAAGGTCAAGGTCCAGGTCCAGGTCCAGGTCCAGGTCCAGGTCCAGGTCCAGGTCAAGGTCAAGGTCTAGGTCTAGGTCTAGGTCAAGGTCAAGGTCAAGGTCAAGGTCAAGGTCAAGGTCAAGGTCAAGGTCAAGGTCAAGGTCAAGGTCAAGGTCAAGGTCAAGGTCAAGGTCAAGGTCAAGGTCAAGGTCAAGGTCAAGGTCAAGGTCAAGGTCAAGGTCATGGTCAAGGTCAAGGTCAAGGTCAAGGTCAAGGTCAAGGTCATGGTCAAGGTCAAGGTCAAGGTCAAGGTCAAGGTCAAGGTCAAGGTCAAGGTCAAGGTCAAGGTCAAGGTCAAGGTCAAGGTCAAGGTCAAGGTCAAGGTCAAGGTCAAGGTCAAGGTCAAGGTCTAGGTCAAGGTCAAGGTCTAGGTCTAGGTCTAGGTCTAGGTCAAGGTCAAGGTCAAGGTCAAGGTCAAGGTCAAGGTCAAGGTCAAGGTCAAGGTCAAGGTCAAGGTCAAAGGTCAAGGTCAAGGTCAAGGTCAAGGTCAAGGTCAAGGTCAAGGTCAAGGTCAAAGGTCAAGGTCAAAGGTCAAGGTCAAGGTCAAGGTCAAGGTCAAGGTCAAGGTGGAGGTCAAGATCAAGGTCATGGTCAAGGTCAAGGTCAAAGGTCAAAGGTCAAAGGTCAAAGGTCAAAGGTCAAAGGTCAAGGTCAAGGTCAAGGTCAAGGTCAAAGGTCAAGGTCAAGGCCAAGGTCAAGGTCATGGTCAAGGTCAAGATCAAGGTCAAAGGTCAAGGCCAAGGTCAAGGTCAAGGTCAAAGGTCAAGTTCAAGGTCAAAGGTCAAGGTCAAGGTCAAGGTCAAGGTCAAGGTCAAGGTCAAGGTCAAGGTCAAGGTCAAGGTCAAGGTCAAGGTCAAGGTCAAAGGTCAAAGGTCAAGGTCAAGGTCAAGGTCAAAGGTCAAGGTCAAGGTCAAAGGTCAAGGGCAAGGTCAAGGTCAAGGTCAAGGTCAAGGTCAAGGTCAAGGTCATGGTCATGGTCAAGGTCAAGGTCAAGGTCAAGGTCAAAGGTCAAGGTCAAGGTCAAAGGTCAAGGTCAAAGGTCAAGGTCAAGGTCAAGGTCAAGGTCAAAGGTCAAGGTCAAGGTCAAAGGTCAAGTTCAAGGTCAAAGGTCAAGGTCAAGGTCAAGGTCAAGGTCAAAGGTCAAGGTCAAGGTCAAGGTCAAGGTCAAAGGTCAAGGTCAAGGTCAAGGTCAAGGTCAAGGTCAAGGTCAAAGGTCAAGGTCAAGGCCAAGGTCAAGGTCAAAGGTCAAAGGTCAAAGGTCAAGGTCAAGGTCAAGGTCAAAGGTCAAGGTCAAGGCCAAGGTCAAGGTCAAGGTCAAGGTCAAAGGTCAAGGTCAAGGCCAAGGTCAAGGTCAAAGGTCAAGGTCAAGGTCAAGGTCAAGGTCAAGGTCAAGGTCAAGGTCAAGGTCAAGGTCAAGGTCAAGGTCAAGGTCAAGGTCAAGGTCAAGGTCAAGGTCAAGGTCAAGGTCAAGGTCAAGGTCAAGGTCAAGGTCAAGGTCAAGGTCAAGGTCAAGGTCAAGGTCAAGGTCAAGGTCAAGGTCAAGGTCAAGGTCAAGGTCAAGGTCAAGGTCAAGGTCAAGGTCAAGGTCAAGGTCAAGGTCAAGGTCAAGGTCAAGGTCAAGGTCAAGGTCAAGGTCAAGGTCAAGGTCAAGGTCAAGGTCAAGGTCAAGGTCAAGGTCAAGGTCAAGGTCAAGGTCAAGGTCAAGGTCAAGGTCAAGGTCAAGGTCAAGGTCAAGGTCTAGGTCTAGGTCAAGGTCAAGGTCTAGGTCTAGGTCTAGGTCTAGGTCAAGGTCAAGGTCAAGGTCAAGGTCAAAGGTCAAGGTCAAGGTCAAAGGTCAAGGTCAAGGTCAAGGTCAAGGTCAAGGTCAAGGTCAAGGTCAAGGTCAAGGTCAAGGTCAAGGTCAAGGTCAAGGTCAAGGTCAAGGTCAAGGTCAAGGTCAAGGTCAAGGTCAAGGTCAAGGTCAAGGTCAAGGTCAAGGTCAAGGTCAAGGTCAAGGTCAAGGTCAAGGTCAAGGTCAAGGTCAAGGTCAAGGTCAAGGTCAAGGTCAAGGTCAAGGTCAAGGTCAAGGTCAAGGTCAAGGTCAAGGTCAAGGTCAAGGTCAAGGTCAAGGTCAAGGTCAAGGTCAAGGTCAAGGTCAAGGTCAAGGTCAAGGTCAAGGTCAAGGTCTAGGTCTAGGTCTAGGTCTAGGTCAAGGTCAAGGTCAAGGTCAAGGTCAAGGTCAAGGTCAAGGTCAAGGTCAAGGTCAAGGTCAAGGTCAAGGTCAAGGTCAAGGTCAAGGTCAAGGTCAAGGTCAAGGTCAAGGTCAAGGTCAAGGTCAAGGTCTAGGTCTAGGTCTAGGTCAAGGTCAAGGTCAAGGTCAAGGTCAAGGTCAAGGTCTAGGTCTAGGTCTAGGTCTAGGTCAAGGTCAAGGACAAGGTCAAGGTCAAGGTCAAGGTCAAGGTCAAGGTCAAGGTCAAGGTCAAGGTCAAGGTCAAGGTCAAGGTCAAGGTCAAGGTCAAGGTCAAGGTCAAGGTCAAGGTCAAAGGTCAAAGGTCAAACGTCAAGGTCAAGGTCAAAGGTCAAGTTCAAGGTCAAAGGTCAAGGTCAAGGTCAAGGTCAAAGGTCAAGGCCAAGGTCAAGATCAAGGTCAAGGTCAAGGTCAAAGGTCAAGGTCAAGGCCAAGGTCAAGGTCAAGGTCAAGGTCAAGGTCAAGGTCAAGGTCAAGGTCAAGGTCAAGGTCAAGGTCAAGGTCAAGGTCAAGGTCAAGGTCAAGGTTAAGGTCGAGGTCGAGGTCAAGGTCAAGGTCAAGATCAAGGTCAAGGTCAAGGTCCAGGTCCAGGTCCAGGTCCAGGTCCAGGTCAAGGTCAAGGTCTAGGTCTAGGTCTAGGTCAAGGTCAAGGTCAAGGTCAAGGTCAAGGTCAAGGTCAAGGTCAAGGTCATGGTCAAGGTCAAGGTCAAGGTCAAGGTCAAGGTCAAGGTCAAGGTCAAGGTCAAGGTCAAGGTCAAGGTCAAGGTCAAGGTCAAGGTCAAGGTCAAGGTCAAGGTCAAGGTCAAGGTCAAGGTCAAGGTCAAGGTCTAGGTCAAGGTCAAGGTCTAGGTCTAGGTCTAGGTCTAGGTCTAGGTCAAGGTCAAGGTCAAGGTCAAGGTCAAGGTCAAGGTCAAGGTCAAGGTCAAGGTCAAGGTCAAGGTCAAAGGTCAAGGTCAAGGTCAAGGTCAAGGTCAAGGTCAAGGTCAAGGTCAAGGTCAAAGGTCAAGGTCAAAGGTCAAGGTCAAGGTCAAGGTCAAGGTCAAGGTCGAGGTCAAGATCAAGGTCGTGGTCAAGGTCAAGGTCAAAGGTCAAAGGTCAAGGTCAAGGTCAAGGTCAAAGGTCAAGGTCAAGGTCAAGGTCAAGGTCAAGGTCAAAGGTCAAGGTCAAGGTCAAGGTCAAGGTCAAGGTCAAGATCAAGGTCATGGTCAAGGTCAAGGTCAAAGGTCAAAGGTCAAAGGTCAAAGGTCAAGGTCAAGGTCAAGGTCAAAGGTCAAGGTCAAGGCCAAGGTCAAGGTCAAGGTCAAGGTCAAAGGTCAAGGTCAAAGGTCAAGGTCAAGGTCAAAGGTCAAGGTCAAGGTCAAGGTCAAAGGTCAAGGTCAAGGTCAAGGTCAAAGGTCAAAGGTCAAGGTCAAGGTCAAGGTCAAGGTCAAGGTCAAGGTCAAGGTCAAGGTCAAGGTCTAGGTCTAGGTCTAGGTCAAGGTCAAGGTCAAGGTCAAGGTCAAGGTCAAGGTCAAGGTCAAGGTCAAGGTCAAGGTCAAGGTCAAGGTCAAGGTCAAGGTCAAGGTCAAGGTCAAGGTCAAGGTCAAGGTCAAGGTCGAGGTCGAGGTCGAGGTCGAGGTCAAGGTCAAGGTCAAGGTCCAGGTCCAGGTCCAGGTCCAGGTCCAGGTCCAGGTCCAGGTCCAGGTCCAGGTCAAGGTCTAGGTCTAGGTCTAGGTCAAGGTCAAGGTCAAGGTCAAGGTCAAGGTCAAGGTCAAGGTCAAGGTCAAGGTCAAGGTCAAGGTCAAGGTCAAGGTCAAGGTCAAGGTCAAGGTCAAGGTCAAGGTCAAGGTCAAGGTCAAGGTCAAGGTCAAGGTCAAGGTCAAGGTCAAGGTCAAGGTCAAGGTCAAGGTCAAGGTCAAGGTCATGGTCAAGGTCAAGGTCAAGGTCAAGGTCAAGGTCAAGGTCAAGGTCAAGGTCAAGGTCAAGGTCAAGGTCAAGGTCAAGGTCAAGGTCAAGGTCAAGGTCAAGGTCAAGGTCAAGGTCAAGGTCAAGGCCAAGGTCAAGGTCAAGGTCAAGGTCAAGGTCAAGGTCAAGGTCAAGATCAAGGTCAAGGTCAAGGTCCAGGTCCAGGTCCAGGTCCAGGTCCAGGTCCAGGTCCAGGTCAAGGTCAAGGTCTAGGTCTAGGTCTAGGTCAAGGTCAAGGTCAAGGTCAAGGTCAAGATCAAGGTCAAGGTCAAGGTCAAGGTCAAGGTCAAGGTCAAGGTCAAGGTCAAGGTCAAGGTCAAGGTCAAGGTCAAGGTCAAGGTCAAGGTCAAGGTCAAGGTCAAGGTCAAGGTCAAGGTCAAGGTCAAGGTCAAGGTCAAGGTCAAGGTCAAGGTCTAGGTCAAGGTCAAGGTCTAGGTCTAGGTCTAGGTCTAGGTCAAGGTCAAGGTCAAGGTCAAGGTCAAGGTCAAGGTCAAGGTCAAGGTCAAGGTCAAGGTCAAGGTCAAGGTCAAGGTCAAGGTCAAGGTCAAAGGTCAAGGTCAAGGTCAAGGTCAAGGTCAAGGTCAAGGTCAAGGTCAAGGTCAAAGGTTAAGGTCAAAGGTCAAGGTCAAGGTCAAGGTCAAGGTCAAGGTCGAGGTCAAGATCAAGGTCATGGTCAAGGTCAAGGTCAAAGGTCAAAGGTCAAAGGTCAAAGGTCAAGGTCAAGGTCAAGGTCAAGGTCAAAGGTCAAGGTCAAGGTCAAGGTCAAGGTCAAGGTCAAGGTCAAGGTCAAGGTCAAAGGTCAAGGTCAAGGTCAAGGTCAAGGTCAAGGTCAAGGTCAAGGTCAAGGTCAAAGGTCAAGGTCAAAGGTCAAGGTCAAGGTCAAAGGTCAAGGTCAAGGCCAAGGTCAAGGTCAAGGTCAAGGTCAAGGTCAAGGTCAAGGTCAAGGTCAAGGTCAAGGTCAAGGTCAAGGTCAAGGTCAAGGTCAAGGTCAAGGTCAAGGTCAAGGTCAAAGGTCAAGGTCAAAGGTCAAGGTCAAGGTCAAAGGTCAAGGTCAAAGGTCAGAGGCCAGAGGTCATAGTGCAGAGGTCAAAGGTCAAGGTCAAGGTCAAGGTCAGTCAAGGTCAAGGTCGAGGTCAAGGTCAAAGGTCAGAGGTCAAAGGTCAAAGGTCAGAGGTCAAGGTCAAAGGTCAAAGGACAGAGGTCAAGGTCAAAGGTCAGAGGCCAGAGGTCATAGTGCAGAGGTCAAAGGTCAAGGTCAAGGTCAAGGTCAAGGTCAAGGTCAAAGGTCAGAGGTCAAAGGTCAGAGGTCAAAGGTCAAAGGTCAAGGTCAAGGTCAAGGTCAAGGTCAAAGGTCAAGGTCAAGGCCAAGGTCAAGGTCAAGGTCAAGGTCAAGGTCAAGGTCAAGGTCAAGGTCAAGGTCAAGGTCAAGGTCAAGGTCAAGGTCAAGGTCTAGGTCAAGGTCAAGGTCTAGGTCTAGGTCTAGGTCAAGGTCAAGGTCAAGGTCAAGGTCAAGGTCAAGGTCAAGGTCAAGGTCAAGGTCAAGGTCAAGGTCAAGGTCAAGGTCAAGGTCAAGGTCAAAGGTCAAGGTCAAGGTCAAGGTCAAGGTCAAGGTCAAGGTCAAGGTCAAGGTCAAGGTCAAGGTCAAAGGTCAAGGTCAAAGGTCAAGGTCAAAGGTCAAGGTCAAGGTCAAGGTCGAGGTCAAGATCAAGGTCATGGTCAAGGTCAAGGTCAAAGGTCAAAGGTCAAAGGTCAAAGGTCAAGGTCAAGGTCAAGGTCAAAGGTCAAGGTCAAGGCCAAGGTCAAGGTCATGGTCAAGGTCAAGATCAAGGTCAAAGGTCAAGGCCAAGGTCAAGGTCAAGGTCAAAGGTCAAGTTCAAGGTCAAAGGTCAAGGTCAAGGTCAAGGTCAAGGTCAAGGTCAAGGTCAAGGTCAAGGTCAAGGTCAAGGTCAAGGTCAAGGTCAAGGTCAAAGGTCAAGGTCAAGGTCAAGGTCAAGGTCAAAGGTCAAGGTCAAGGTCAAAGGTCAAGGGCAAGGTCAAGGTCAAGGTCAAGGTCAAGGTCAAGGTCATGGTCATGGTCAAGGTCAAGGTCAAGGTCAAGGTCAAAGGTCAAGGTCAAGGTCAAAGGTCAAGGTCAAAGGTCAAGGTCAAGGTCAAGGTCAAGGTCAAAGGTCAAGGTCAAGGTCAAGGTCAAGGTCAAGGTCAAGGTCAAGGTCAAGGTCAAGGTCAAGGTCAAGGTCAAGGTCAAGGTCAAGGTCAAGGTCTAGGTCAAGGTCAAGGTCTAGGTCTAGGTCTAGGTCTAGGTCAAGGTCAAGGTCAAGGTCAAGGTCAAGGTCAAGGTCAAAGGTCAAGGTCAAGGTCAAGGTCAAGGTCAAGGTCAAGGTCAAGGTCAAGGTCAAAGGTCAAGGTCAAGGTCAAGGTCAAGGTCAAGGTCAAGGTCAAGGTCAAGGTCAAAGGTCAAGGTCAAAGGTCAAGGTCAAGGTCAAAGGTCAAGTTCAAGGTCAAAGGTCAAGGTCAAGGTCAAGGTCAAAGGTCAAAGGTCAAGGTCAAGGTCAAGGTCAAGGTCAAAGGTCAAGGTCAAGGTCAAGGTCAAGGTCAAGGTCAAGATCAAGGTCATGGTCAAGGTCAAGGTCAAAGGTCAAAGGTCAAAGGTCAAAGGTCAAGGTCAAGGTCAAGGTCAAAGGTCAAGGTCAAGGCCAAGGTCAAGGTCAAGGTCAAGGTCAAGGTCAAAGGTCAAGGTCAAGGCCAAGGTCAAGGTCAAGGTCAAGGTCAAGGTCAAGGTCTAGGTCAAGGTCAAGGTCTAGGTCTAGGTCTAGGTCAAGGTCAAGGTCAAGGTCAAGGTCAAGGTCAAGGTCAAGGTCAAGGTCAAGGTCAAGGTCAAGGTCAAGGTCAAGGTGAAGGTCAAGGTCAAGGTCAAGGTCAAAGGTCAAGGTCAAGGTCAAGGTCAAGGTCAAGGTCAAGGTCAAGGTCAAGGTCAAAGGTCAAGGTCAAAGGTCAAGGTCAAGGTCAAGGTCAAGGTCGAGGTCAAGATCAAGGTCATGGTCAAGGTCAAGGTCAAGGTCAAGGTCAAGGTCAAGGTCAAGGTCAAGGTCAAGGTCAAGGTCAAGGTCAAGGTCAAGGTCAAGGTCAAGGTCAAGGTCAAAGGTCAAGGTCAAAGGTCAAGGTCAAGGTCAAAGGTCAAGGTCAAGGCCAAGGTCAAGGTCAAGGTCAAGGTCAAGGTCAAGGTCAAGGTCAAGGTCAAGGTCAAGGTCAAGGTCAAGGTCAAGGTCAAGGTCAAGGTCAAGGTCAAGGTCAAGGTCAAGGTCAAAGGTCAAGGTCAAAGGTCAAGGTCAAGGTCAAAGGTCAAGGTCAAAGGTCAGAGGCCAGAGGTCATAGTGCAGAGGTCAAAGGTCAAGGTCAAGGTCAAGGTCAGTCAAGGTCAAGGTCGAGGTCAAGGTCAAAGGTCAGAGGTCAAAGGTCAAAGGTCAGAGGTCAAGGTCAAAGGTCAAAGGACAGAGGTCAAGGTCAAAGGTCAGAGGCCAGAGGTCATAGTGCAGAGGTCAAAGGTCAAGGTCAAGGTCAAGGTCAAGGTCAAGGTCAAGGTCAAAGGTCAGAGGTCAAAGGTCAGAGGTCAAAGGTCAAAGGTCAAGGTCAAGGTCAAGGTCAAGGTCAAAGGTCAAGGTCAAGGCCAAGGTCAAGGTCAAGGTCAAGGTCAAGGTCAAGGTCAAGGTCAAGGTCAAGGTCAAGGTCAAGGTCAAGGTCAAGGTCAAGGTCTAGGTCAAGGTCAAGGTCTAGGTCTAGGTCTAGGTCTAGGTCAAGGTCAAGGTCAAGGTCAAGGTCAAGGTCAAGGTCAAGGTCAAGGTCAAGGTCAAGGTCAAGGTCAAGGTCAAGGTCAAGGTCAAGGTCAAGGTCAAAGGTCAAGGTCAAGGTCAAGGTCAAGTCAAGGTCAAGGTCAAGGTCAAGGTCAAGGTCAAAGGTCAAGGTCAAAGGTCAAGGTCAAGGTCAAGGTCGAGGTCAAGATCAAGGTCATGGTCAAGGTCAAGGTCAAAGGTCAAAGGTCAAAGGTCAAAGGTCAAGGTCAAGGTCAAGGTCAAAGGTCAAGGTCAAGGCCAAGGTCAAGGTCATGGTCAAGGTCAAGATCAAGGTCAAAGGTCAAGGCCAAGGTCAAGGTCAAGGTCAAAGGTCAAGTTCAAGGTCAAAGGTCAAGGTCAAGGTCAAGGTCAAGGTCAAGGTCAAGGTCAAGGTCAAGGTCAAGGTCAAGGTCAAGGTCAAGGTCAAGGTCAAGGTCAAGGTCAAGGTCAAAGGTCAAGGTCAAGGTCAAGGTCAAGGTCAAAGGTCAAGGTCAAGGTCAAAGGTCAAGGGCAAGGTCAAGGTCAAGGTCAAGGTCAAGGTCAAGGTCATGGTCATGGTCAAGGTCAAGGTCAAGGTCAAGGTCAAAGGTCAAGGTCAAGGTCAAAGGTCAAGGTCAAAGGTCAAGGTCAAGGTCAAGGTCAAGGTCAAAGGTCAAGGTCAAGGTCAAGGTCAAGGTCAAGGTCAAGGTCAAGGTCAAGGTCAAGGTCAAGGTCAAGGTCAAGGTCAAGGTCTAGGTCAAGGTCAAGGTCTAGGTCTAGGTCTAGGTCTAGGTCAAGGTCAAGGTCAAGGTCAAGGTCAAGGTCAAGGTCAAAGGTCAAGGTCAAGGTCAAGGTCAAGGTCAAGGTCAAGGTCAAGGTCAAGGTCAAAGGTCAAGGTCAAGGTCAAGGTCAAGGTCAAGGTCAAGGTCAAGGTCAAGGTCAAAGGTCAAGGTCAAAGGTCAAGGTCAAGGTCAAAGGTCAAGTTCAAGGTCAAAGGTCAAGGTCAAGGTCAAGGTCAAAGGTCAAAGGTCAAGGTCAAGGTCAAGGTCAAGGTCAAAGGTCAAGGTCAAGGTCAAGGTCAAGGTCAAGGTCAAGATCAAGGTCATGGTCAAGGTCAAGGTCAAAGGTCAAAGGTCAAAGGTCAAAGGTCAAGGTCAAGGTCAAGGTCAAAGGTCAAGGTCAAGGCCAAGGTCAAGGTCAAGGTCAAGGTCAAGGTCAAAGGTCAAGGTCAAGGCCAAGGTCAAGGTCAAGGTCAAGGTCAAGGTCAAGGTCTAGGTCAAGGTCAAGGTCTAGGTCTAGGTCTAGGTCAAGGTCAAGGTCAAGGTCAAGGTCAAGGTCAAGGTCAAGGTCAAGGTCAAGGTCAAGGTCAAGGTCAAGGTCAAGGTGAAGGTCAAGGTCAAGGTCAAGGTCAAAGGTCAAGGTCAAGGTCAAGGTCAAGGTCAAGGTCAAGGTCAAGGTCAAGGTCAAAGGTCAAGGTCAAAGGTCAAGGTCAAGGTCAAGGTCAAGGTCGAGGTCAAGATCAAGGTCATGGTCAAGGTCAAGGTCAAAGGTCAAAGGTCAAAGGTCAAAGGTCAAGGTCAAGGTCAAGGTCAAGGTCAAAGGTCAAGGTCAAGGCCAAGGTCAAGGTCATGGTCAAGGTCAAGATCAAGGTCAAAGGTCAAGGCCAAGGTCAAGGTCAAGGTCAAAGGTCAAGTTCAAGGTCAAAGGTCAAGGTCAAGGTCAAGGTCAAGGTCAAGGTCAAGGTCAAGGTCAAGGTCAAGGTCAAGGTCAAAGGTCAAGGTCAAGGTCAAGGTCAACGGTCAAGGTCAAGGTCAAAGGTCAAGGGCAAGGTCAAGGTCAAGGTCAAGGTCAAGGTCAAGGTCATGGTCATGGTCAAGGTCAAGGTCAAGGTCAAGGTCAAAGGTCAAGGTCAAGGTCAAAGGTCAAGGTCAAAGGTCAAGGTCAAGGTCAAGGTCAAGGTCAAGGTCAAAGGTCAAGGTCAAGGTCAAGGTCAAGGTCAAGGTCAAGGTCAAGGTCAAGGTCAAGGTCAAGGTCAAGGTCAAGGTCAAGGTCAAGGTCAAGGTCATGGTCATGGTCAAGGTCAAGGTCAAGGTCAAGGTCAAGGTCAAGGTCAAAGGTCAAGGTCAAAGGTCAAGGTCAAGGTCAAAGGTCAAGTTCAAGGTCAAAGGTCAAGGTCAAGGTCAAGGTCAAAGGTCAAGGTCAAGGTCAAGGTCAAGGTCAAAGGTCAAGGTCAAGGTCAAGGTCAAGGTCAAGGTCAAGGTCAAGATCAAGGTCATGGTCAAGGTCAAGGTCAAAGGTCAAAGGTCAAAGGTCAAAGGTCAAGGTCAAGGTCAAGGTCAAAGGTCAAGGTCAAGGCCAAGGTCAAGGTCAAGGTCAAGGTCAAGGTCAAAGGTCAAGGTCAAGGCCAAGGTCAAGGTCAAGGTCAAAGGTCAAGGTCAAGGTCAAGGTCAAGGTCAAAGGTCAAGGTCAAGGTCAAGGTCAAAGGTCAAGGTCAAGGTCAAGGTCAAGGTGTAGGTCAAGGTCAAAGGTCAAAGGTCAAAGGTCAAAGGTCAAGGTCAAGGTCAAGGTCAAGGTCAAGGTCAAGGTCAAAGGTCAAGGTCAAGGTCAAGGTCAAGGTCAAGTTTAAGGTCGAGGTCAAGGTCAAGGTCAAGGTCAAGGTCAAGGTCAAGGTCAAGGTCAAGGTCAAGGTCAAGGTCAAGGTCAAGGTCAAGGTCAAAGGTCAAGGTCAAAGGTCAAAGGTCAAGGTCAAAGGTCAAGGTCAAGGTCAAGGTCAAGGTCAAAGGTCAAGGTCATGGTCAAGGTCAAAGGTCAAAGGTCAAGGTCAAGGTCAAGGTCAAAGGTCAAGATCAAAGGTCAAGGTCAAGGTCAAGGTCAAGGTCAAGGTCAAGGTCAAGGTCAAGGTCAAGGTCAAGGTCAAGGTCAAGGTCAAGGTCAAGGTCAAGGTCAAGGTCAAGGTCAAAAGTCAAGGTCAAGGTCAAGGTCAAGGTCAAGGTCAAGGTCAAGATCAAGGTCATGGTCAAGGTCAAGGTCAAAGGTCAAAGGTCAAAGGTCAAAGGTCAAGGTCAAAGGTCAAGGTCAAGGTCAAAGGTCAAGGGCAAGGTCAAGGTCAAGGTCAAGGTCAAGGTCATGGTCTTGGTCAAGTCAAGGTCAAGGTCAAGGTCAAGGTCAAGGTCAAAGGTCAAAGGTCAAACGTCAAGGTCAAGGTCAAAGGTCAAGTTCAAGGTCAAAGGTCAAGGTCAAAGGTCAAGGTCAAGGTCAAGGTCAAGGTCAAGGTCAAAGGTCAAGGTCAAGGTCAAGTTCAAGGTCAAGGTCAAGGTCAAGATCAAGGTCATGGTCAAGGTCAAGGTCAAAGGTCAAAGGTCAAAGGTCAAAGGTCAAGGTCAAGGACAAGGTCAAAGGTCAAGGTCAAGGCCAAGGTCAAGGTCAAGGTCAAGGTCAAGGTCAAAGGTCAAGGTCAAGGCCAAGGTCAAGGTCAAGGTCAAGGTCAAGGTCAAAGGTCAAAGGTCAAGGTCAAAGGTCAAGGTCAAGGTCAAGGTCAAGGTCAAAGATCAAGGTCAAGGTCAAGGTCAAGGTCAAGGTCAAGGTCAAGGTCAAAGGTCAAGGTCAAGGTCAAAGGTCAAAGGTCAAAGGTCAAGGTCAAGGTCAAGGTCAAGGTCAAGGTCAAGGTCAAGGTCAAAGGTAAACGTCAAGGTCAAGGTCATGGTCAAGGTCAAGGTCAAGGTCAAGGTCAAAGGTCAAAGGTCAAACGTCAAGGTCAAGGTCAAAGGTCAAGTTCAAGGTCAAAGGTCAAAGGTCAAGGTCAAGTCAAGGTCAAGGTCAAGGTCAAGGTCAAGGTCAAAGGTCAAAGGTCAAACGTCAAGGTCAAGGTCAAAGGTCAAGTTCAAGGTCAAAGGTCAAGGTCAAGGGCAAGGTCAAAGGTCAAGGTCAAGGTCAAGGTCAAGGTCAAGGTCAAGGTCAAGGTCAAGGTCAAGGTCAAGGTCAAGGTCAAGGTCAAGATCAAGGTCATGGTCAAGGTCAAGGTCAAAGGTCAAAGGTCAAAGGTCAAAGGTCAAGGTCAAGGTCAAAGGTCAAGGTCAAGGCCAAGGTCAAGGTCAAGGTCAAGGTCAAGGTCAAAGGTCAAGGTCAAGGCCAAGGTCAAGGTCAAAGGTCAAGGTCAAGGTCAAGGTCAAAGGTCAAGGTCAAGGTCAAGGTCAAGGTGTAGGTCAAGGTCAAGGTCAAGGTCAAAGGTCAAAGGTCAAACGTCAAGGTCAAGGTCAAAGGTCAAGTTCAAGGTCAAAGGTCAAAGGTCAAGGTCAAGTCAAGGTCAAGGTCAAGGTCAAGGTCAAGGTCAAAGGTCAAAGGTCAAACGTCAAGGTCAAGGTCAAAGGTCAAGTTCAAGGTCAAAGGTCAAGGTCAAGGGCAAGGTCAAAGGTCAAGGTCAAGGTCAAGGTCAAGGTCAAGGTCAAGGTCAAGGTCAAGGTCAAGGTCAAGGTCAAGATCAAGGTCATGGTCAAGGTCAAGGTCAAAGGTCAAAGGTCAAAGGTCAAAGGTCAAGGTCAAGGTCAAAGGTCAAGGTCAAGGCCAAGGTCAAGGTCAAGGTCAAGGTCAAGGTCAAAGGTCAAGGTCAAGGCCAAGGTCAAGGTCAAAGGTCAAGGTCAAGGTCAAGGTCAAAGGTCAAGGTCAAGGTCAAGGTCAAGGTGTAGGTCAAGGTCAAAGGTCAAAGGTCAAAGGTCAAAGGTCAAGGTCAAGGTCAAGGTCAAGGTCAAGGTCAAGGTCAAAGGTCAAGGTCAAGGTCAAGGTCAAGGTCAAGGTCAAGGTCAAGGTCAAGGTCAAGGTCAAGGTCAAGGTCAAGGTCAAAGATCAAGGTCAAAGGTCAAAGGTCAAGGTCAAAGGTCAAGGTCAAGGTCAAAGTTCAAGGTCAAGGTCAAGGTCAAGGTCAAAGGTCAAGGTCAAGGTCATGGTCAAGGTCAAAGGTCAAAGGTCAAGGTCAAGGTCAAGGTCAAGGTCAAAGGTCAAGGTCAAGGTCAAGGTCAAGGTCAAGGTCAAGGTCAAGGTCAAGGTCAAGGTCAAGGTCAAGGTCAAGGTCAAGGTCAAGGTCAAGGTCAAGGTCAAGGTCAAAAGTCAAGGTCAAAGGTCAAAGGTCAAGGTCAAGGTCAAAGGTCAAGGTCAAGGTCAAGGTCAAAGGTCAAGGTCAAAGGTCAAGGTCAAGGTCAAAGGTCAAGGTCAAAGGTCAAGGTCAAGGTCAAAGGTCAAGGTCAAAGGTCAGAGGCCAGAGGTCATAGTGCAGAGGTCAAAGGTCAAGGTCAAGGTCAAGGTCAGTCAAGGTCAAGGTCGAGGTCAAGGTCAAAGGTCAGAGGTCAAAGGTCAAAGGTCAGAGGTCAAGGTCAAAGGTCAAAGGACAGAGGTCAAGGTCAAAGGTCAGAGGCCAGAGGTCATAGTGCAGAGGTCAAAGGTCAAGGTCAAGGTCAAGGTCAAGGTCAAGGTCAAGGTCAAGGTCAAGGTCAAAGGTCAGAGGTCAAAGGTCAGAGGTCAAGGTCAAAGGTCAAGGCCAAGGTCAAGGTCAAGGTCAAGGTCATGGTCATGGTCATGGTCAAGGTCAAGGTCAAGGTCAAGGTCAAGGTCAAAGGTCAAGGTCAAACGTCAAGGTCAAGGTCAAAGGTCAAGTTCAAGGTCAAAGGTCAAAGGTCAAGGTCAAGTCAAGGTCAAGGTCAAGGTCAAGGTCAAGGTCAAAGGTCAAAGGTCAAACGTCAAGGTCAAGGTCAAAGGTCAAGTTCAAGGTCAAAGGTCAAGGTCAAAGGTCAAGGTCAAGGTCAAGGTCAAGGTCAAGGTCAAAGGTCAAGGTCAAGGTCAAGTTCAAGGTCAAGGTCAAGGTCAAGATCAAGGTCATGGTCAAGGTCAAGGTCAAAGGTCAAAGGTCAAAGGTCAAAGGTCAAGGTCAAGGACAAGGTCAAAGGTCAAGGTCAAGGCCAAGGTCAAGGTCAAGGTCAAGGTCAAGGTCAAAGGTCAAGGTCAAGGCCAAGGTCAAGGTCAAAGGTCAAGGTCAAGGTCAAGGTCAAAGGTCAAGGTCAAGGTCAAGGTCAAAGGTCAAGGTCAAGGTCAAGGTGTAGGTCCAGGTCAAAGGTCAAAGGTCAAGGTCAAGGTCAAGGTCAAGGTCAAGGTCAAGGTCAAGGTCAAAGGTCAAGGTCAAGGTCAAGGTCAAGGTCAAGGTCAAGGTCAAGGTCAAGGTCAAGGTCAAGGTCAAGGTCAAGGTCAAGGTCAAGGTCAAGGTCAAGGTCAAGGTCAAAGGTCAAGGTCAAAGGTCAAAGGTCAAGGTCAAAGGTCAAGGTCAAGGTCAAAGGTCAAGGTCAAGGTCAAGGTCAAGGTCAAAGGTCAAGGTCAAGGTCAAGGTCATGGTCAAGGTCAAAGGTCAAAGGTCAAGGTCAAGGTCAAAGGTCAAGGTCAAAGGTCAAGGTCAAGGTCAAGGTCAAGGTCAATGTCAAGGTCAAGGTCAAGGTCAAGGTCAAGGTCAAGGTCAAGGTCAAGGTCAAGGTCAAGGTCAAGGTCAAGGTCAAGGTCAAGGTCAAGGTCAAGGTCAAGGTCAAGGTCAAGGTCAAGGTCATGGTCAAGGTCAAGGTCAAGGTCAAGGTCAAGGTCAAGGTCAAGGTCAAGGTCAAGGTCAAGGTCAAGGTCAAGGTCAAGGTCAAGGTCAAGGTCTAGGTCAAGGTCTAGGTCTAGGTCTAGGTCTAGGTCAAGGTCAAGGTCAAGGTCAAGGTCAAGGTCAAGGTCAAGGTCAAGGTCAAGGTCAAGGTCAAGGTCAAGGTCAAGGTCAAGGTCAAGGTCAAGGTCAAGGTCAAGGTCAAGGTCAAGGGCAAGGTCAAGGTCAAGGTCAAGGTCAAGGTCAAGGTCAAGGTCAAGGTCAAGGTCAAGGTCAAGGTCAAGGTCAAGGTCTAGGTCTAGGTCTAGGTCTAGGTCTAGGTCAAGGTCAAGGTCAAGGTCAAGGTCAAGGTCAAGGTCAAGGTCAAGGTCAAGGTCAAGGTCAAGGTCAAGGTCAAGGTCAAGGTGAAGGTCAAGGTCAAAGGTCAAAGGTCAAACGTCAAGGTCAAGGTCAAAGGACAAGTTCAAGGTCAAAGGTCAAGGTCAAGGTCAAGGTCAAGGTCAAAGGTCAAGGTCAAGGTCAAGGTCAAGGTCAAAGGTCAAGGTCAAAGGTCAAGGTCAAGGTCAAGGTCAAGGTCAAGGTCGAGGTCAAGATCAATGTCATGGTCAAGGTCAAGGTCAAAGGTCAAAGGTCAAAGGTCAAAGGTCAAGGTCAAGGTCAAGGTCAAGGTCAAAGGTCAAGGTCAAGGCCAAGGTCAAGGTCAAGGTCAAGGTCAAGGTCAAAGGTCAAGGTCAAGGCCAAGGTCAAGGTCAAGGTCAAGGTCAAGGTCAAGGTCAAGGTCAAGGTCAAGGTCAAGGTCAAGGTCAAGGTCAAGGTCAAGGTCAAGGTCAAGGTCAAGGTCAAGGTCAAGGTCAAGATCAAGGTCAAGGTCCAGGTCCAGGTCCAGGTCCAGGTCCAGGTCCAGGTCCAGGTCCAGGTCCAGGTCCAGGTCAAGGTCAAGGTCTAGGTCTAGGTCTAGGTCAAGGTCAAGGTCAAGGTCAAGGTCAAGGTCAAGGAAAAGGTCAAGGTCAAGGTCAAGGTCAAGGTCAAGGTCAAGGTCAAGGTCAAGGTCAAGGTCAAGGTCAAGGTCAAGGTCAAGGTCAAGGTCAAGGTCAAGGTCAAGGTCAAGGTCAAGGTCAAGGTCAAGGTCAAGGTCAAAAGTCAAGGTCAAAGGTCAAAGGTCAAAGGTCAAGGTCAAGGTCAAGGTCAAGGTCAAGGTCAAGGTCAAGGTCAAAGGTAAACGTCAAGGTCAAGGTCATGGTCAAGGTCAAGGTCAAGGTCAAGGTCAAAGGTCAAAGGTCAAACGTCAAGGTCAAGGTCAAAGGTCAAGTTCAAGGTCAAAGGTCAAAGGTCAAGGTCAAGTCAAGGTCAAGGTCAAGGTCAAGGTCAGAGGTCAAAGGTCAAACGTCAAGGTCAAGGTCAAAGGTCAAGTTCAAGGTCAAGGTCAAGGTCAAGGTCAAAGGTCAAGGTCAAAGGTCAAGGTCAAGGTCAAGGTCAAGGTCAAGGTCAAGGTCAAGGTCAAGGTCAAGGTCAAGGTCAAGGTCAAGGTCAAGGTCAAGGTCAAGGTCAAGGTCAAGGTCAAAAGTCAAGGTTAAAGGTCAAAGGTCAAGGTCAAGGTCAAGGTCAAAGGTCAAGGTCAAGGTCAAGGTCAAAGGTCAAGGTCAAGGTCAAAGGTCAAGGTCAAAGGTCAAGGTCAAAGGTCAAGGTCAAGATCAAGGTCAAGGTCAAGGTCAAGGTCAAGGTCAAGGTCAAGGTCAAGGTCAAGGTCAAGGTCAAGGTCAAGGTCAAGGTCAAGGTCAAGGTCAAGGTCAAGGTCAAGGTCAAGGTCAAGGTCAAGGTCAAAGGTCAAACGTCAAGGTCAAGGTCAAGGTCAAAGGTCAAGTTCAAGGTCAAAGGTCAAGGTCAAGGTCAAGGTCAAAGGTCAAGGCCAAGGTCCAGGTCAAGGTCAAGGTCAAGGTCAAAGGTCAAGGTCAAGGCCAAGGTCAAGGTCAAGGTCAAGGTCAAGGTCAAGGTCAAGGTCAAGGTCAAGGTCAAGGTCAAGGTCAAGGTCAAGGTCAAGGTCAAGGTCAAGGTCAAGGTCAAGGTCAAGGTCAAGGTCGAGGTCGAGGTCGAGGTCGAGGTCAAGGTCAAGGTCAAGATCAAGGTCAAGGTCCAGGTCCAGGTCCAGGTCCAGGTCCAGGTCCAGGTCCAGGTCCAGGTCAAGGTCAAGGTCAAGGTCTAGGTCTAGGTCAAGGTCAAGGTCAAGGTCAAGGTCAAGGTCAAGGTCAAGGTCAAGGTCAAGGTCAAGGTCAAGGTCAAGGTCAAGGTCAAGGTCAAGGTCAAGGTCAAGGTCAAGGTCAAGGTCAAGGTCAAGGTCAAGGTCAAGGTCAAGGTCATGGTCAAGGTCAAGGTCAAGGTCAAGGTCAAGGTCAAGGTCAAGGTCAAGGTCAAGGTCAAGGTCAAGGTCAAGGTCATGGTCAAGGTCAAGGTCAAGGTCAAGGTCAAGGTCAAGGTCAAGGTCAAGGTCATGGTCAAGGTCAAGGTCAAGGTCAAGGTCAAGGTCAAGGTCAAGGTCAAGGTCAAGGTCAAGGTCAAGGTCAAGGTCAAGGTCAAGGTCAAGGTCAAGGTCAAGGTCAAGGTCAAGGTCAAGGTCAAGGTCAAGGTCTAGGTCAAGGTCAAGGTCTAGGTCTAGGTCTAGGTCTAGGTCAAGGTCAAGGTCAAGGTCAAGGTCAAGGTCAAGGTCAAGGTCAAGGTCAAGGTCAAGGTCAAGGTCAAGGTCAAGGTCAAAGTCAAGGTCAAGGTCAAGGTCAAGGTCAAGGTCAAGGTCTAGGTCAAGGTCAAGGTCTAGGTCTAGGTCTAGGTCTAGTCAAGGTCAAGGTCAAGGTCAAGGTCAAGGTCAAGGTCAAGGTCAAGGTCAAGGTCAAGGTCAAGGTCAAAGGTCAAGGTCAAGGTCAAGGTCAAGGTCAAGGTCAAGGTCAAAGGTCAAGGTCAAAGGTCAAGGTCAAGGTCAAGGTCAAGGTCAAGGTCAAGGTTGAGGTCAAGATCAAGGTCATGGTCAAGGTCAAGGTCAAAGGTCAAAGGTCAAAGGTCAAAGGTCAAAGGTCAAGGTCAAGGTCAAGGTCAAGGTCAAAGGTCAAGGTCAAGGCCAAGGTCAAGGTCATGGTCAAGGTCAAGGTCAAGGTCAAAGGTCAAGTTCAAGGTCAAAGGTCAAGGTCAAGGTCAAGGTCAAGGTCAAGGTCAAGGTCAAGGTCAAGGTCAAGGTCAAGGTCAAGGTCAAAGGTCAAGGTCAAGGTCAAGGTCAAAGGTCAAGGTCAAGGTCAAAGGTCAAGGGCAAGGTCAAGGTCAAGGTCAAGGTCAAGGTCAAGGTCATGGTCATGGTCAAGGTCAAGGTCAAGGTCAAGGTCAAAGGTCAAGGTCAAGGTCAAAGGTCAAGGTCAAAGGTCAAGGTCAAGGTCAAGGTCAAGGTCAAAGGTCAAGGTCAAGGTCAAGGTCAAGGTCAAGGTCAAGGTCAAGGTCAAGGTCAAGGTCAAGGTCAAGGTCAAGGTCAAGGTCAAGGTCAAGGTCTAGGTCAAGGTCAAGGTCTAGGTCTAGGTCTAGGTCTAGGTCAAGGTCAAGGTCAAGGTCAAGGTCAAGGTCAAAGGTCAAGGTCAAGGTCAAGGTCAAGGTCAAGGTCAAGGTCAAGGTCAAGGTCAAAGGTCAAGGTCAAGGTCAAGGTCAAGGTCAAGGTCAAGGTCAAGGTCAAGGTCAAAGGTCAAGGTCAAAGGTCAAGGTCAAGGTCAAAGGTCAAGTTCAAGGTCAAAGGTCAAGGTCAAGGTCAAGGTCAAGGTCAAAGGTCAAGGTCAAGGTCAAGGTCAAAGGTCAAGGTCAAGGTCAAGGTCAAGGTCAAGTTCAAGGTCAAGGTCAAGGTCAAGGTCAAGGTCAAGGTCAAGGTCAAGGTGAAGGTCAAGGTCAAAGGTCAAAGGTCAAACGTCAAGGTCAAGGTCAAAGGACAAGTTCAAGGTCAAAGGTCAAGGTCAAGGTCAAAGGTCAAGGTCAAGGTCAAGGTCAAGGTCAAGGTCAAGGTCAAAGGTCAAGGTCAAAGGTCAAGGTCAAGGTCAAGGTCAAGGTCAAGGTCGAGGTCAAGATCAATGTCATGGTCAAGGTCAAGGTCAAAGGTCAAAGGTCAAAGGTCAAAGGTCAAGGTCAAGGTCAAGGTCAAAGGTCAAGGTCAAGGCCAAGGTCAAGGTCAAGGTCAAGGTCAAGGTCAAAGGTCAAGGTCAAGGCCAAGGTCAAGGTCAAGGTCAAGGTCAAGGTCAAGGTCAAGGTCAAGGTCAAGGTCAAGGTCAAGGTCAAGGTCAAGGTCAAGGTCAAGGTCAAGGTCAAGGTCAAGGTCAAGATCAAGGTCAAGGTCCAGGTCCAGGTCCAGGTCCAGGTCCAGGTCCAGGTCCAGGTCCAGGTCCAGGTCAAGGTCAAGGTCTAGGTCTAGGTCTAGGTCTAGGTCAAGGTCAAGGTCAAGGTCAAGGTCAAGGTCAAGGTCAAGGTCAAGGTCAAGGTCAAGGTCAAGGTCAAGGTCAAGGTCAAGGTCAAGGTCAAGGTCAAGGTCAAGGTCAAGGTCAAGGTCAAGGTCAAGGTCAAGATCAAGGTCAAGGTCCAGGTCCAGGTCCAGGTCCAGGTCCAGGTCCAGGTCCAGGTCCAGGTCCAGGTCAAGGTCAAGGTCTAGGTCTAGGTCTAGGTCTAGGTCAAGGTCAAGGTCAAGGTCAAGGTCAAGGTCAAGGTCAAGGTCAAGGTCAAGGTCAAGGTCAAGGTCAAGGTCAAGGTCAAGGTCAAGGTCAAGGTCAAGGTCAAGGTCAAAAGTCAAGGTCAAAGGTCAAAGGTCAAAGGTCAAGGTCAAGGTCAAGGTCAAGGTCAAGGTCAAGGTCAAAGGTAAACGTCAAGGTCAAGGTCATGGTCAAGGTCAAGGTCAAGGTCAAGGTCAAAGGTCAAAGGTCAAACGTCAAGGTCAAGGTCAAAGGTCAAGTTCAAGGTCAAAGGTCAAAGGTCAAGGTCAAGTCAAGGTCAAGGTCAAGGTCAAAGGTCAAAGGTCAAACGTCAAGGTCAAGGTCAAAGGTCAAGTTCAAGGTCAAAGGTCAAGGTCAAGGTCAAGGTCAAAGGTCAAGGTCAAGGTCAAGGTCAAGGTCAAAGGTCAAGGTCAAGGTCAAGGTCAAGGTCAAAGGTCAAGGTCAAGGCCAAGGTCAAGGTCAAAGGTCAAGGTCAAGGTCAAGGTCAAAGGTCAAGGTCAAGGTCAAGGTCAAAGGTCAAAGGTCAAGGTCAAGGTCAAGGTCAAGGTCAAGGTCAAGGTCAAGGTCAAGGTCAAGGTCAAGGTCAAGGTCAAAGGTCAAAGGTCAAAGGTCAAAGGTCAAGGTCAAAGGTCAAGGTCAAGGTCAAAGGTCAAGGTCAAGGTCAAGGTCAAGGTCAAAGGTCAAGGTCATGGTCAAGGTCAAAGGTCAAAGGTCAAGGTCAAGGTCAAGGTCAAAGGTCAAGGTCAAAGGTCAAGGTCAAGGTCAAGGTCAAGGTCAAGGTCAAGGTCAAGGTCAAGGTCAAGGTCAAGGTCAAGGTCAAGGTCAAGGTCAAGGTCAAGGTCAAGGTCAAGGTCAAGGTCAAAAGTCAAGGTCAAAGGTCAAAGGTCAAGGTCAAGGTCAAGGTCAAAGGTCAAGGTCAAGGTCAAGGTCAAAGGTCAAGGTCAAGGTCAAAGGTCAAGGTCAAAGGTCAAGGTCAAGGTCAAGGTCAAGGTCAAGGTCAAGGTCAAGGTCAAGGTCAAGGTCAAGGTCAAGGTCAAGGTCAAGGTCAAGGTCAAGGTCAAGGTCAAGGTCAAGGTCAAGGTCAAGGTCAAGGTCAAGGTCAAGGTCAAGGTCAAGGTCAAGGTCAAGGTCAAGGTCAAGGTCAAGGTCAAGGTCAAGGTCAAGGTCAAGGTCAAGGTCAAGGTCAAGGTCATGGTCAAGGTCAAGGTCAAGGTCAAGGTCAAGGTCAAGGTCAAGGTCAAGGTCAAGGTCAAGGTCAAGGTCAAGGTCAAGGTCAAGGTCAAGGTCAAGGTCAAGGTCAAGGTCAAGGTCAAGGTCAAGGTCAAGGTCAAGGTCAAGGTCAAGGTCTAGGTCAAGGTCAAGGTCTAGGTCTAGGTCTAGGTCAAGGTCAAGGTCTAGGTCTAGGTCTAGGTCAAGGTCAAGGTCAAGGTCAAGGTCAAGGTCAAGGTCAAAGGTCAAGGTCAAGGTCAAGGTCAAAGGTCAAGGTCAAGGTCAAGGTCAAGGTCAAGGTCAAAGGTCAAGGTCAAGGTCAAGGTCAAGGTCAAGGTCAAGGTCAAGGTCAAGGTCAAGGTCAAGGTCAAGGTCAAGGTCAAGGTCAAGGTCAAGGTCAAAGGTCAAGGTCAAAGGTCAAAGGTCAAGGTCAAAGGTCAAGGTCAAGGTCAAGGTCAAGGTCAAGGTCAAGGTCAAGGTCAAGGTCAAGGTCAAGGTCAAGGTCAAAAGTCAAGGTTAAAGGTCAAAGGTCAAGGTCAAGGTCAAGGTCAAAGGTCAAGGTCAAGGTCAAGGTCAAAGGTCAAGGTCAAGGTCAAAGGTCAAGGTCAAAGGTCAAGGTCAAAGGTCAAGGTCAAGATCAAGGTCAAGGTCAAGGTCAAGGTCAAGGTCAAGGTCAAGGTCAAGGTCAAGGTCAAGGTCAAGGTCAAGGTCAAGGTCAAGGTCAAGGTCAAGGTCAAGGTCAAGGTCAAGGTCAAGGTCAAGGTCAAAGGTCAAACGTCAAGGTCAAGGTCAAGGTCAAAGGTCAAGTTCAAGGTCAAAGGTCAAGGTCAAGGTCAAGGTCAAAGGTCAAGGCCAAGGTCCAGGTCAAGGTCAAGGTCAAGGTCAAAGGTCAAGGTCAAGGCCAAGGTCAAGGTCAAGGTCAAGGTCAAGGTCAAGGTCAAGGTCAAGGTCAAGGTCAAGGTCAAGGTCAAGGTCAAGGTCAAGGTCAAGGTCAAGGTCAAGGTCAAGGTCAAGGTCAAGGTCGAGGTCGAGGTCGAGGTCGAGGTCAAGGTCAAGGTCAAGATCAAGGTCAAGGTCCAGGTCCAGGTCCAGGTCCAGGTCCAGGTCCAGGTCCAGGTCCAGGTCAAGGTCAAGGTCAAGGTCTAGGTCTAGGTCAAGGTCAAGGTCAAGGTCAAGGTCAAGGTCAAGGTCAAGGTCAAGGTCAAGGTCAAGGTCAAGGTCAAGGTCAAGGTCAAGGTCAAGGTCAAGGTCAAGGTCAAGGTCAAGGTCAAGGTCAAGGTCAAGGTCAAGGTCATGGTCAAGGTCAAGGTCAAGGTCAAGGTCAAGGTCAAGGTCAAGGTCAAGGTCAAGGTCAAGGTCAAGGTCAAGGTCATGGTCAAGGTCAAGGTCAAGGTCAAGGTCAAGGTCAAGGTCAAGGTCAAGGTCATGGTCAAGGTCAAGGTCAAGGTCAAGGTCAAGGTCAAGGTCAAGGTCAAGGTCAAGGTCAAGGTCAAGGTCAAGGTCAAGGTCAAGGTCAAGGTCAAGGTCAAGGTCAAGGTCAAGGTCAAGGTCAAGGTCAAGGTCTAGGTCAAGGTCAAGGTCTAGGTCTAGGTCTAGGTCTAGGTCAAGGTCAAGGTCAAGGTCAAGGTCAAGGTCAAGGTCAAGGTCAAGGTCAAGGTCAAGGTCAAGGTCAAGGTCAAAGTCAAGGTCAAGGTCAAGGTCAAGGTCAAGGTCAAGGTCTAGGTCAAGGTCAAGGTCTAGGTCTAGGTCTAGGTCTAGTCAAGGTCAAGGTCAAGGTCAAGGTCAAGGTCAAGGTCAAGGTCAAGGTCAAGGTCAAGGTCAAGGTCAAGGTCAAAGGTCAAGGTCAAGGTCAAGGTCAAGGTCAAGGTCAAGGTCAAAGGTCAAGGTCAAAGGTCAAGGTCAAGGTCAAGGTCAAGGTCAAGGTCAAGGTTGAGGTCAAGATCAAGGTCATGGTCAAGGTCAAGGTCAAAGGTCAAAGGTCAAAGGTCAAAGGTCAAAGGTCAAGGTCAAGGTCAAGGTCAAGGTCAAAGGTCAAGGTCAAGGCCAAGGTCAAGGTCATGGTCAAGGTCAAGGTCAAGGTCAAAGGTCAAGTTCAAGGTCAAAGGTCAAGGTCAAGGTCAAGGTCAAGGTCAAGGTCAAGGTCAAGGTCAAGGTCAAGGTCAAGGTCAAGGTCAAAGGTCAAGGTCAAGGTCAAGGTCAAAGGTCAAGGTCAAGGTCAAAGGTCAAGGGCAAGGTCAAGGTCAAGGTCAAGGTCAAGGTCAAGGTCATGGTCATGGTCAAGGTCAAGGTCAAGGTCAAGGTCAAAGGTCAAGGTCAAGGTCAAAGGTCAAGGTCAAAGGTCAAGGTCAAGGTCAAGGTCAAGGTCAAAGGTCAAGGTCAAGGTCAAGGTCAAGGTCAAGGTCAAGGTCAAGGTCAAGGTCAAGGTCAAGGTCAAGGTCAAGGTCAAGGTCAAGGTCAAGGTCTAGGTCAAGGTCAAGGTCTAGGTCTAGGTCTAGGTCTAGGTCAAGGTCAAGGTCAAGGTCAAGGTCAAGGTCAAAGGTCAAGGTCAAGGTCAAGGTCAAGGTCAAGGTCAAGGTCAAGGTCAAAGGTCAAGGTCAAGGTCAAGGTCAAGGTCAAGGTCAAGGTCAAGGTCAAGGTCAAAGGTCAAGGTCAAAGGTCAAGGTCAAGGTCAAAGGTCAAGTTCAAGGTCAAAGGTCAAGGTCAAGGTCAAGGTCAAGGTCAAAGGTCAAGGTCAAGGTCAAGGTCAAAGGTCAAGGTCAAGGTCAAGGTCAAGGTCAAGTTCAAGGTCAAGGTCAAGGTCAAGGTCAAGGTCAAGGTCAAGGTCAAGGTGAAGGTCAAGGTCAAAGGTCAAAGGTCAAACGTCAAGGTCAAGGTCAAAGTTCAAGGTCAAAGGTCAAGGTCAAGGTCAAAGGTCAAGGTCAAGGTCAAGGTCAAGGTCAAGGTCAAGGTCAAAGGTCAAGGTCAAAGGTCAAGGTCAAGGTCAAGGTCAAGGTCAAGGTCGAGGTCAAGATCAATGTCATGGTCAAGGTCAAGGTCAAAGGTCAAAGGTCAAAGGTCAAAGGTCAAGGTCAAGGTCAAGGTCAAAGGTCAAGGTCAAGGCCAAGGTCAAGGTCAAGGTCAAGGTCAAGGTCAAAGGTCAAGGTCAAGGCCAAGGTCAAGGTCAAGGTCAAGGTCAAGGTCAAGGTCAAGGTCAAGGTCAAGGTCAAGGTCAAGGTCAAGGTCAAGGTCAAGGTCAAGGTCAAGGTCAAGGTCAAGATCAAGGTCAAGGTCCAGGTCCAGGTCCAGGTCCAGGTCCAGGTCCAGGTCCAGGTCCAGGTCCAGGTCAAGGTCAAGGTCTAGGTCTAGGTCTAGGTCTAGGTCAAGGTCAAGGTCAAGGTCAAGGTCAAGGTCAAGGTCAAGGTCAAGGTCAAGGTCAAGGTCAAGGTCAAGGTCAAGGTCAAGGTCAAGGTCAAGGTCAAGGTCAAGGTCAAGGTCAAGGTCAAGGTCAAGGTCAAGGTCAAGATCAAGGTCAAGGTCCAGGTCCAGGTCCAGGTCCAGGTCCAGGTCCAGGTCCAGGTCCAGGTCCAGGTCAAGGTCAAGGTCTAGGTCTAGGTCTAGGTCTAGGTCAAGGTCAAGGTCAAGGTCAAGGTCAAGGTCAAGGTCAAGGTCAAGGTCAAGGTCAAGGTCAAGGTCAAGGTCAAGGTCAAGGTCAAGGTCAAGGTCAAGGTCAAGGTCAAAAGTCAAGGTCAAAGGTCAAAGGTCAAAGGTCAAGGTCAAGGTCAAGGTCAAGGTCAAGGTCAAGGTCAAGGTCAAAGGTAAACGTCAAGGTCAAGGTCATGGTCAAGGTCAAGGTCAAGGTCAAGGTCAAAGGTCAAAGGTCAAACGTCAAGGTCAAGGTCAAAGGTCAAGTTCAAGGTCAAAGGTCAAAGGTCAAGGTCAAGTCAAGGTCAAGGTCAAGGTCAAAGGTCAAAGGTCAAACGTCAAGGTCAAGGTCAAAGGTCAAGTTCAAGGTCAAAGGTCAAGGTCAAGGTCAAGGTCAAAGGTCAAGGTCAAGGTCAAGGTCAAGGTCAAAGGTCAAGGTCAAGGTCAAGGTCAAGGTCAAAGGTCAAGGTCAAGGCCAAGGTCAAGGTCAAAGGTCAAGGTCAAGGTCAAGGTCAAAGGTCAAGGTCAAGGTCAAGGTCAAAGGTCAAAGGTCAAGGTCAAGGTCAAGGTCAAGGTCAAGGTCAAGGTCAAGGTCAAGGTCAAGGTCAAGGTCAAGGTCAAAGGTCAAAGGTCAAAGGTCAAAGGTCAAGGTCAAAGGTCAAGGTCAAGGTCAAAGGTCAAGGTCAAGGTCAAGGTCAAGGTCAAAGGTCAAGGTCATGGTCAAGGTCAAAGGTCAAAGGTCAAGGTCAAGGTCAAGGTCAAAGGTCAAGGTCAAAGGTCAAGGTCAAGGTCAAGGTCAAGGTCAAGGTCAAGGTCAAGGTCAAGGTCAAGGTCAAGGTCAAGGTCAAGGTCAAGGTCAAGGTCAAGGTCAAGGTCAAGGTCAAGGTCAAGGTCAAAAGTCAAGGTCAAAGGTCAAAGGTCAAGGTCAAGGTCAAGGTCAAAGGTCAAGGTCAAGGTCAAGGTCAAAGGTCAAGGTCAAGGTCAAAGGTCAAGGTCAAAGGTCAAGGTCAAGGTCAAGGTCAAGGTCAAGGTCAAGGTCAAGGTCAAGGTCAAGGTCAAGGTCAAGGTCAAGGTCAAGGTCAAGGTCAAGGTCAAGGTCAAGGTCAAGGTCAAGGTCAAGGTCAAGGTCAAGGTCAAGGTCAAGGTCAAGGTCAAGGTCAAGGTCAAGGTCAAGGTCAAGGTCAAGGTCAAGGTCAAGGTCAAGGTCAAGGTCAAGGTCATGGTCAAGGTCAAGGTCAAGGTCAAGGTCAAGGTCAAGGTCAAGGTCAAGGTCAAGGTCAAGGTCAAGGTCAAGGTCAAGGTCAAGGTCAAGGTCAAGGTCAAGGTCAAGGTCAAGGTCAAGGTCAAGGTCAAGGTCAAGGTCAAGGTCAAGGTCAAGGTCTAGGTCAAGGTCAAGGTCTAGGTCTAGGTCTAGGTCAAGGTCAAGGTCTAGGTCTAGGTCTAGGTCAAGGTCAAGGTCAAGGTCAAGGTCAAGGTCAAGGTCAAAGGTCAAGGTCAAGGTCAAGGTCAAAGGTCAAGGTCAAGGTCAAGGTCAAGGTCAAGGTCAAAGGTCAAGGTCAAGGTCAAGGTCAAGGTCAAGGTCAAGGTCAAGGTCAAGGTCAAGGTCAAGGTCAAGGTCAAGGTCAAGGTCAAGGTCAAGGTCAAGGTCAAAGGTCAAGGTCAAAGGTCAAAGGTCAAGGTCAAAGGTCAAGGTCAAGGTCAAAGGTCAAGGTCAAGGTCAAGGTCAAGGTCAAAGGTCAAGGTCATGGTCAAGGTCAAAGGTCAAAGGTCAAGGTCAAGGTCAAGGTCAAAGGTCAAGGTCAAAGGTCAAGGTCAAGGTCAAGGTCAAGGTCAAGGTCAAGGTCAAGGTCAAGGTCAAGGTCAAGGTCAAGGTCAAGGTCAAGGTCAAGGTCAAGGTCAAGGTCAAGGTCAAGGTCAAGGTCAAGGTCAAAAGTCAAGGTCAAAGGTCAAAGGTCAAGGTCAAGGTCAAGGTCAAAGGTCAAGGTCAAGGTCAAGGTCAAAGGTCAAGGTCAAGGTCAAGGTCAAGGTCAAGGTCAAGGTCAAGGTCAAGGTCAAGGTCAAGGTCAAGGTCAAGGTCAAGGTCAAGGTCAAGGTCAAGGTCAAGGTCAAGGTCAAGGTCAAGGTCAAGGTCAAGGTCAAGGTCAAGGTCAAGGTCTAGGTCAAGGTCAAGGTCTAGGTCTAGGTCTAGGTCAAGGTCAAGGTCAAGGTCAAGGTCAAGGTCAAGGTCAAGGTCAAGGTCAAGGTCAAAGGTCAAGGTCAAGGTCAAAGGTCAAGGTCAAAGGTCAAGGTCAAGGTCAAGGTCAAGGTCAAGGTCAAGGTCAAGGTCAAGGTCAAGGTCAAGGTCAAGGTCAAGGTCAAGGTCAAGGTCAAGGTCAAGGTCAAGGTCAAGGTCAAGGTCAAGGTCAAGGTCAAGGTCAAGGTCAAGGTCAAGGTCAAGGTCAAGGTCAAGGTCAAGGTCAAGGTCATGGTCAAGGTCAAGGTCAAGGTCAAGGTCAAGGTCAAGGTCAAGGTCAAGGTCAAGGTCAAGGTCAAGGTCAAGGTCAAGGTCAAGGTCAAGGTCAAGGTCAAGGTCAAGGTCAAGGTCAAGGTCAAGGTCAAGGTCAAGGTCAAGGTCAAGGTCTAGGTCAAGGTCAAGGTCTAGGTCTAGGTCTAGGTCAAGGTCAAGGTCTAGGTCTAGGTCTAGGTCAAGGTCAAGGTCAAGGTCAAGGTCAAGGTCAAGGTCAAAGGTCAAGGTCAAGGTCAAGGTCAAAGGTCAAGGTCAAGGTCAAGGTCAAGGTCAAGGTCAAAGGTCAAGGTCAAGGTCAAGGTCAAGGTCAAGGTCAAGGTCAAGGTCAAGGTCAAGGTCAAGGTCAAGGTCAAGGTCAAGGTCAAAGGTCAAGGTCAAAGGTCAAAGGTCAAGGTCAAAGGTCAAGGTCAAGGTCAAAGGTCAAGGTCAAGGTCAAGGTCAAGGTCAAAGGTCAAGGTCATGGTCAAGGTCAAAGGTCAAAGGTCAAGGTCAAGGTCAAGGTCAAAGGTCAAGGTCAAAGGTCAAGGTCAAGGTCAAGGTCAAGGTCAAGGTCAAGGTCAAGGTCAAGGTCAAGGTCAAGGTCAAGGTCAAGGTCAAGGTCAAGGTCAAGGTCAAGGTCAAGGTCAAGGTCAAGGTCAAGGTCAAAAGTCAAGGTCAAAGGTCAAAGGTCAAGGTCAAGGTCAAGGTCAAAGGTCAAGGTCAAGGTCAAGGTCAAAGGTCAAGGTCAAGGTCAAGGTCAAGGTCAAGGTCAAGGTCAAGGTCAAGGTCAAGGTCAAGGTCAAGGTCAAGGTCAAGGTCAAGGTCAAGGTCAAGGTCAAGGTCAAGGTCAAGGTCAAGGTCAAGGTCAAGGTCAAGGTCAAGGTCTAGGTCAAGGTCAAGGTCTAGGTCTAGGTCTAGGTCAAGGTCAAGGTCAAGGTCAAGGTCAAGGTCAAGGTCAAGGTCAAGGTCAAGGTCAAGGTCAAGGTCAAGGTCTAGGTCTAGGTCTAGGTCAAGGTCAAGGTCAAGGTCAAGGTCAAGGTCAAGGTCAAGGTCAAGGTCAAGGTCAAGGTCAAGGTCAAGGTCAAGGTCAAGGTCAAGGTCAAGGTCAAGGTCAAGGTCAAGGTCAAAGGTCAAAGGTCAAACGTCAAGGTCAAGGTCAAAGGTCAAGTTCAAGGTCAAAGGTCAAGGTCAAGGTCAAGGTCAAAGGTCAAGGCCAAGGTCAAGGTCAAGGTCAAAGGTCAAGGTCAAGGCCAAGGTCAAGGTCAAGGTCAAGGTCAAGGTCAAGGTCAAGGTCAAGGTCAAGGTCAAGGTCAAGGTCAAGGTCAAGGTCAAGGTCAAGGTCAAGGTCGAGGTCGAGGTCAAGGTCAAAGGTCAAGGTCAAGGTCAAAGGTCAAGGTCAAAGGTCAAGGTCGAGGTCAAGATCAATGTCATGGTCAAGGTCAAGGTCAAAGGTCAAAGGTCAAAGGTCAAAGGTCAAGGTCAAGGTCAAGGTCAAAGGTCAAGGTCAAGGCCAAGGTCAAGGTCAAGGTCAAGGTCAAGGTCAAAGGTCAAGGTCAAGGCCAAGGTCAAGGTCAAGGTCAAGGTCAAGGTCAAGGTCAAGGTCAAGGTCAAGGTCAAGGTCAAGGTCAAGGTCAAGGTCAAGGTCAAGGTCAAGGTCAAGGTCAAGATCAAGGTCAAGGTCCAGGTCCAGGTCCAGGTCCAGGTCCAGGTCCAGGTCCAGGTCCAGGTCCAGGTCAAGGTCAAGGTCTAGGTCTAGGTCTAGGTCTAGGTCAAGGTCAAGGTCAAGGTCAAGGTCAAGGTCAAGGTCAAGGTCAAGGTCAAGGTCAAGGTCAAGGTCAAGGTCAAGGTCAAGGTCAAGGTCAAGGTCAAGGTCAAGGTCAAGGTCAAGGTCAAGGTCAAGGTCAAGGTCAAGATCAAGGTCAAGGTCCAGGTCCAGGTCCAGGTCCAGGTCCAGGTCCAGGTCCAGGTCCAGGTCCAGGTCCAGGTCAAGGTCAAGGTCTAGGTCTAGGTCTAGGTCTAGGTCAAGGTCAAGGTCAAGGTCAAGGTCAAGGTCAAGGTCAAGGTCAAGGTCAAGGTCAAGGTCAAGGTCAAGGTCAAGGTCAAGGTCAAGGTCAAGGTCAAGGTCAAGGTCAAGGTCAAAAGTCAAGGTCAAAGGTCAAAGGTCAAAGGTCAAGGTCAAGGTCAAGGTCAAGGTCAAGGTCAAGGTCAAGGTCAAAGGTAAACGTCAAGGTCAAGGTCATGGTCAAGGTCAAGGTCAAGGTCAAGGTCAAAGGTCAAAGGTCAAACGTCAAGGTCAAGGTCAAAGGTCAAGTTCAAGGTCAAAGGTCAAAGGTCAAGGTCAAGTCAAGGTCAAGGTCAAGGTCAAAGGTCAAAGGTCAAACGTCAAGGTCAAGGTCAAAGGTCAAGTTCAAGGTCAAAGGTCAAGGTCAAGGTCAAGGTCAAAGGTCAAGGTCAAGGTCAAGGTCAAGGTCAAAGGTCAAGGTCAAGGTCAAGGTCAAGGTCAAAGGTCAAGGTCAAGGCCAAGGTCAAGGTCAAAGGTCAAGGTCAAGGTCAAGGTCAAAGGTCAAGGTCAAGGTCAAGGTCAAAGGTCAAAGGTCAAGGTCAAGGTCAAGGTCAAGGTCAAGGTCAAGGTCAAGGTCAAGGTCAAGGTCAAGGTCAAGGTCAAAGGTCAAAGGTCAAAGGTCAAAGGTCAAGGTCAAAGGTCAAGGTCAAGGTCAAAGGTCAAGGTCAAGGTCAAGGTCAAGGTCAAAGGTCAAGGTCATGGTCAAGGTCAAAGGTCAAAGGTCAAGGTCAAGGTCAAGGTCAAAGGTCAAGGTCAAAGGTCAAGGTCAAGGTCAAGGTCAAGGTCAAGGTCAAGGTCAAGGTCAAGGTCAAGGTCAAGGTCAAGGTCAAGGTCAAGGTCAAGGTCAAGGTCAAGGTCAAGGTCAAGGTCAAGGTCAAAAGTCAAGGTCAAAGGTCAAAGGTCAAGGTCAAGGTCAAGGTCAAAGGTCAAGGTCAAGGTCAAGGTCAAAGGTCAAGGTCAAGGTCAAAGGTCAAGGTCAAAGGTCAAGGTCAAGGTCAAGGTCAAGGTCAAGGTCAAGGTCAAGGTCAAGGTCAAGGTCAAGGTCAAGGTCAAGGTCAAGGTCAAGGTCAAGGTCAAGGTCAAGGTCAAGGTCAAGGTCAAGGTCAAGGTCAAGGTCAAGGTCAAGGTCAAGGTCAAGGTCAAGGTCAAGGTCAAGGTCAAGGTCAAGGTCAAGGTCAAGGTCAAGGTCAAGGTCAAGGTCAAGGTCATGGTCAAGGTCAAGGTCAAGGTCAAGGTCAAGGTCAAGGTCAAGGTCAAGGTCAAGGTCAAGGTCAAGGTCAAGGTCAAGGTCAAGGTCAAGGTCAAGGTCAAGGTCAAGGTCAAGGTCAAGGTCAAGGTCAAGGTCAAGGTCAAGGTCAAGGTCAAGGTCTAGGTCAAGGTCAAGGTCTAGGTCTAGGTCTAGGTCAAGGTCAAGGTCTAGGTCTAGGTCTAGGTCAAGGTCAAGGTCAAGGTCAAGGTCAAGGTCAAGGTCAAAGGTCAAGGTCAAGGTCAAGGTCAAAGGTCAAGGTCAAGGTCAAGGTCAAGGTCAAGGTCAAAGGTCAAGGTCAAGGTCAAGGTCAAGGTCAAGGTCAAGGTCAAGGTCAAGGTCAAGGTCAAGGTCAAGGTCAAGGTCAAGGTCAAGGTCAAGGTCAAGGTCAAAGGTCAAGGTCAAAGGTCAAAGGTCAAGGTCAAAGGTCAAGGTCAAGGTCAAAGGTCAAGGTCAAGGTCAAGGTCAAGGTCAAAGGTCAAGGTCATGGTCAAGGTCAAAGGTCAAGGTCAAGGTCAAGGTCAAAGGTCAAGGTCAAAGGTCAAGGTCAAGGTCAAGGTCAAGGTCAAGGTCAAGGTCAAGGTCAAGGTCAAGGTCAAGGTCAAGGTCAAGGTCAAGGTCAAGGTCAAGGTCAAGGTCAAGGTCAAGGTCAAGGTCAAGGTCAAAAGTCAAGGTCAAAGGTCAAAGGTCAAGGTCAAGGTCAAGGTCAAAGGTCAAGGTCAAGGTCAAGGTCAAAGGTCAAGGTCAAGGTCAAGGTCAAGGTCAAGGTCAAGGTCAAGGTCAAGGTCAAGGTCAAGGTCAAGGTCAAGGTCAAGGTCAAGGTCAAGGTCAAGGTCAAGGTCAAGGTCAAGGTCAAGGTCAAGGTCAAGGTCAAGGTCAAGGTCAAGGTCAAGGTCTAGGTCAAGGTCAAGGTCTAGGTCTAGGTCTAGGTCAAGGTCAAGGTCAAGGTCAAGGTCAAGGTCAAGGTCAAGGTCAAGGTCAAGGTCAAGGTCAAAGGTCAAGGTCAAGGTCAAAGGTCAAGGTCAAAGGTCAAGGTCAAGGTCAAGGTCAAGGTCAAGGTCAAGGTCAAGGTCAAGGTCAAGGTCAAGGTCAAGGTCAAGGTCAAGGTCAAGGTCAAGGTCAAGGTCAAGGTCAAGGTCAAGGTCAAGGTCAAGGTCAAGGTCAAGGTCAAGGTCAAGGTCAAGGTCAAGGTCAAGGTCAAGGTCATGGTCAAGGTCAAGGTCAAGGTCAAGGTCAAGGTCAAGGTCAAGGTCAAGGTCAAGGTCAAGGTCAAGGTCAAGGTCAAGGTCAAGGTCAAGGTCAAGGTCAAGGTCAAGGTCAAGGTCAAGGTCAAGGTCAAGGTCAAGGTCAAGGTCAAGGTCAAGGTCTAGGTCAAGGTCAAGGTCTAGGTCTAGGTCTAGGTCAAGGTCAAGGTCTAGGTCTAGGTCTAGGTCAAGGTCAAGGTCAAGGTCAAGGTCAAGGTCAAGGTCAAAGGTCAAGGTCAAGGTCAAGGTCAAAGGTCAAGGTCAAGGTCAAGGTCAAGGTCAAGGTCAAAGGTCAAGGTCAAGGTCAAGGTCAAGGTCAAGGTCAAGGTCAAGGTCAAGGTCAAGGTCAAGGTCAAGGTCAAGGTCAAGGTCAAAGGTCAAGGTCAAAGGTCAAAGGTCAAGGTCAAAGGTCAAGGTCAAGGTCAAAGGTCAAGGTCAAGGTCAAGGTCAAGGTCAAAGGTCAAGGTCATGGTCAAGGTCAAAGGTCAAAGGTCAAGGTCAAGGTCAAGGTCAAAGGTCAAGGTCAAAGGTCAAGGTCAAGGTCAAGGTCAAGGTCAAGGTCAAGGTCAAGGTCAAGGTCAAGGTCAAGGTCAAGGTCAAGGTCAAGGTCAAGGTCAAGGTCAAGGTCAAGGTCAAGGTCAAGGTCAAGGTCAAAAGTCAAGGTCAAAGGTCAAAGGTCAAGGTCAAGGTCAAGGTCAAAGGTCAAGGTCAAGGTCAAGGTCAAAGGTCAAGGTCAAGGTCAAGGTCAAGGTCAAGGTCAAGGTCAAGGTCAAGGTCAAGGTCAAGGTCAAGGTCAAGGTCAAGGTCAAGGTCAAGGTCAAGGTCAAGGTCAAGGTCAAGGTCAAGGTCAAGGTCAAGGTCAAGGTCAAGGTCAAGGTCTAGGTCAAGGTCAAGGTCTAGGTCTAGGTCTAGGTCAAGGTCAAGGTCAAGGTCAAGGTCAAGGTCAAGGTCAAGGTCAAGGTCAAGGTCAAGGTCAAGGTCAAGGTCTAGGTCTAGGTCTAGGTCAAGGTCAAGGTCAAGGTCAAGGTCAAGGTCAAGGTCAAGGTCAAGGTCAAGGTCAAGGTCAAGGTCAAGGTCAAGGTCAAGGTCAAGGTCAAGGTCAAGGTCAAGGTCAAGGTCAAGGTCAAAGGTCAAAGGTCAAACGTCAAGGTCAAGGTCAAAGGTCAAGTTCAAGGTCAAAGGTCAAGGTCAAGGTCAAGGTCAAAGGTCAAGGCCAAGGTCAAGGTCAAGGTCAAAGGTCAAGGTCAAGGCCAAGGTCAAGGTCAAGGTCAAGGTCAAGGTCAAGGTCAAGGTCAAGGTCAAGGTCAAGGTCAAGGTCAAGGTCAAGGTCAAGGTCGAGGTCGAGGTCGAGGTCGAGGTCAAGGTCAAGGTCAAGATCAAGGTCAAGGTCCAGGTCAAGGTCAAGGTCAAGGTCAAGGTCAAGGTCAAGGTCAAGGTCAAGGTCAAGATCAAGGTCAAGGTCAAGGTCCAGGTCCAGGTCCAGGTCCAGGTCCAGGTCCAGGTCCAGGTCCAGGTCAAGGTCAAGGTCTAGGTCTAGGTCTAGGTCAAGGTCAAGGTCAAGGTCAAGGTCAAGGTCAAGGTCAAGGTCAAGGTCAAGGTCAAGGTCAAGGTCAAGGTCAAGGTCAAGGTCAAGGTCAAGGTCAAGGTCAAGGTCAAGGTCAAGGTCAAGGTCAAGGTCAAGGTCAAGGTCATGGTCAAGGTCAAGGTCAAGGTCAAGGTCAAGGTCAAGGTCAAGGTCAAGGTCATGGTCAAGGTCAAGGTCAAGGTCAAGGTCAAGGTCAAGGTCAAGGTCAAGGTCAAGGTCAAGGTCAAGGTCAAGGTCAAGGTCAAGGTCAAGGTCAAGGTCAAGGTCAAGGTCAAGGTCAAGGTCTAGGTCAAGGTCAAGGTCTAGGTCGAGGTCGAGGTCGAGGTCGAGGTCAAGGTCAAGGTCAAGATCAAGGTCAAGGTCCAGGTCAAGGTCAAGGTCAAGGTCAAGGTCAAGGTCAAGGTCAAGGTCAAGGTCAAGATCAAGGTCAAGGTCAAGGTCCAGGTCCAGGTCCAGGTCCAGGTCCAGGTCCAGGTCCAGGTCCAGGTCAAGGTCAAGGTCTAGGTCTAGGTCTAGGTCAAGGTCAAGGTCAAGGTCAAGGTCAAGGTCAAGGTCAAGGTCAAGGTCAAGGTCATGGTCAAGGTCAAGGTCAAGGTCAAGGTCAAGGTCAAGGTCAAGGTCAAGGTCATGGTCAAGGTCAAGGTCAAGGTCAAGGTCAAGGTCAAGGTCAAGGTCAAGGTCAAGGTCAAGGTCAAGGTCAAGGTCAAGGTGGAGGTCAAGATCAAGGTCATGGTCAAGGTCAAGGTCAAAGGTCAAAGGTCAAAGGTCAAAGGTCAAAGGTCAAGGTCAAGGCCAAGGTCAAGGTCATGGTCAAGGTCAAGATCAAGGTCAAAGGTCAAGGCCAAGGTCAAGGTCAAGGTCAAAGGTCAAGTTCAAGGTCAAAGGTCAAGGTCAAGGTCAAGGTCAAGGTCAAGGTCAAGGTCAAGGTCAAGGTCAAGGTCAAGGTCAAGGTCAAGGTCAAGGTCAAAGGTCAAGGTCAAGGTCAAGGTCAAAGGTCAAGGTCAAGGTCAAAGGTCAAGGGCAAGGTCAAGGTCAAGGTCAAGGTCAAGGTCAAGGTCAAGGTCATGGTCATGGTCAAGGTCAAGGTCAAGGTCAAGGTCAAAGGTCAAGGTCAAGGTCAAAGGTCAAGGTCAAAGGTCAAGGTCAAGGTCAAGGTCAAGGTCAAGGTCAAAGGTCAAGGTCAAGGCCAAGGTCAAGGTCAAAGGTCAAGGTCAAGGCCAAGGTCAAGGTCAAAGGTCAAGGTCAAGGTCAAGGTCAAGGTCAAGGTCAAGGTCAAGGTCAAGGTCAAGGTCAAGGTCAAGGTCAAGGTCAAGGTCAAGGTCAAGGTCAAGGTCAAGGTCAAGGTCAAGGTCAAGGTCAAGGTCAAGGTCAAGGTCAAGGTCAAGGTCAAGGTCAAGGTCAAGGTCAAGGTCAAGGTCAAGGTCAAGGTCAAGGTCAAGGTCAAGGTCAAGGTCAAGGTCAAGGTCAAGGTCAAGGTCAAGGTCAAGGTCAAGGTCAAGGTCAAGGTCAAGGTCAAGGTCAAGGTCAAGGTCAAGGTCAAGGTCAAGGTCAAGGTCAAGGTCAAGGTCAAGGTCAAGGTCTAGGTCAAGGTCAAGGTCTAGGTCTAGGTCTAGGTCTAGGTCAAGGTCAAGGTCAAGGTCAAGGTCAAGGTCAAGGTCAAGGTCAAGGTCAAGGTCAAGGTCAAGGTCAAGGTCAAGGTCAAGGTCAAGGTCAAGGTCAAGGTCAAGGTCAAGGTCAAGGTCAAGGTCAAGGTCAAGGTCAAGGTCAAGGTCTAGGTCTAGGTCTAGGTCTAGGTCAAGGTCAAGGTCAAGGTCAAGGTCAAGGTCAAGGTCAAGGTCTAGGTCTAGGTCTAGGTCAAGGTCAAGGACAAGGTCAAGGTCAAGGTCAAGGTCAAGGTCAAGGTCAAGGTCAAGGTCAAGGTCAAGGTCAAGGTCAAGGTCAAGGTCAAGGTCAAGGTCAAGGTCAAAGGTCAAGGTCAAGGTCAAGGTCAAAGGTCAAAGGTCAAGGTCAAGGTCAAAGGTCAAGGGCAAGGTCAAGGTCAAGGTCAAGGTCAAGGTCAAGGTCAAGGTCAAGGTCAAGGTCTAGGTCTAGGTCTAGGTCAAGGTCAAGGTCAAGGTCAAGGTCAAGGTCAAGGTCAAGGTCTAGGTCTAGGTCTAGGTCAAGGTCAAGGACAAGGTCAAGGTCAAGGTCAAGGTCAAGGTCAAGGTCAAGGTCAAGGTCAAGGTCAAGGTCAAGGTCAAGGTCAAGGTCAAGGTCAAGGTCAAGGTCAAGGTCAAGGTCAAGGTCAAGGTCAAGGTCAAGGTCAAGGTCTAGGTCAAGGTCAAGGTCTAGGTCTAGGTCTAGGTCTAGGTCAAGGTCAAGGTCAAGGTCAAGGTCAAGGTCAAAGGTCAAGGTCAAGGTCAAGGTCAAGGTCAAGGTCAAGGTCAAGGTCAAGGTCAAAGGTCAAGGTCAAGGTCAAGGTCAAGGTCAAGGTCAAGGTCAAGGTCAAAGGTCAAGGTCAAAGGTCAAGGTCAAGGTCAAAGGTCAAGTTCAAGGTCAAAGGTCAAGGTCAAGGTCAAGGTCAAGGTCAAAGGTCAAGGTCAAGGTCAAGGTCAAGGTCAAAGGTCAAGGTCAAGGTCAAGGTCAAGGTCAAGGTCAAGATCAAGGTCATGGTCAAGGTCAAGGTCAAAGGTCAAAGGTCAAAGGTCAAAGGTCAAGGTCAAGGTCAAGGTCAAAGGTCAAGGTCAAGGCCAAGGTCAAGGTCAAGGTCAAGGTCAAAGGTCAAGGTCAAGGCCAAGGTCAAGGTCAAAGGTCAAGGTCAAGGTCAAGGTCAAGGTCAAGGTCAAGGTCAAGGTCAAGGTCAAGGTCAAGGTCTAGGTCAAGGTCAAGGTCTAGGTCTAGGTCTAGGTCTAGGTCAAGGTCAAGGTCAAGGTCAAGGTCAAGGTCAAAGGTCAAGGTCAAGGTCAAGGTCAAGGTCAAGGTCAAGGTCAAGGTCAAGGTCAAGGTCAAGGTCAAAGGTCAAGGTCAAGGTCAAGGTCAAGGTCAAGGTCAAGGTCAAGGTCAAAGGTCAAGGTCAAAGGTCAAGGTCAAGGTCCAAGGTCAAGTTCAAGGTCAAAGGTCAAGGTCAAGGTCAAGGTCAAGGTCAAAGGTCAAGGTCAAGGTCAAGGTCAAGGTCAAAGGTCAAGGTCAAGGTCAAGGTCAAGGTCAAGGTCAAGATCAAGGTCATGGTCAAGGTCAAGGTCAAAGGTCAAAGGTCAAAGGTCAAGGTCAAGGTCAAGGTCAAGGTCAAAGGTCAAGGTCAAGGCCAAGGTCAAGGTCAAGGTCAAGGTCAAAGGTCAAGGTCAAGGCCAAGGTCAAGGTCAAAGGTCAAGGTCAAGGTCAAGGTCAAAGGTCAAGGTCAAGGTCAAGGTCAAAGGTCAAGGTCAAGGTCAAGGTCAAGGTGTAGGTCAAGGTCAAGGTCAAGGTCAAGGTCAAGGTCAAGGTCAAGGTCAAGGTCAAGGTCAAGGTCAAGGTCAAGGTCAAGGTCAAGGTCAAGGTCAAGGTCAAGGTCAAGGTCAAGGTCAAGGTCAAGGTCAAGGTCAAGGTCAAGGTCAAGGTCAAGGTCAAGGTCAAGGTCAAGGTCAAGGTCAAGGTCAAGGTCAAGGTCAAGGTCAAGGTCTAGGTCAAGGTCAAGGTCTAGGTCTAGGTCTAGGTCTAGGTCAAGGTCAAGGTCAAGGTCAAGGTCAAGGTCAAGGTCAAGGTCAAGGTCAAGGTCAAGGTCAAGGTCAAGGTCAAGGTCAAGGTCAAGGTCAAGGTCAAGGTCAAGGTCAAGGTCAAGGTCAAGGTCAAGGTCAAGGTCAAGGTCAAGGTCTAGGTCTAGGTCTAGGTCAAGGTCAAGGTCAAGGTCAAGGTCAAGGTCAAGGTCTAGGTCTAGGTCTAGGTCTAGGTCAAGGTCAAGGACAAGGTCAAGGTCAAGGTCAAGGTCAAGGTCAAGGTCAAGGTCAAGGTCAAGGTCAAGGTCAAGGTCAAGGTCAAGGTCAAGGTCAAGGTCAAGGTCAAGGTCAAAGGTCAAAGGTCAAACGTCAAGGTCAAGGTCAAAGGTCAAGTTCAAGGTCAAAGGTCAAGGTCAAGGTCAAGGTCAAAGGTCAAGGCCAAGGTCAAGATCAAGGTCAAGGTCAAGGTCAAAGGTCAAGGTCAAGGCCAAGGTCAAGGTCAAGGTCAAGGTCAAGGTCAAGGTCAAGGTCAAGGTCAAGGTCAAGGTCAAGGTCAAGGTCAAGGTCAAGGTCAAGGTCAAGGTTAAGGTCGAGGTCGAGGTCAAGGTCAAGGTCAAGATCAAGGTCAAGGTCAAGGTCCAGGTCCAGGTCCAGGTCCAGGTCCAGGTCAAGGTCAAGGTCTAGGTCTAGGTCTAGGTCAAGGTCAAGGTCAAGGTCAAGGTCAAGGTCAAGGTCAAGGTCAAGGTCAAGGTCATGGTCAAGGTCAAGGTCAAGGTCAAGGTCAAGGTCAAGGTCAAGGTCAAGGTCAAGGTCAAGGTCAAGGTCAAGGTCAAGGTCAAGGTCAAGGTCAAGGTCAAGGTCAAGGTCAAGGTCAAGGTCAAGGTCAAGGTCAAGGTCAAGGTCTAGGTCAAGGTCAAGGTCTAGGTCTAGGTCTAGGTCTAGGTCTAGGTCAAGGTCAAGGTCAAGGTCAAGGTCAAGGTCAAGGTCAAGGTCAAGGTCAAGGTCAAAGGTCAAGGTCAAGGTCAAGGTCAAGGTCAAGGTCAAGGTCAAGGTCAAAGGTCAAGGTCAAAGGTCAAGGTCAAGGTCAAGGTCAAGGTCAAGGTCGAGGTCAAGATCAAGGTCGTGGTCAAGGTCAAGGTCAAAGGTCAAAGGTCAAGGTCAAGGTCAAGGTCAAAGGTCAAAGGTCAAGGTCAAGGTCAAGGTCAAGGTCAAGGTCAAAGGTCAAGGTCAAGGTCAAGGTCAAGGTCAAGGTCAAGATCAAGGTCATGGTCAAGGTCAAGGTCAAAGGTCAAAGGTCAAAGGTCAAAGGTCAAGGTCAAGGTCAAGGTCAAAGGTCAAGGTCAAGGCCAAGGTCAAGGTCAAGGTCAAGGTCAAAGGTCAAGGTCAAAGGTCAAGGTCAAGGTCAAAGGTCAAGGTCTAGGTCAAGGTCAAAGGTCAAGGTCAAGGTCAAGGTCAAAGGTCAAAGGTCAAGGTCAAGGTCAAGGTCAAGGTCAAGGTCAAGGTCAAGGTCAAGGTCAAGGTCTAGGTCTAGGTCTAGGTCAAGGTCAAGGTCAAGGTCAAGGTCAAGGTCAAGGTCAAGGTCAAGGTCAAGGTCAAGGTCAAGGTCAAGGTCAAGGTCAAGGTCAAGGTCAAGGTCAAGGTCAAGGTCAAGGTCAAGGTCAAGGTCAAGGTCAAGGTCAAGGTCAAGGTCAAGGTCAAGGTCAAGGTCAAGGTCAAGGTCAAGGTCAAGGTCAAGGTCAAGGTCAAGGTCAAGGTCAAGGTCAAGGTCAAGGTCAAAGGTCAAACGTCAAGGTCAAGGTCAAAGGTCAAGTTCAAGGTCAAAGGTCAAGGTCAAGGTCAAGGTCAAAGGTCAAGGCCAAGGTCAAGGTCAAGGTCAAGGTCAAGGTCAAGGTCAAAGGTCAAGGTCAAGGCCAAGGTCAAGGTCAAGGTCAAGGTCAACGTCAAGGTCAAGGTCAAGGTCAAGGTCAAGGTCAAGGTCAAGGTCAAGGTCAAGGTCAAGGTCAAGGTCAAGGTCGAGGTCGAGGTCGAGGTCGAGGTCAAGGTCAAGGTCAAGGTCCAGGTCCAGGTCCAGGTCCAGGTCCAGGTCCAGGTCCAGGTCCAGGTCCAGGTCAAGGTCTAGGTCTAGGTCTAGGTCAAGGTCAAGGTCAAGGTCAAGGTCAAGGTCAAGGTCAAGGTCAAGGTCAAGGTCAAGGTCAAGGTCAAGGCCAAGGTCAAGGTCAAGGTCAAGGTCAAGGTCAAGGTCAAGGTCAAAGGTCAAGGTCAAGGTCAAGGTCAAGGTCAAGGTCAAGGTCAAGGTCAAGGTCAAGGTCAAGGTCAAGGTCAAGGTCAAGGTCAAGGTCAAGGTCAAGGTCAAGGTCAAGGTCAAAGGTCAAGGTCAAAGGTCAAGGTCAAGGTCAAAGGTCAAGGTCAAGGCCAAGGTCAAGGTCAAGGTCAAGGTCAAGGTCAAGGTCAAGGTCAAGGTCAAGGTCAAGGTCAAGGTCAAGGTCAAGGTCAAGGTCAAGGTCAAGGTCAAGGTCAAGGTCAAGGTCAAGGTCAAGGTCAAAGGTCAAGGTCAAAGGTCAAGGTCAAGGTCAAAGGTCAAGGTCAAAGGTCAGAGGCCAGAGGTCATAGTGCAGAGGTCAAAGGTCAAGGTCAAGGTCAAGGTCAGTCAAGGTCAAGGTCGAGGTCAAGGTCAAAGGTCAGAGGTCAAAGGTCAAAGGTCAGAGGTCAAGGTCAAAGGTCAAAGGACAGAGGTCAAGGTCAAAGGTCAGAGGCCAGAGGTCATAGTGCAGAGGTCAAAGGTCAAGGTCAAGGTCAAGGTCAAGGTCAAGGTCAAAGGTCAGAGGTCAAAGGTCAGAGGTGAAAGGTGAAAGGTCAAGGTCAAGGTCAAGGTCAAGGTCAAAGGTCAAGGTCAAGGCCAAGGTCAAGGTCAAGGTCAAGGTCAAGGTCAAGGTCAAGGTCAAGGTCAAGGTCAAGGTCAAGGTCAAGGTCAAGGTCTAGGTCAAGGTCAAGGTCTAGGTCTAGGTCTAGGTCTAGGTCAAGGTCAAGGTCAAGGTCAAGGTCAAGGTCAAGGTCAAGGTCAAGGTCAAGGTCAAGGTCAAGGTCAAGGTCAAGGTCAAGGTCAAAGGTCAAGGTCAAGGTCAAGGTCAAGGTCAAGGTCAAGGTCAAGGTCAAGGTCAAGGTCAAGGTCAAAGGTCAAGGTCAAAGGTCAAGGTCAAGGTCAAGGTCGAGGTCAAGATCAAGGTCATGGTCAAGGTCAAGGTCAAAGGTCAAAGGTCAAAGGTCAAAGGTCAAGGTCAAGGTCAAGGTCAAAGGTCAAGGTCAAGGCCAAGGTCAAGGTCATGGTCAAGGTCAAGATCAAGGTCAAAGGTCAAGGCCAAGGTCAAGGTCAAGGTCAAAGGTCAAGTTCAAGGTCAAAGGTCAAGGTCAAGGTCAAGGTCAAGGTCAAGGTCAAGGTCAAGGTCAAGGTCAAGGTCAAGGTCAAGGTCAAGGTCAAAGGTCAAGGTCAAGGTCAAGGTCAAGGTCAAAGGTCAAGGTCAAGGTCAAAGGTCAAGGGCAAGGTCAAGGTCAAGGTCAAGGTCAAGGTCAAGGTCATGGTCATGGTCAAGGTCAAGGTCAAGGTCAAGGTCAAAGGTCAAGGTCAAGGTCAAAGGTCAAGGTCAAAGGTCAAGGTCAAGGTCAAGGTCAAGGTCAAAGGTCAAGGTCAAGGTCAAGGTCAAGGTCAAGGTCAAGGTCAAGGTCAAGGTCAAGGTCAAGGTCAAGGTCAAGGTCAAGGTCTAGGTCAAGGTCAAGGTCTAGGTCTAGGTCTAGGTCTAGGTCAAGGTCAAGGTCAAGGTCAAGGTCAAGGTCAAGGTCAAAGGTCAAGGTCAAGGTCAAGGTCAAGGTCAAGGTCAAGGTCAAGGTCAAGGTCAAAGGTCAAGGTCAAGGTCAAGGTCAAGGTCAAGGTCAAGGTCAAGGTCAAGGTCAAAGGTCAAGGTCAAAGGTCAAGGTCAAGGTCAAAGGTCAAGTTCAAGGTCAAAGGTCAAGGTCAAGGTCAAGGTCAAAGGTCAAAGGTCAAGGTCAAGGTCAAGGTCAAGGTCAAAGGTCAAGGTCAAGGTCAAGGTCAAGGTCAAGGTCAAGATCAAGGTCATGGTCAAGGTCAAGGTCAAAGGTCAAAGGTCAAAGGTCAAAGGTCAAGGTCAAGGTCAAGGTCAAAGGTCAAGGTCAAGGCCAAGGTCAAGGTCAAGGTCAAGGTCAAGGTCAAAGGTCAAGGTCAAGGCCAAGGTCAAGGTCAAGGTCAAGGTCAAGGTCAAGGTCAAGGTCTAGGTCAAGGTCAAGGTCTAGGTCTAGGTCAAGGTCAAGGTCAAGGTCAAGGTCAAGGTCAAGGTCAAGGTCAAGGTCAAGGTCAAGGTCAAGGTCAAGGTCAAGGTCAAGGTCAAGGTCAAGGTCAAGGTGAAGGTCAAGGTCAAGGTCAAGGTCAAAGGTCAAGGTCAAGGTCAAGGTCAAGGTCAAGGTCAAGGTCAAGGTCAAGGTCAAAGGTCAAGGTCAAAGGTCAAGGTCAAGGTCAAGGTCAAGGTCGAGGTCAAGATCAAGGTCATGGTCAAGGTCAAGGTCAAGGTCAAGGTCAAGGTCAAGGTCAAGGTCAAGGTCAAGGTCAAGGTCAAGGTCAAGGTCAAGGTCAAGGTCAAGGTCAAGGTCAAGGTCAAGGTCAAGGTCAAGGTCAAGGTCAAGGTCAAAGGTCAAGGTCAAGGTCAAAGGTCAAGGTCAAGGCCAAGGTCAAGGTCAAGGTCAAGGTCAAGGTCAAGGTCAAGGTCAAGGTCAAGGTCAAGGTCAAGGTCAAGGTCAAGGTCAAGGTCAAGGTCAAGGTCAAGGTCAAGGTCAAGGTCAAAGGTCAAGGTCAAAGGTCAAGGTCAAGGTCAAAGGTCAAGGTCAAAGGTCAGAGGCCAGAGGTCATAGTGCAGAGGTCAAAGGTCAAGGTCAAGGTCAAGGTCAGTCAAGGTCAAGGTCGAGGTCAAGGTCAAAGGTCAGAGGTCAAAGGTCAAAGGTCAGAGGTCAAGGTCAAAGGTCAAAGGACAGAGGTCAAGGTCAAAGGTCAGAGGCCAGAGGTCATAGTGCAGAGGTCAAAGGTCAAGGTCAAGGTCAAGGTCAAGGTCAAGGTCAAAGGTCAGAGGTCAAAGGTCAGAGGTCAAAGGTCAAAGGTCAAGGTCAAGGTCAAGGTCAAGGTCAAAGGTCAAGGTCAAGGCCAAGGTCAAGGTCAAGGTCAAGGTCAAGGTCAAGGTCAAGGTCAAGGTCAAGGTCAAGGTCAAGGTCAAGGTCAAGGTCAAGGTCAAGGTCAAGGTCTAGGTCTAGGTCTAGGTCTAGGTCAAGGTCAAGGTCAAGGTCAAGGTCAAGGTCAAGGTCAAGGTCAAGGTCAAGGTCAAGGTCAAGGTCAAGGTCAAGGTCAAGGTCAAGGTCAAAGGTCAAGGTCAAGGTCAAGGTCAAGGTCAAGGTCAAGGTCAAGGTCAAGGTCAAGGTCAAGGTCAAAGGTCAAGGTCAAAGGTCAAGGTCAAGGTCAAGGTCGAGGTCAAGATCAAGGTCATGGTCAAGGTCAAGGTCAAAGGTCAAAGGTCAAAGGTCAAAGGTCAAGGTCAAGGTCAAGGTCAAAGGTCAAGGTCAAGGCCAAGGTCAAGGTCATGGTCAAGGTCAAGATCAAGGTCAAAGGTCAAGGCCAAGGTCAAGGTCAAGGTCAAAGGTCAAGTTCAAGGTCAAAGGTCAAGGTCAAGGTCAAGGTCAAGGTCAAGGTCAAGGTCAAGGTCAAGGTCAAGGTCAAGGTCAAGGTCAAGGTCAAGGTCAAGGTCAAAGGTCAAGGTCAAGGTCAAGGTCAAGGTCAAAGGTCAAGGTCAAGGTCAAAGGTCAAGGGCAAGGTCAAGGTCAAGGTCAAGGTCAAGGTCAAGGTCAAGGTCATGGTCATGGTCAAGGTCAAGGTCAAGGTCAAGGTCAAAGGTCAAGGTCAAGGTCAAAGGTCAAGGTCAAAGGTCAAGGTCAAGGTCAAGGTCAAAGGTCAAGGTCAAGGTCAAGGTCAAGGTCAAGGTCAAGGTCAAGGTCAAGGTCAAGGTCAAGGTCAAGGTCAAGGTCAAGGTCAAGGTCTAGGTCAAGGTCAAGGTCTAGGTCTAGGTCTAGGTCTAGGTCAAGGTCAAGGTCAAAGGTCAAGGTCAAGGTCAAAGGTCAAGGTCAAAGGTCAAGGTCAAGGTCAAGGTCAAGGTCAAAGGTCAAGGTCAAGGTCAAGGTCAAGGTCAAGGTCAAGGTCAAGGTCAAGGTCAAGGTCAAGGTCAAGGTCAAGGTCAAGGTCTAGGTCAAGGTCAAGGTCTAGGTCTAGGTCTAGGTCTAGGTCAAGGTCAAGGTCAAGGTCAAGGTCAAGGTCAAGGTCAAAGGTCAAGGTCAAGGTCAAGGTCAAGGTCAAGGTCAAGGTCAAGGTCAAGGTCAAAGGTCAAGGTCAAGGTCAAGGTCAAGGTCAAGGTCAAGGTCAAGGTCAAAGGTCAAGGTCAAAGGTCAAGGTCAAGGTCAAAGGTCAAGTTCAAGGTCAAAGGTCAAGGTCAAGGTCAAGGTCAAAGGTCAAAGGTCAAGGTCAAGGTCAAGGTCAAGGTCAAAGGTCAAGGTCAAGGTCAAGGTCAAGGTCAAGGTCAAGATCAAGGTCATGGTCAAGGTCAAGGTCAAAGGTCAAAGGTCAAAGGTCAAAGGTCAAGGTCAAGGTCAAGGTCAAAGGTCAAGGTCAAGGCCAAGGTCAAGGTCAAGGTCAAGGTCAAGGTCAAAGGTCAAGGTCAAGGCCAAGGTCAAGGTCAAGGTCAAGGTCAAGGTCAAGGTCAAGGTCTAGGTCAAGGTCAAGGTCTAGGTCTAGGTCTAGGTCAAGGTCAAGGTCAAGGTCAAGGTCAAGGTCAAGGTCAAGGTCAAGGTCAAGGTCAAGGTCAAGGTCAAGGTCAAGGTCAAGGTCAAGGTGAAGGTCAAGGTCAAGGTCAAGGTCAAAGGTCAAGGTCAAGGTCAAGGTCAAGGTCAAGGTCAAGGTCAAGGTCAAGGTCAAAGGTCAAGGTCAAAGGTCAAGGTCAAGGTCAAGGTCAAGGTCGAGGTCAAGATCAAGGTCATGGTCAAGGTCAAGGTCAAGGTCAAGGTCAAGGTCAAGGTCAAGGTCAAGGTCAAGGTCAAGGTCAAGGTCAAGGTCAAGGTCAAGGTCAAGGTCAAGGTCAAGGTCAAGGTCAAGGTCAAGGTCAAGGTCAAGGTCAAAGGTCAAGGTCAAGGTCAAAGGTCAAGGTCAAGGCCAAGGTCAAGGTCAAGGTCAAGGTCAAGGTCAAGGTCAAGGTCAAGGTCAAGGTCAAGGTCAAGGTCAAGGTCAAGGTCAAGGTCAAGGTCAAGGTCAAGGTCAAGGTCAAGGTCAAGGTCAAAGGTCAAGGTCAAAGGTCAAGGTCAAGGTCAAAGGTCAAGGTCAAAGGTCAGAGGCCAGAGGTCATAGTGCAGAGGTCAAAGGTCAAGGTCAAGGTCAAGGTCAGTCAAGGTCAAGGTCGAGGTCAAGGTCAAAGGTCAGAGGTCAAAGGTCAAAGGTCAGAGGTCAAGGTCAAAGGTCAAAGGACAGAGGTCAAGGTCAAAGGTCAGAGGCCAGAGGTCATAGTGCAGAGGTCAAAGGTCAAGGTCAAGGTCAAGGTCAAGGTCAAGGTCAAAGGTCAGAGGTCAAAGGTCAGAGGTCAAAGGTCAAAGGTCAAGGTCAAGGTCAAGGTCAAGGTCAAAGGTCAAGGTCAAGGCCAAGGTCAAGGTCAAGGTCAAGGTCAAGGTCAAGGTCAAGGTCAAGGTCAAGGTCAAGGTCAAGGTCAAGGTCAAGGTCAAGGTCAAGGTCAAGGTCTAGGTCTAGGTCTAGGTCTAGGTCAAGGTCAAGGTCAAGGTCAAGGTCAAGGTCAAGGTCAAGGTCAAGGTCAAGGTCAAGGTCAAGGTCAAGGTCAAGGTCAAGGTCAAAGGTCAAGGTCAAGGTCAAGGTCAAGGTCAAGGTCAAGGTCAAGGTCAAGGTCAAGGTCAAGGTCAAAGGTCAAGGTCAAAGGTCAAGGTCAAGGTCAAGGTCGAGGTCAAGATCAAGGTCATGGTCAAGGTCAAGGTCAAAGGTCAAAGGTCAAAGGTCAAAGGTCAAGGTCAAGGTCAAGGTCAAAGGTCAAGGTCAAGGCCAAGGTCAAGGTCATGGTCAAGGTCAAGATCAAGGTCAAAGGTCAAGGCCAAGGTCAAGGTCAAGGTCAAAGGTCAAGTTCAAGGTCAAAGGTCAAGGTCAAGGTCAAGGTCAAGATCAAGGTCAAGGTCAAGGTCAAGGTCAAGGTCAAGGTCAAGGTCAAGGTCAAGGTCAAGGTCAAAGGTCAAGGTCAAGGTCAAGGTCAAGGTCAAAGGTCAAGGTCAAGGTCAAAGGTCAAGGGCAAGGTCAAGGTCAAGGTCAAGGTCAAGGTCAAGGTCATGGTCATGGTCAAGGTCAAGGTCAAGGTCAAGGTCAAAGGTCAAGGTCAAGGTCAAAGGTCAAGGTCAAAGGTCAAGGTCAAGGTCAAGGTCAAAGGTCAAGGTCAAGGTCAAGGTCAAGGTCAAGGTCAAGGTCAAGGTCAAGGTCAAGGTCAAGGTCAAGGTCAAGGTCAAGGTCAAGGTCTAGGTCAAGGTCAAGGTCTAGGTCTAGGTCTAGGTCTAGGTCAAGGTCAAGGTCAAGGTCAAGGTCAAGGTCAAGGTCAAAGGTCAAGGTCAAGGTCAAGGTCAAGGTCAAGGTCAAGGTCAAGGTCAAGGTCAAAGGTCAAGGTCAAGGTCAAGGTCAAGGTCAAGGTCAAGGTCAAGGTCAAGGTCAAGGTCAAAGGTCAAGGTCAAAGGTCAAGGTCAAGGTCAAAGGTCAAGTTCAAGGTCAAAGGTCAAGGTCAAGGTCAAGGTCAAAGGTCAAAGGTCAAGGTCAAGGTCAAGGTCAAGGTCAAAGGTCAAGGTCAAGGTCAAGGTCAAGGTCAAGGTCAAGATCAAGGTCATGGTCAAGGTCAAGGTCAAAGGTCAAAGGTCAAAGGTCAAAGGTCAAGGTCAAGGTCAAGGTCAAAGGTCAAGGTCAAGGCCAAGGTCAAGGTCAAGGTCAAGGTCAAGGTCAAAGGTCAAGGTCAAGGCCAAGGTCAAGGTCAAGGTCAAGGTCAAGGTCAAGGTCTAGGTCAAGGTCAAGGTCTAGGTCTAGGTCTAGGTCAAGGTCAAGGTCAAGGTCAAGGTCAAGGTCAAGGTCAAGGTCAAGGTCAAGGTCAAGGTCAAGGTCAAGGTCAAGGTCAAGGTCAAGGTCAAGGTCAAGGTCAAGGTCAAAGGTCAAGGTCAAGGTCAAGGTCAAGGTCAAGGTCAAGGTCAAGGTCAAGGTCAAAGGTCAAGGTCAAAGGTCAAGGTCAAGGTCAAGGTCAAGGTCGAGGTCAAGATCAAGGTCATGGTCAAGGTCAAGGTCAAAGGTCAAAGGTCAAAGGTCAAAGGTCAAGGTCAAGGTCAAGGTCAAGGTCAAAGGTCAAGGTCAAGGCCAAGGTCAAGGTCATGGTCAAGGTCAAGATCAAGGTCAAAGGTCAAGGCCAAGGTCAAGGTCAAGGTCAAAGGTCAAGTTCAAGGTCAAAGGTCAAGGTCAAGGTCAAGGTCAAGGTCAAGGTCAAGGTCAAGGTCAAGGTCAAGGTCAAGGTCAAAGGTCAAGGTCAAGGTCAAGGTCAACGGTCAAGGTCAAGGTCAAAGGTCAAGGGCAAGGTCAAGGTCAAGGTCAAGGTCAAGGTCAAGGTCATGGTCATGGTCAAGGTCAAGGTCAAGGTCAAGGTCAAAGGTCAAGGTCAAGGTCAAAGGTCAAGGTCAAAGGTCAAGGTCAAGGTCAAGGTCAAGGTCAAAGGTCAAGGTCAAGGTCAAGGTCAAGGTCAAGGTCAAGGTCAAGGTCAAGGTCAAGGTCAAGGCCAAGGCCAAGGTCAAGGTCAAGGTCAAGGTCAAGGTCAAGGTCAAGGTCATGGTCATGGTCAAGGTCAAGGTCAAGGTCAAGGTCAAGGTCAAGGTCAAAGGTCAAGGTCAAAGGTCAAGGTCAAGGTCAAGGGTCAAGTTCAAGGTCAAAGGTCAAGGTCAAGGTCAAGGTCAAAGGTCAAGGTCAAGGTCAAGGTCAAGGTCAAAGGTCAAGGTCAAGGTCAAGGTCAAGGTCAAGGTCAAGGTCAAGATCAAGGTCATGGTCAAGGTCAAGGTCAAAGGTCAAAGGTCAAAGGTCAAAGGTCAAAGGTCAAGGTCAAGGTCAAGGTCAAAGGTCAAGGTCAAGGCCAAGGTCAAGGTCAAGGTCAAGGTCAAAGGTCAAGGTCAAGGCCAAGGTCAAGGTCAAGGTCAAAGGTCAAGGTCAAGGTCAAGGTCAAGGTCAAAGGTCAAGGTCAAGGTCAAGGTCAAAGGTCAAGGTCAAGGTCAAGGTCAAGGTGTAGGTCAAGGTCAAAGGTCAAAGGTCAAAGGTCAAAGGTCAAGGTCAAGGTCAAGGTCAAGGTCAAGGTCAAGGTCAAGGTCAAGGTCAAAGGTCAAGGTCAAGGTCAAGGTCAAGGTCAAGTTTAAGGTCGAGGTCAAGGTCAAGGTCAAGGTCAAGGTCAAGGTCAAGGTCAAGGTCAAGGTCAAGGTCAAGGTCAAGGTCAAGGTCAAGGTCAAAGGTCAAGGTCAAAGGTCAAAGGTCAAAGGTCAAGGTCAAAGGTCAAGGTCAAGGTCAAGGTCAAGGTCAAAGGTCAAGGTCATGGTCAAGGTCAAAGGTCAAAGGTCAAGGTCAAGGTCAAGGTCAAAGGTCAAGATCAAAGGTCAAGGTCAAGGTCAAGGTCAAGGTCAAGGTCAAGGTCAAGGTCAAGGTCAAGGTCAAGGTCAAGGTCAAGGTCAAGGTCAAGGTCAAGGTCAAGGTCAAGGTCAAGGTCAAGGTCAAAAGTCAAGGTCAAAGGTCAAAGGTCAAGGTCAAGGTCAAGGTCAAGGTCAAAGGTCAAGGTCAAGGTCAAGGTCAAAGGTCAAGGTCAAGGTCAAAGGTCAAGGTCAAAGGTCAAGGTCAAGGTCAAGGTCAAGGTCAAGGTCAAGGTCAAGGTCAAGGTCAAGGTCAAGGTCAAGGTCAAGGTCAAGGTCAAGGTCAAGGTCAAGGTCAAGGTCAAGGTCAAGGTCAAGGTCAAGATCAAGGTCAAGGTCAAGGTCCAGGTCCAGGTCCAGGTCCATGTCCAGGTCCAGGTCCAGGTCCAGGTCAAGGTCAAGGTCTAGGTCTAGGTCTAGGTCAAGGTCAAGGTCAAGGTCAAGATCAAGATCAAGGTCAAGGTCAAGGTCAAGGTCAAGGTCAAGGTCAAGGTCAAGGTCAAGGTCAAGGTCAAGGTCAAGGTCAAGGTCAAGGTCAAGGTCAAGGTCAAGGTCAAGGTCAAGGTCAAGGTCAAGGTCAAGGTCTAGGTCAAGGTCAAGGTCTAGGTCTAGGTCTAGGTCTAGGTCAAGGTCAAGGTCAAGGTCAAGGTCAAGGTCAAGGTCAAGGTCAAGGTCAAGGTCAAGGTCAAGGTCAAGGTCAAGGTCAAAGGTCAAGGTCAAGGTCAAGGTCAAGGTCAAGGTCAAGGTCAAGGTCAAGGTCAAGGTCAAAGGTTAAGGTCAAAGGTCAAGGTCAAGGTCAAGGTCAAGGTCAAGGTCGAGGTCAAGATCAAGGTCATGGTCAAGGTCAAGGTCAAAGGTCAAAGGTCAAAGGTCAAAGGTCAAGGTCAAGGTCAAGGTCAAGGTCAAAGGTCAAGGTCAAGGCCAAGGTCAAGGTCAAGGTCAAGGTCAAGGTCAAGGTCAAAGGTCAAGGTCAAGGCCAAGGTCAAGGTCAAGGTCAAGGTCAAGGTCAAGGTCAAGGTCAAGGTCAAGGTCAAGGTCAAGGTCAAGGTCAAGGTCAAGGTCAAGGTCAAGGTCAAGGTCAAGGTCAAGGTCAAGGTCAAGGTCAAGGTCAAGGTCAAGGTCAAGGTCAAAGGTCAAGGTCAAAGGTCAAGGTCAAGGTCAAAGGTCAAGGTCAAGGCCAAGGTCAAGGTCAAGGTCAAGGTCAAGGTCAAGGTCAAGGTCAAGGTCAAGGTCAAGGTCAAGGTCAAGGTCAAGGTCAAGGTCAAGGTCAAGGTCAAGGTCAAGGTCAAAGGTCAAGGTCAAGGTCAAAGGTCAAGGTCAAGGTCAAGGTCAAGGTCAAGGTCAAGGTCAAGGTCAAGGTCAAAGGTCAAGGTCAAAGGTCAAGGTCAAGGTCAAGGTCGAGGTCAAGATCAAGGTCATGGTCAAGGTCAAGGTCAAAGGTCAAAGGTCAAAGGTCAAAGGTCAAGGTCAAGGTCAAGGTCAAAGGTCAAGGTCAAGGCCAAGGTCAAGGTCATGGTCAAGGTCAAGATCAAGGTCAAAGGTCAAGGCCAAGGTCAAGGTCAAGGTCAAGGTCAAAGGTCAAGTTCAAGGTCAAAGGTCAAGGTCAAGGTCAAGGTCAAGGTCAAGGTCAAGGTCAAGGTCAAGGTCAAGGTCAAGGTCAAGGTCAAGGTCAAGGTCAAGGTCAAGGTCAAGGTCAAGGTCAAGGTCAAAGGTCAAGGTCAAGGTCAAGGTCAAGGTCAAAGGTCAAGGTCAAGGTCAAAGGTCAAGGGCAAGGTCAAGGTCAAGGTCAAAGGTCAAGGTCAAGGTCAAGGTCAAGGTCAAAGGTCAAGGTCAAGGTCAAGGTCAAGGTCAAGGTCAAGGTCAAGATCAAGGTCATGGTCAAGGTCAAGGTCAAAGGTCAAAGGTCAAAGGTCAAAGGTCAAAGGTCAAGGTCAAGGTCAAGGTCAAAGGTCAAGGTCAAGGCCAAGGTCAAGGTCAAAGGTCAAGGTCAAGGCCAAGGTCAAGGTCAAGGTCAAAGGTCAAGGTCAAGGTCAAGGTCAAGGTCAAAGGTCAAGGTCAAGGTCAAGGTCAAAGGTCAAGGTCAAGGTCAAGGTCAAGGTGTAGGTCAAGGTCAAAGGTCAAAGGTCAAAGGTCAAAGGTCAAGGTCAAGGTCAAGGTCAAGGTCAAGGTCAAAGGTCAAGGTCAAGGTCAAGGTCAAGGTCAAGTTTAAGGTCGAGGTCAAGGTCAAGGTCAAGGTCAAGGTCAAGGTCAAGGTCAAGGTCAAGGTCAAGGTCAAGGTCAAGGTCAAGGTCAAAGGTCAAGGTCAAAGGTCAAAGGTCAAGGTCAAAGGTCAAGGTCAAGGTCAAGGTCAAGGTCAAAGGTCAAGGTCATGGTCAAGGTCAAAGGTCAAAGGTCAAGGTCAAGGTCAAGGTCAAAGGTCAAGATCAAAGGTCAAGGTCAAGGTCAAGGTCAAGGTCAAGGTCAAGGTCAAGGTCAAGGTCAAGGTCAAGGTCAAGGTCAAGGTCAAGGTCAAGGTCAAGGTCAAGGTCAAGGTCAAGGTCAAGGTCAAAAGTCAAGGTCAAAGGTCAAAGGACAAGGTCAAGGTCAAGGTCAAGGTCAAAGGTCAAGGTCAAGGTCAAGGTCAAAGGTCAAGGTCAAGGTCAAAGGTCAAGGTCAAAGGTCAAGGTCAAGGTCAAGGTCAAGGTCAAGGTCAAGGTCAAGGTCAAGGTCAAGGTCAAGGTCAAGGTCAAGGTCAAGGTCAAGGTCAAGGTCAAGGTCAAGGTCAAGGTCAAGGTCAAGGTCAAGGTCAAGGTCAAGATCAAGGTCAAGGTCAAGGTCCAGGTCCAGGTCCAGGTCCAGGTCCAGGTCCAGGTCCAGGTCCAGGTCAAGGTCAAGGTCTAGGTCTAGGTCTAGGTCAAGGTCAAGGTCAAGGTCAAGATCAAGGTCAAGGTCAAGGTCAAGGTCAAGGTCAAGGTCAAGGTCAAGGTCAAGGTCAAGGTCAAGGTCAAGGTCAAGGTCAAGGTCAAGGTCAAGGTCAAGGTCAAGGTCTAGGTCAAGGTCAAGGTCTAGGTCTAGGTCTAGGTCTAGGTCAAGGTCAAGGTCAAGGTCAAGGTCAAGGTCAAGGTCAAGGTCAAGGTCAAGGTCAAGGTCAAGGTCAAGGTCAAGGTCAAGGTCAAAGGTCAAGGTCAAGGTCAAGGTCAAGGTCAAGGTCAAGGTCAAGGTCAAAGGTTAAGGTCAAAGGTCAAGGTCAAGGTCAAGGTCAAGGTCAAGGTCGAGGTCAAGATCAAGGTCATGGTCAAGGTCAAGCTCAAAGGTCAAAGGTCAAAGGTCAAAGGTCAAGGTCAAGGTCAAGGTCAAGGTCAAAGGTCAAGGTCAAGGCCAAGGTCAAGGTCAAGGTCAAGGTCAAGGTCAAGGTCAAAGGTCAAGGTCAAGGCCAAGGTCAAGGTCAAGGTCAAGGTCAAGGTCAAGGTCAAGGTCAAGGTCAAGGTCAAGGTCAAGGTCAAGGTCAAGGTCAAGGTCAAGGTCAAGGTCAAGGTCAAAGGTCAAGGTCAAAGGTCAAGGTCAAGGTCAAAGGTCAAGGTCAAGGCCAAGGTCAAGGTCAAGGTCAAGGTCAAGGTCAAGGTCAAGGTCAAGGTCAAGGTCAAGGTCAAGGTCAAGGTCAAGGTCAAGGTCAAGGTCAAAGGTCAAGGTCAAGGTCAAAGGTCAAGGTCAAGGTCAAGGTCAAGGTCAAGGTCAAGGTCAAAGGTCAAGGTCAAAGGTCAAGGTCAAGGTCAAGGTCGAGGTCAAGATCAAGGTCATGGTCAAGGTCAAGGTCAAAGGTCAAAGGTCAAAGGTCAAAGGTCAAGGTCAAGGTCAAGGTCAAAGGTCAAGGTCAAGGCCAAGGTCAAGGTCATGGTCAAGGTCAAGATCAAGGTCAAAGGTCAAGGCCAAGGTCAAGGTCAAGGTCAAAGGTCAAGTTCAAGGTCAAAGGTCAAGGTCAAGGTCAAGGTCAAGGTCAAGGTCAAGGTCAAGGTCAAGGTCAAGGTCAAGGTCAAGGTCAAGGTCAAGGTCAAGGTCAAGGTCAAGGTCAAGGTCAAGGTCAAGGTCAAGGTCAAGGTCAAAGGTCAAGGTCAAGGTCAAGGTCAAGGTCAAAGGTCAAGGTCAAGGTCAAAGGTCAAGGGCAAGGTCAAGGTCAAGGTCAAGGTCAAGGTCAAGGTCATGGTCATGGTCAAGGTCAAGGTCAAGGTCAAGGTCATAGGTCAAGGTCAAGGTCAAAGGTCAAGGTCAAAGGTCAAGGTCAAGGTCAAGGTCAAGGTCAAGGTCAAAGGTCAAGGTCAAGGTCAAGGTCAAGGTCAAGGTCAAGGTCAAGGTCAAGGTCAAGGTCAAGGTCAAGGTCAAGGTCAAGGTCAAGGTCTAGGTCAAGGTCAAGGTCTAGGTCTAGGTCTAGGTCTAGGTCAAGGTCAAGGTCAAGGTCAAGGTCAAGGTCAAGGTCAAGGTCAAAGGTCAAGGTCAAGGTCAAGGTCAAGGTCAAGGTCAAGGTCAAGGTCAAGGTCAAAGGTCAAGGTCAAGGTCAAGGTCAAGGTCAAGGTCAAGGTCAAGGTCAAAGGTCAAGGTCAAAGGTCAAGGTCAAGGTCAAAGGTCAAGTTCAAGGTCAAAGGTCAAGGTCAAGGTCAAGGTCAAAGGTCAAGGTCAAGGTCAAGGTCAAGGTCAAAGGTCAAGGTCAAGGTCAAGGTCAAGGTCAAGGTCAAGATCAAGGTCATGGTCAAGGTCAAGGTCAAAGGTCAAAGGTCAAAGGTCAAAGGTCAAAGGTCAAGGTCAAGGTCAAGGTCAAGGTCAAAGGTCAAGGTCAAGGCCAAGGTCAAGGTCAAGGTCAAGGTCAAGGTCAAAGGTCAAGGTCAAGGCCAAGGTCAAGGTCAAGGTCAAGGTCAAGGTCAAGGTCTAGGTCAAGGTCAAGGTCTAGGTCTAGGTCTAGGTCTAGGTCAAGGTCAAGGTCAAGGTCAAGGTCAAGGTCAAGGTCAAGGTCAAGGTCAAGGTCAAGGTCAAGGTCAAGGTCAAGGTCAAGGTCAAGGTCAAGGTCAAGGTCAAGGTCAAAGGTCAAGGTCAAGGTCAAGGTCAAGGTCAAGGTCAAGGTCAAGGTCAAGGTCAAGGTCAAGGTCAAAGGTCAAGGTCAAGGTCAAGGTCAAGGTCGAGGTCAAGATCAAGGTCATGGTCAAGGTCAAGGTCAAAGGTCAAAGGTCAAAGGTCAAAGGTCAAGGTCAAGGTCAAGGTCAAGGTCAAAGGTCAAGGTCAAGGCCAAGGTCAAGGTCATGGTCAAGGTCAAGATCAAGGTCAAAGGTCAAGGCCAAGGTCAAGGTCAAGGTCAAAGGTCAAGTTCAAGGTCAAAGGTCAAGGTCAAGGTCAAGGTCAAGGTCAAGGTCAAGGTCAAGGTCAAGGTCAAGGTCAAGGTCAAGGTCAAGGTCAAGGTCAAAGGTCAAGGTCAAGGTCAAGGTCAACGGTCAAGGTCAAGGTCAAAGGTCAAGGGCAAGGTCAAGGTCAAGGTCAAGGTCTAGGGCAAGGTCATGGTCATGGTCAAGGTCAAGGTCAAGGTCAAGGTCAAAGGTCAAGGTCAAGGTCAAAGGTCAAGGTCAAAGGTCAAGGTCAAGGTCAAGGTCAAGGTCAAAGGTCAAGGTCAAGGTCAAGGTCAAGGTCAAGGTCAAGGTCAAGGTCAAGGTCAAGGTCAAGGTCAAGGTCAAGGTCAAGGTCAAGGTCAAGGTCAAGGTCAAGGTCAAGGTCATGGTCATGGTCAAGGTCAAGGTCAAGGTCAAGGTCAAGGTCAAGGTCAAAGGTCAAGGTCAAAGGTCAAGGTCAAGGTCAAAGGTCAAGTTCAAGGTCAAAGGTCAAGGTCAAGGTCAAGGTCAAAGGTCAAGGTCAAGGTCAAGGTCAAGGTCAAAGGTCAAGGTCAAGGTCAAGGTCAAGGTCAAGGTCAAGGTCAAGGTCAAGATCAAGGTCATGGTCAAGGTCAAGGTCAAAGGTCAAAGGTCAAAGGTCAAAGGTCAAGGTCAAGGTCAAGGTCAAAGGTCAAGGTCAAGGCCAAGGTCAAGGTCAAGGTCAAGGTCAAGGTCAAAGGTCAAGGTCAAGGCCAAGGTCAAGGTCAAGGTCAAAGGTCAAGGTCAAGGTCAAGGTCAAAGGTCAAGGTCAAGGTCAAGGTCAAGGTCAAAGGTCAAGGTCAAGGTCAAGGTCAAGGTGTAGGTCAAGGTCAAAGGTCAAAGGTCAAAGGTCAAAGGTCAAAGGTCAAGGTCAAGGTCAAGGTCAAGGTCAAGGTCAAGGTCAAGGTCAAAGGTCAAGGTCAAGGTCAAGGTCAAGGTCAAGGTCAAGGTCAAGGTCAAGGTCAAAGGTCAAAGGTCAAGGTCAAGGTCAAGGTCAAAGGTCAAGGTCAAGGTCAAGGTCAAAGGTCAAGGTCAAGGTCAAAGGTCAAGGTCAAAGGTCAAGGTCAAGGTCAAGGTCAAGGTCAAGGTCAAGGTCAAGGTCAAGGTCAAGGTCAAAGGTCAAGGTCATGGTCAAGGTCAAAGGTCAAAGGTCAAGGTCAAGGTCAAGGTCAAAGGTCAAGATCAAAGGTCAAGGTCAAGGTCAAGGTCAAGGTCAAGGTCAAGGTCAAGGTCAAGGTCAAGGTCAAGGTCAAGGTCAAGGTCAAGGTCAAGGTCAAGGTCAAGGTCAAGGTCAAGGGCAAGGTCAAGGTCAAGGTCAAGGTCAAGGTCAAGGTCATGGTCATGGTCAAGGTCAAGGTCAAGGTCAAGGTCAAAGGTCAAGGTCAAGGTCAAAGGTCAAGGTCAAAGGTCAAGGTCAAGGTCAAGGTCAAGGTCAAAGGTCAAGGTCAAGGTCAAGGTCAAGGTCAAGGTCAAGGTCAAGGTCAAGGTCAAGGTCAAGGTCAAGGTCAAGGTCAAGGTCAAGGTCAAGGTCAAGGTCAAGGTCAAGGTCAAAGGTCAAGGTCAAAGGTCAAAGGTCAAGGTCAAAGGTCAAGGTCAAGGTCAAGGTCAAGGTCAAAGGTCAAGGTCATGGTCAAGGTCAAAGGTCAAAGGTCAAGGTCAAGGTCAAGGTCAAAGGTCAAGATCAAAGGTCAAGGTCAAGGTCAAGGTCAAGGTCAAGGTCAAGGTCAAGGTCAAGGTCAAGGTCAAGGTCAAGGTCAAGGTCAAGGTCAAGGTCAAGGTCAAGGTCAAGGTCAAGGTCAAGGTCAAGGTCAAGGTCAAGGTCAAGGTCAAGGTCAAAAGTCAAGGTCAAAGGTCAAAGGTCAAGGTCAAGGTCAAGGTCAAAGGTCAAGGTCAAGGTCAAGGTCAAAGGTCAAGGTCAAGGTCAAAGGTCAAGGTCAAAGGTCAAGGTCAAGGTCAAGGTCAAGGTCAAGGTCAAGGTCAAGGTCAAGGTCAAGGTCAAGGTCAAGGTCAAGGTCAAGGTCAAGGTCAAGGTCAAGGTCAAGGTCAAGGTCAAGGTCAAGGTCAAGGTCAAGGTCAAGGTCAAGGTCAAGGTCAAGGTCAAGGTCAAGGTCAAGGTCAAGGTCAAGGTCAAGGTCAAGGTCAAGGTCAAGGTCAAGGTCAAGGTCAAGGTCAAGGTCAAGGTCAAGGTCAAGGTCTAGGTCTAGGTCAAGGTCAAGGTCAAGGTCTAGGTCTAGGTCTAGGTCTAGGTCAAGGTCAAGGTCAAGGTCAAGGTCAAGGTCAAGGTCAAGGTCAAGGTCAAGGTCAAGGTCAAGGTCAAGGTCAAGGTCAAGGTCAAGGTCAAGGTCAAGGTCAAGGTCAAGGTCAAGGTCAAGGTCAAGGTCAAGGTCAAGGTCAAGGTCAAGGTCAAGGTCAAGGTCAAGGTCAAGGTCAAGGTCAAGGTCAAGGTCAAGGTCAAGGTCAAGGTCAAGGTCAAGGTCAAGGTCAAGGTCAAGGTCAAGGTCTAGGTCAAGGTCAAGGTCAAGGTCAAGGTCAAGGTCTAGGTCTAGGTCAAGGTCAAGGTCAAGGTCAAGGTCAAGGTCAAGGTCAAGGTCAAGGTCAAGGTCAAGGTCAAGGTCAAGGTCAAGGTCAAGGTCAAGGTCAAGGTCAAGGTCAAGGTCAAAGGTCAAACGTCAAGGTCAAGGTCAAAGGTCAAGTTCAAGTTCAAAGGTCAAGGTCAAGGTCAAGGTCAAAGGTCAAGGCCAAGGTCAAGGTCAAGGTCAAGGTCAAGGTCAAAGGTCAAGGTCAAGGCCAAGGTCAAGGTCAAGGTCAAGGTCAAGGTCAAGGTCAAGGTCAAGGTCAAGGTCAAGGTCAAGGTCAAGGTCAAGGTCAAGGTCAAGGTCAAGGTCGAGGTCGAGGTCGAGGTCGAGGTCAAGGTCAAGGTCAAGATCAAGGTCAAGGTCCAGGTCCAGGTCCAGGTCCAGGTCCAGGTCCAGGTCAAGGTCAAGGTCAAGGTCTAGGTCTAGGTCTAGGTCAAGGTCAAGGTCAAGGTCAAGGTCAAGGTCAAGGTCAAGGTCAAGGTCAAGGTCAAGGTCAAGGTCAAGGTCAAGGTCAAGGTCAAGGTCAAGGTCAAGGTCAAGGTCAAGGTCAAGGTCAAGGTCAAGGTCAAGGTCAAGGTCAAGGTCAAGGTCAAGGTCAAGGTCAAGGTCAAGGTCAAGGTCAAGGTCAAGGTCAAGGTCAAGGTCAAGGTCAAGGTCAAGGTCAAGGTCAAGGTCAAGGTCAAGGTCAAGGTCAAGGTCAAGGTCAAGGTCAAGGTCAAGGTCAAGGTCAAGGTCAAGGTCATGGTCAAGGTCAAGGTCAAGGTCAAGGTCAAGGTCAAGGTCAAGGTCAAGGTCAAGGTCAAGGTCAAGGTCAAGGTCTAGGTCAAGGTCAAGGTCTAGGTCTAGGTCTAGGTCTAGGTCAAGGTCAAGGTCAAGGTCAAGGTCAAGGTCAAGGTCAAGGTCAAGGTCAAGGTCAAGGTCAAGGTCAAGGTCAAAGGTCAAGGTCAAGGTCAAGGTCAAGGTCAAGGTCAAGGTCAAGGTCAAAGGTCAAGGTCAAAGGTCAAGGTCAAGGTCAAGGTCAAGGTCGAGGTCGAGGTCAAGATCAAGGTCATGGTCAAGGTCAAGGTCAAAGGTCAAAGGTCAAAGGTCAAGGTCAAGGTCAAGGTCAAGGTCAAAGGTCAAGGTCAAGGCCAAGGTCAAGGTCAAGGTCAAGGTCAAGGTCAAGGTCAAAGGTCAAGGTCAAGGCCAAGGTCAAGGTCAAGGTCAAGGTCAAGGTCAAGGTCAAGGTCAAGGTCAAGGTCAAGGTCAAGGTCAAGGTCAAGGTCAAGGTCAAGGTCAAGGTCAAGGTCAAGGTCAAGGTCTAGGTCTAGGTCAAGGTCAAGGTCAAGGTCAAGGTCAAGGTCAAGGTCAAGGTCAAGGTCAAGGTCAAGGTCAAGGTCAAGGTCAAGGTCAAGGTCAAGGTCAAGGTCAAGGTCAAGGTCAAGGTCAAGGTCAAGGTCAAAGGTCAAACGTCAAGGTCAAGGTCAAAGGTCAAGTTCAAGGTCAAAGGTCAAGGTCAAGGTCAAGGTCAAAGGTCAAGGCCAAGGTCAAGGTCAAGGTCAAGGTCAAGGTCAAAGGTCAAGGTCAAGGCCAAGGTCAAGGTCAAGGTCAAGGTCAAGGTCAAGGTCAAGGTCAAGGTCAAGGTCAAGGTCAAGGTCAAGGTCAAGGTCAAGGTCAAGGTCAAGGTCAAGGTCAAGGTCAAGGTCGAGGTCGAGGTCGAGGTCGAGGTCAAGGTCAAGGTCAAGATCAAGGTCAAGGTCAAGGTCAAGATCAAGGTCAAAGGTCAAGGCCAAGGTCAAGGTCAAGGTCAAAGGTCAAGTTCAAGGTCAAAGGTCAAGGTCAAGGTCAAGGTCAAGGTCAAGGTCAAGGTCAAGGTCAAGGTCAAGGTCAAGGTCAAGGTCAAGGTCAAGGTCAAGGTCAAGGTCAAGGTCAAGGTCAAGGTCAAGGTCAAGGTCAAAGGTCAAGGTCAAGGTCAAGGTCAAGGTCAAAGGTCAAGGTCAAGGTCAAAGGTCAAGGGCAAGGTCAAGGTCAAGGTCAAGGTCAAGGTCAAGGTCATGGTCATGGTCAAGGTCAAGGTCAAGGTCAAGGTCATAGGTCAAGGTCAAGGTCAAAGGTCAAGGTCAAAGGTCAAGGTCAAGGTCAAGGTCAAGGTCAAGGTCAAAGGTCAAGGTCAAGGTCAAGGTCAAGGTCAAGGTCAAGGTCAAGGTCAAGGTCAAGGTCAAGGTCAAGGTCAAGGTCAAGGTCTAGGTCAAGGTCAAGGTCTAGGTCTAGGTCTAGGTCTAGGTCAAGGTCAAGGTCAAGGTCAAGGTCAAGGTCAAGGTCAAGGTCAAAGGTCAAGGTCAAGGTCAAGGTCAAGGTCAAGGTCAAGGTCAAGGTCAAAGGTCAAGGTCAAGGTCAAGGTCAAGGTCAAGGTCAAGGTCAAGGTCAAAGGTCAAGGTCAAAGGTCAAGGTCAAGGTCAAAGGTCAAGTTCAAGGTCAAAGGTCAAGGTCAAGGTCAAGGTCAAAGGTCAAGGTCAAGGTCAAGGTCAAGGTCAAAGGTCAAGGTCAAGGTCAAGGTCAAGGTCAAGGTCAAGATCAAGGTCATGGTCAAGGTCAAGGTCAAAGGTCAAAGGTCAAAGGTCAAAGGTCAAGGTCAAGGTCAAGGTCAAGGTCAAAGGTCAAGGTCAAGGCCAAGGTCAAGGTCAAGGTCAAGGTCAAGGTCAAAGGTCAAGGTCAAGGCCAAGGTCAAGGTCAAGGTCAAGGTCAAGGTCAAGGTCTAGGTCAAGGTCAAGGTCTAGGTCTAGGTCTAGGTCTAGGTCAAGGTCAAGGTCAAGGTCAAGGTCAAGGTCAAGGTCAAGGTCAAGGTCAAGGTCAAGGTCAAGGTCAAGGTCAAGGTCAAGGTCAAGGTCAAGGTCAAGGTCAAGGTCAAGGTCAAAGGTCAAGGTCAAGGTCAAGGTCAAGGTCAAGGTCAAGGTCAAGGTCAAGGTCAAGGTCAAGGTCAAAGGTCAAGGTCAAGGTCAAGGTCAAGGTCGAGGTCAAGATCAAGGTCATGGTCAAGGTCAAGGTCAAAGGTCAAAGGTCAAAGGTCAAAGGTCAAGGTCAAGGTCAAGGTCAAGGTCAAAGGTCAAGGTCAAGGCCAAGGTCAAGGTCATGGTCAAGGTCAAGATCAAGGTCAAAGGTCAAGGCCAAGGTCAAGGTCAAGGTCAAAGGTCAAGTTCAAGGTCAAAGGTCAAGGTCAAGGTCAAGGTCAAGGTCAAGGTCAAGGTCAAGGTCAAGGTCAAGGTCAAGGTCAAGGTCAAGGTCAAAGGTCAAGGTCAAGGTCAAGGTCAACGGTCAAGGTCAAGGTCAAAGGTCAAGGGCAAGGTCAAGGTCAAGGTCAAGGTCTAGGGCAAGGTCATGGTCATGGTCAAGGTCAAGGTCAAGGTCAAGGTCAAAGGTCAAGGTCAAGGTCAAAGGTCAAGGTCAAAGGTCAAGGTCAAGGTCAAGGTCAAGGTCAAAGGTCAAGGTCAAGGTCAAGGTCAAGGTCAAGGTCAAGGTCAAGGTCAAGGTCAAGGTCAAGGTCAAGGTCAAGGTCAAGGTCAAGGTCAAGGTCAAGGTCATGGTCATGGTCAAGGTCAAGGTCAAGGTCAAGGTCAAGGTCAAGGTCAAAGGTCAAGGTCAAAGGTCAAGGTCAAGGTCAAAGGTCAAGTTCAAGGTCAAAGGTCAAGGTCAAGGTCAAGGTCAAAGGTCAAGGTCAAGGTCAAGGTCAAGGTCAAAGGTCAAGGTCAAGGTCAAGGTCAAGGTCAAGGTCAAGGTCAAGATCAAGGTCATGGTCAAGGTCAAGGTCAAAGGTCAAAGGTCAAAGGTCAAAGGTCAAGGTCAAGGTCAAGGTCAAAGGTCAAGGTCAAGGCCAAGGTCAAGGTCAAGGTCAAGGTCAAGGTCAAAGGTCAAGGTCAAGGCCAAGGTCAAGGTCAAGGTCAAAGGTCAAGGTCAAGGTCAAGGTCAAAGGTCAAGGTCAAGGTCAAGGTCAAGGTCAAAGGTCAAGGTCAAGGTCAAGGTCAAGGTGTAGGTCAAGGTCAAAGGTCAAAGGTCAAAGGTCAAAGGTCAAAGGTCAAGGTCAAGGTCAAGGTCAAGGTCAAGGTCAAGGTCAAGGTCAAAGGTCAAGGTCAAGGTCAAGGTCAAGGTCAAGGTCAAGGTCAAGGTCAAGGTCAAGGTCAAGGTCAAGGTCAAGGTCAAGGTCAAGGTCAAGGTCAAGGTCAAGGTCAAGGTCAAGGTCAAAGGTCAAGGTCAAAGGTCAAAGGTCAAGGTCAAAGGTCAAGGTCAAGGTCAAGGTCAAGGTCAAAGGTCAAGGTCATGGTCAAGGTCAAAGGTCAAAGGTCAAGGTCAAGGTCAAGGTCAAAGGTCAAGATCAAAGGTCAAGGTCAAGGTCAAGGTCAAGGTCAAGGTCAAGGTCAAGGTCAAGGTCAAGGTCAAGGTCAAGGTCAAGGTCAAGGTCAAGGTCAAGGTCAAGGTCAAGGTCAAGGTCAAGGTCAAGGTCAAAAGTCAAGGTCAAAGGTCAAAGGTCAAGGTCAAGGTCAAGGTCAAAGGTCAAGGTCAAGGTCAAGGTCAAAGGTCAAGGTCAAGGTCAAAGGTCAAGGTCAAAGGTCAAGGTCAAGGTCAAGGTCAAGGTCAAGGTCAAGGTCAAGGTCAAGGTCAAGGTCAAGGTCAAGGTCAAGGTCAAGGTCAAGGTCAAGGTCAAGGTCAAGGTCAAGGTCAAGGTCAAGGTCAAGGTCAAGGTCAAGGTCAAGGTCAAGGTCAAGGTCAAGGTCAAGGTCAAGGTCAAGGTCAAGGTCAAGGTCAAGGTCAAGGTCAAGGTCAAGGTCAAGGTCAAGGTCAAGGTCAAGGTCAAGGTCAAGGTCAAGGTCTAGGTCTAGGTCAAGGTCAAGGTCAAGGTCTAGGTCTAGGTCTAGGTCTAGGTCAAGGTCAAGGTCAAGGTCAAGGTCAAGGTCAAGGTCAAGGTCAAGGTCAAGGTCAAGGTCAAGGTCAAGGTCAAGGTCAAGGTCAAGGTCAAGGTCAAGGTCAAGGTCAAGGTCAAGGTCAAGGTCAAGGTCAAGGTCAAGGTCAAGGTCAAGGTCAAGGTCAAGGTCAAGGTCAAGGTCAAGGTCAAGGTCAAGGTCAAGGTCAAGGTCAAGGTCAAGGTCAAGGTCAAGGTCAAGGTCAAGGTCTAGGTCAAGGTCAAGGTCAAGGTCAAGGTCAAGGTCTAGGTCTAGGTCAAGGTCAAGGTCAAGGTCAAGGTCAAGGTCAAGGTCAAGGTCAAGGTCAAGGTCAAGGTCAAGGTCAAGGTCAAGGTCAAGGTCAAGGTCAAGGTCAAGGTCAAAGGTCAAACGTCAAGGTCAAGGTCAAAGGTCAAGTTCAAGTTCAAAGGTCAAGGTCAAGGTCAAGGTCAAAGGTCAAGGCCAAGGTCAAGGTCAAGGTCAAGGTCAAGGTCAAAGGTCAAGGTCAAGGCCAAGGTCAAGGTCAAGGTCAAGGTCAAGGTCAAGGTCAAGGTCAAGGTCAAGGTCAAGGTCAAGGTCAAGGTCAAGGTCAAGGTCAAGGTCAAGGTCAAGGTCGAGGTCGAGGTCGAGGTCGAGGTCAAGGTCAAGGTCAAGATCAAGGTCAAGGTCCAGGTCCAGGTCCAGGTCCAGGTCCAGGTCCAGGTCAAGGTCAAGGTCAAGGTCTAGGTCTAGGTCTAGGTCAAGGTCAAGGTCAAGGTCAAGGTCAAGGTCAAGGTCAAGGTCAAGGTCAAGGTCAAGGTCAAGGTCAAGGTCAAGGTCAAGGTCAAGGTCAAGGTCAAGGTCAAGGTCAAGGTCAAGGTCAAGGTCAAGGTCAAGGTCAAGGTCAAGGTCAAGGTCAAGGTCAAGGTCAAGGTCAAGGTCAAGGTCAAGGTCAAGGTCAAGGTCAAGGTCAAGGTCAAGGTCAAGGTCAAGGTCAAGGTCAAGGTCAAGGTCAAGGTCAAGGTCAAGGTCAAGGTCAAGGTCATGGTCAAGGTCAAGGTCAAGGTCAAGGTCAAGGTCAAGGTCAAGGTCAAAGGTCAAGGTCAAAGGTCAAGGTCAAGGTCAAGGTCAAGGTCGAGGTCGAGGTCAAGATCAAGGTCATGGTCAAGGTCAAGGTCAAAGGTCAAAGGTCAAAGGTCAAGGTCAAGGTCAAGGTCAAGGTCAAAGGTCAAGGTCAAGGCCAAGGTCAAGGTCAAGGTCAAGGTCAAGGTCAAGGTCAAAGGTCAAGGTCAAGGCCAAGGTCAAGGTCAAGGTCAAGGTCAAGGTCAAGGTCAAGGTCAAGGTCAAGGTCAAGGTCAAGGTCAAGGTCAAGGTCAAGGTCAAGGTCAAGGTCAAGGTCAAGGTCAAGGTCAAGGTCAAGGTCTAGGTCTAGGTCAAGGTCAAGGTCAAGGTCAAGGTCAAGGTCAAGGTCAAGGTCAAGGTCAAGGTCAAGGTCAAGGTCAAGGTCAAGGTCAAGGTCAAGGTCAAGGTCAAGGTCAAGGTCAAGGTCAAGGTCAAGGTCAAAGGTCAAACGTCAAGGTCAAGGTCAAAGGTCAAGTTCAAGGTCAAAGGTCAAGGTCAAGGTCAAGGTCAAAGGTCAAGGCCAAGGTCAAGGTCAAGGTCAAGGTCAAGGTCAAAGGTCAAGGTCAAGGCCAAGGTCAAGGTCAAGGTCAAGGTCAAGGTCAAGGTCAAGGTCAAGGTCAAGGTCAAGGTCAAGGTCAAGGTCAAGGTCAAGGTCAAGGTCAAGGTCAAGGTCAAGGTCGAGGTCGAGGTCGAGGTCGAGGTCAAGGTCAAGGTCAAGATCAAGGTCAAGGTCCAGGTCCAGGTCCAGGTCCAGGTCCAGGTCCAGGTCAAGGTCAAGGTCAAGGTCTAGGTCTAGGTCTAGGTCAAGGTCAAGGTCAAGGTCAAGGTCAAGGTCAAGGTCAAGGTCAAGGTCAAGGTCAAGGTCAAGGTCAAGGTCAAGGTCAAGGTCAAGGTCAAGGTCAAGGTCAAGGTCAAGGTCAAGGTCAAGGTCAAGGTCAAGGTCAAGGTCAAGGTCAAGGTCAAGGTCAAGGTCAAGGTCAAGGTCAAGGTCAAGGTCAAGGTCAAGGTCAAGGTCAAGGTCAAGGTCAAGGTCAAGGTCATGGTCAAGGTCAAGGTCAAGGTCAAGGTCAAGGTCAAGGTCAAGGTCAAGGTCAAGGTCAAGGTCAAGGTCTAGGTCTAGGTCTAGGTCTAGGTCAAGGTCAAGGTCAAGGTCAAGGTCAAGGTCAAGGTCAAGGTCAAGGTCAAGGTCAAGGTCAAAGGTCAAGGTCAAGGTCAAGGTCAAGGTCAAGGTCAAGGTCAAGGTCAAAGGTCAAGGTCAAAGGTCAAGGTCAAGGTCAAGGTCAAGGTCGAGGTCGAGGTCAAGATCAAGGTCATGGTCAAGGTCAAGGTCAAAGGTCAAAGGTCAAAGGTCAAGGTCAAGGTCAAGGTCAAAGGTCAAGGTCAAGGCCAAGGTCAAGGTCAAGGTCAAGGTCAAGGTCAAGGTCAAAGGTCAAGGTCAAGGCCAAGGTCAAGGTCAAGGTCAAGGTCAAGGTCAAGGTCAAGGTCAAGGTCAAGGTCAAGGTCAAGGTCAAGGTCAAGGTCAAGGTCAAGGTCAAGGTCAAGGTCAAGGTCAAGGTCAAGGTCAAGGTCAAGGTCAAGGTCAAGATCAAGGTCAAGGTCCAGGTCCAGGTCCAGGTCCAGGTCCAGGTCCAGGTCCAGGTCCAGGTCCAGGTCCAGGTCCAGGTCCAGGTCAAGGTAAAGGTCTAGGTCTAGGTCTAGGTCAAGGTCAAGGTCAAGGTCAAGGTCAAGGTCAAGGTCAAGGTCAAGGTCAAGGTCAAGGTCAAGGTCAAGGTCAAGGTCAAGGTCAAGGTCAAGGTCAAGGTCAAGGTCAAGGTCAAGGTCAAGGTCAAGGTCAAGGTCAAGGTCAAGGTCAAGGTCAAGGTCAAGGTCAAGGTCAAGGTCAAGGTCAAGGTCAAGGTCAAGGTCAAGGTCAAGGTCAAGGTCAAGGTCAAGGTCAAGGTCAAGGTCAAGGTCAAGGTCAAAGTCAAAAGTCAAGGTCAAAGGTCAAAGGTCAAGGTCAAGGTCAAGGTCAAGGTCAAGGTCAAGGTCAAGGTCAAGGTCAAGGTCAAGGTCAAGGTCAAGGTCAAGGTCAAGGTCAAGGTCAAGGTCAAGGTCAAAGGTCAAGGTCAAGGTCAAAGGTCAAGGTCAAAGGTCAAGGTCAAGGTCAAAGGTCAAGGTCAAGGCCAAGGTCAAGGTCAAGGTCAAGGTCAAGGTCAAGGTCAAGGTCAAGGTCAAGGTCAAGGTCAAGGTCAAGGTCAAGGTCAAGGTCAAGGTCAAGGTCAAGGTCAAAGGTCAAGGTCAAGGTCAAAGGTCAAGGTCAAGGTCAAGGTCAAGGTCAAGGTCAAGGTCAAAGGTCAAGGTCAAAGGTCAAGGTCAAGGTCAAGGTCGAGGTCAAGATCAAGGTCATGGTCAAGGTCAAGGTCAAAGGTCAAAGGTCAAAGGTCAAAGGTCAAGGTCAAGGTCAAGGTCAAAGGTCAAGGTCAAGGCCAAGGTCAAGGTCATGGTCAAGGTCAAGATCAAGGTCAAAGGTCAAGGCCAAGGTCAAGGTCAAGGTCAAAGGTCAAGTTCAAGGTCAAAGGTCAAGGTCAAGGTCAAGGTCAAGGTCAAGGTCAAGGTCAAGGTCAAGGTCAAGGTCAAGGTCAAGGTCAAGGTCAAGGTCAAGGTCAAGGTCAAGGTCAAGGTCAAAGGTCAAGGTCAAGGTCAAGGTCAAGGTCAAAGGTCAAGGTCAAGGTCAAAGGTCAAGGGCAAGGTCAAGGTCAAGGTCAAGGTCAAGGTCAAGGTCATGGTCATGGTCAAGGTCAAGGTCAAGGTCAAGGTCATAGGTCAAGGTCAAGGTCAAAGGTCAAGGTCAAAGGTCAAGGTCAAGGTCAAGGTCAAGGTCAAAGGTCAAGGTCAAGGTCAAGGTCAAGGTCAAGGTCAAGGTCAAGGTCAAGGTCAAGGTCAAGGTCAAGGTCAAGGTCAAGGTCAAGGTCAAGGTCAAGGTCAAGGTCAAGGTCAAGGTCAAAGGTCAAGGTCAAAGGTCAAGGTCAAGGTCAAGGTCAAGGTCGAGGTCGAGGTCAAGATCAAGGTCATGGTCAAGGTCAAGGTCAAAGGTCAAAGGTCAAAGGTCAAGGTCAAGGTCAAGGTCAAAGGTCAAGGTCAAGGCCAAGGTCAAGGTCAAGGTCAAGGTCAAGGTCAAGGTCAAAGGTCAAGGTCAAGGCCAAGGTCAAGGTCAAGGTCAAGGTCAAGGTCAAGGTCAAGGTCAAGGTCAAGGTCAAGGTCAAGGTCAAGGTCAAGGTCAAGGTCAAGGTCAAGGTCAAGGTCAAGGTCAAGGTCAAGATCAAGGTCAAGGTCCAGGTCCAGGTCCAGGTCCAGGTCCAGGTCCAGGTCCAGGTCCAGGTCCAGGTCCAGGTCCAGGTCAAGGTCAAGGTCTAGGTCTAGGTCTAGGTCAAGGTCAAGGTCAAGGTCAAGGTCAAGGTCAAGGTCAAGGTCAAGGTCAAGGTCAAGGTCAAGGTCAAGGTCAAGGTCAAGGTCAAGGTCAAGGTCAAGGTCAAGGTCAAGGTCAAGGTCAAGGTCAAGTACAAGGTCAAGGTCAAGGTCAAGGTCAAGGTCAAGGTCAAGGTCAAGGTCAAGGTCAAGGTCAAGGTCAAGGTCAAGGTCAAGGTCAAGGTCAAGGTCAAGGTCAAGGTCAAGGTCAAGGTCAAGGTCAAGGTCAAGGTCAAGGTCAAGGTCAAGGTCAAGGTCAAGGTCAAGGTCAAGGTCAAGGTCAAGGTCAAGGTCAAGGTCAAGGTCAAGGTCAAGGTCAAGGTCAAGGTCAAGGTCAAGGTCAAGGTCAAGGTCAAGGTCAAGGTCAAAGTCAAAAGTCAAGGTCAAAGGTCAAAGGTCAAGGTCAAGGTCAAGGTCAAAGGTCAAGGTCAAGGTCAAGGTCAAAGGTCCAGGTCCAGGTCCAGGTCCAGGTCAAGGTCAAGGTCTAGGTCTAGGTCTAGGTCAAGGTCAAGGTCAAGGTCAAGGTCAAGGTCAAGGTCAAGGTCAAGGTCAAGGTCAAGGTCAAGGTCAAGGTCAAGGTCAAGGTCAAGGTCAAGGTCAAGGTCAAGGTCAAGGTCAAGGTCAAGGTCAAGGTCAAGGTCAAGGTCAAGGTCAAGGTCAAGGTCAAGGTCAAGGTCAAGGTCAAGGTCAAGGTCAAGGTCAAGGTCAAGGTCAAGGTCAAGGTCATGGTCAAGGTCAAGGTCAAGGTCAAGGTCAAGGTCAAGGTCAAGGTCAAGGTCAAGGTCAAGGTCAAGGTCAAGGTCAAGGTCAAGGTCAAGGTCAAGGTCAAGGTCAAGGTCAAGGTCAAGGTCAAGGTCAAGGTCAAGGTCAAGGTCAAGGTCAAGGTCAAGGTCAAGGTCAAGGTCAAGGTCAAAGGTCAAGGTCAAAGGTCAAGGTCAAGGTCAAGGTCAAGGTCGAGGTCAAGATCAAGGTCATGGTCAAGGTCAAGGTCAAAGGTCAAAGGTCAAAGGTCAAAGGTCAAGGTCAAGGTCAAGGTCAAGGTCAAAGGTCAAGGTCAAGGCCAAGGTCAAGGTCATGGTCAAGGTCAAGATCAAGGTCAAAGGTCAAGGCCAAGGTCAAGGTCAAGGTCAAAGGTCAAGTTCAAGGTCAAAGGTCAAGGTCAAGGTCAAGGTCAAGGTCAAGGTCAAGGTCAAGGTCAAGGTCAAGGTCAAGGTCAAGGTCAAGGTCAAGGTCAAGGTCAAAGGTCAAGGTCAAGGTCAAGGTCAACGGTCAAGGTCAAGGTCAAAGGTCAAGGGCAAGGTCAAGGTCAAGGTCAAGGTCAAGGTCAAGGTCATGGTCATGGTCAAGGTCAAGGTCAAGGTCAAGGTCAAAGGTCAAGGTCAAGGTCAAAGGTCAAGGTCAAAGGTCAAGGTCAAGGTCAAGGTCAAGGTCAAAGGTCAAGGTCAAGGTCAAGGTCAAGGTCAAGGTCAAGGTCAAGGTCAAGGTCAAGGTCAAGGTCAAGGTCAAGGTCAAGGTCAAGGTCAAGGTCAAGGTCAAGGTCATGGTCATGGTCAAGGTCAAGGTCAAGGTCAAGGTCAAGGTCAAGGTCAAAGGTCAAGGTCAAAGGTCAAGGTCAAGGTCAAAGGTCAAGTTCAAGGTCAAAGGTCAAGGTCAAGGTCAAGGTCAAAGGTCAAGGTCAAGGTCAAGGTCAAGGTCAAAGGTCAAGGTCAAGGTCAAGGTCAAGGTCAAGGTCAAGGTCAAGATCAAGGTCATGGTCAAGGTCAAGGTCAAAGGTCAAAGGTCAAAGGTCAAAGGTCAAGGTCAAGGTCAAGGTCAAAGGTCAAGGTCAAGGCCAAGGTCAAGGTCAAGGTCAAGGTCAAGGTCAAAGGTCAAGGTCAAGGCCAAGGTCAAGGTCAAGGTCAAAGGTCAAGGTCAAGGTCAAGGTCAAAGGTCAAGGTCAAGGTCAAGGTCAAGGTCAAAGGTCAAGGTCAAGGTCAAGGTCAAGGTGTAGGTCAAGGTCAAAGGTCAAAGGTCAAAGGTCAAAGGTCAAAGGTCAAGGTCAAGGTCAAGGTCAAGGTCAAGGTCAAGGTCAAAGGTCAAGGTCAAGGTCAAGGTCAAGGTCAAGGTCAAGGTCAAGGTCAAGGTCAAGGTCAAGGTCAAGGTCAAGGTCAAGGTCAAGGTCAAGGTCAAGGTCAAGGTCAAGGTCAAAGGTCAAGGTCAAAGGTCAAAGGTCAAGGTCAAAGGTCAAGGTCAAGGTCAAGGTCAAGGTCAAAGGTCAAGGTCATGGTCAAGGTCAAAGGTCAAAGGTCAAGGTCAAGGTCAAGGTCAAAGGTCAAGATCAAAGGTCAAGGTCAAGGTCAAGGTCAAGGTCAAGGTCAAGGTCAAGGTCAAGGTCAAGGTCAAGGTCAAGGTCAAGGTCAAGGTCAAGGTCAAGGTCAAGGTCAAGGTCAAGGTCAAGGTCAAGGTCAAGGTCAAAAGTCAAGGTCAAAGGTCAAAGGTCAAGGTCAAGGTCAAGGTCAAAGGTCAAGGTCAAGGTCAAGGTCAAAGGTCAAGGTCAAGGTCAAAGGTCAAGGTCAAAGGTCAAGGTCAAGGTCAAGGTCAAGGTCAAGGTCAAGGTCAAGGTCAAGGTCAAGGTCAAGGTCAAGGTCAAGGTCAAGGTCAAGGTCAAGGTCAAGGTCAAGGTCAAGGTCAAGGTCAAGGTCAAGGTCAAGGTCAAGGTCAAGGTCAAGGTCAAGGTCAAGGTCAAGGTCAAGGTCAAGGTCAAGGTCAAGGTCAAGGTCAAGGTCAAGGTCAAGGTCAAGGTCAAGGTCAAGGTCAAGGTCAAGGTCTAGGTCTAGGTCAAGGTCAAGGTCAAGGTCTAGGTCTAGGTCTAGGTCTAGGTCAAGGTCAAGGTCAAGGTCAAGGTCAAGGTCAAGGTCAAGGTCAAGGTCAAGGTCAAGGTCAAGGTCAAGGTCAAGGTCAAGGTCAAGGTCAAGGTCAAGGTCAAGGTCAAGGTCAAGGTCAAGGTCAAGGTCAAGGTCAAGGTCAAGGTCAAGGTCAAGGTCAAGGTCAAGGTCAAGGTCAAGGTCAAGGTCTAGGTCAAGGTCAAGGTCAAGGTCAAGGTCAAGGTCAAGGTCTAGGTCTAGGTCAAGGTCAAGGTCAAGGTCAAGGTCAAGGTCAAGGTCAAGGTCAAGGTCAAGGTCAAGGTCAAGGTCAAGGTCAAGGTCAAGGTCAAGGTCAAGGTCAAGGTCAAGGTCAAACGTCAAGGTCAAGGTCAAAGGTCAAGTTCAAGGTCAAAGGTCAAGGTCAAGGTCAAGGTCAAAGGTCAAGGCCAAGGTCAAGGTCAAGGTCAAGGTCAAGGTCAAAGGTCAAGGTCAAGGCCAAGGTCAAGGTCAAGGTCAAGGTCAAGGTCAAGGTCAAGGTCAAGGTCAAGGTCAAGGTCAAGGTCAAGGTCAAGGTCAAGGTCAAGGTCAAGGTCAAGGTCGAGGTCGAGGTCGAGGTCAAGGTCAAGGTCAAGATCAAGGTCAAGGTCCAGGTCCAGGTCCAGGTCCAGGTCCAGGTCCAGGTCAAGGTCAAGGTCAAGGTCTAGGTCTAGGTCTAGGTCAAGGTCAAGGTCAAGGTCAAGGTCAAGGTCAAGGTCAAGGTCAAGGTCAAGGTCAAGGTCAAGGTCAAGGTCAAGGTCAAGGTCAAGGTCAAGGTCAAGGTCAAGGTCAAGGTCAAGGTCAAGGTCAAGGTCAAGGTCAAGGTCAAGGTCAAGGTCAAGGTCAAGGTCAAGGTCAAGGTCAAGGTCAAGGTCAAGGTCAAGGTCAAGGTCAAGGTCAAGGTCAAGGTCAAGGTCAAGGTCAAGGTCAAGGTCAAGGTCAAGGTCAAGGTCAAGGTCAAGGTCAAGGTCAAGGTCAAGGTCAAGGTCAAGGTCAAGGTCAAGGTCATGGTCAAGGTCAAGGTCAAGGTCAAGGTCAAGGTCAAGGTCAAGGTCAAGGTCAAGGTCAAGGTCAAGGTCAAGGTCAAGGTCTAGGTCAAGGTCAAGGTCTAGGTCTAGGTCTAGGTCTAGGTCAAGGTCAAGGTCAAGGTCAAGGTCAAGGTCAAGGTCAAGGTCAAGGTCAAGGTCAAGGTCAAGGTCAAGGTCAAAGGTCAAGGTCAAGGTCAAGGTCAAGGTCAAGGTCAAGGTCAAGGTCAAAGGTCAAGGTCAAAGGTCAAGGTCAAGGTCAAGGTCAAGGTCGAGGTCGAGGTCAAGATCAAGGTCAAGGTCAAGGTCAAGGTCAAGGTCAAGGTCAAGGTCAAGGTCAAGGTCAAGGTCAAGGTCAAGGTCAAGGTCAAGGTCTAGGTCTAGGTCAAGGTCAAGGTCAAGGTCAAGGTCAAGGTCAAGGTCAAGGTCAAGGTCAAGGTCAAGGTCAAGGTCAAGGTCAAGGTCAAGGTCAAGGTCAAGGTCAAGGTCAAGGTCAAGGTCAAGGTCAAAGGTCAAACGTCAAGGTCAAGGTCAAAGGTCAAGTTCAAGGTCAAAGGTCAAGGTCAAGGTCAAGGTCAAAGGTCAAGGCCAAGGTCAAGGTCAAGGTCAAGGTCAAGGTCAAAGGTCAAGGTCAAGGCCAAGGTCAAGGTCAAGGTCAAGGTCAAGGTCAAGGTCAAGGTCAAGGTCAAGGTCAAGGTCAAGGTCAAGGTCAAGGTCAAGGTCAAGGTCAAGGTCGAGGTCGAGGTCGAGGTCGAGGTCGAGGTCAAGGTCAAGGTCAAGATCAAGGTCAAGGTCCAGGTCCAGGTCCAGGTCCAGGTCCAGGTCCAGGTCAAGGTCAAGGTCAAGGTCTAGGTCTAGGTCTAGGTCAAGGTCAAGGTCAAGGTCAAGATCAAGGTCAAGGTCAAGGTCAAGGTCAAGGTCAAGGTCAAGGTCAAGGTCAAGGTCAAGGTCAAGGTCAAGGTCAAGGTCAAGGTCAAGGTCAAGGTCAAGGTCAAGGTCAAGGTCAAGGTCAAGGTCAAGGTCAAGGTCAAGGTCAAGGTCAAGGTCAAGGTCAAGGTCAAGGTCAAGGTCAAGGTCAAGGTCAAGGTCAAGGTCATGGTCAAGGTCAAGGTCAAGGTCAAGGTCAAGGTCAAGGTCAAGGTCAAGGTCAAGGTCAAGGTCAAGGTCTAGGTCTAGGTCTAGGTCTAGGTCAAGGTCAAGGTCAAGGTCAAGGTCAAGGTCAAGGTCAAGGTCAAGGTCAAGGTCAAAGGTCAAGGTCAAGGTCAAGGTCAAGGTCAAGGTCAAGGTCAAGGTCAAAGGTCAAGGTCAAAGGTCAAGGTCAAGGTCAAGGTCAAGGTCGAGGTCGAGGTCAAGATCAAGGTCATGGTCAAGGTCAAGGTCAAAGGTCAAAGGTCAAAGGTCAAGGTCAAGGTCAAGGTCAAGGTCAAGGTCAAGGTCAAGGTCAAGGTCAAGGTCAAGGTCAAGGTCAAGGTCAAGGTCAAGGTCAAGGTCAAGGTCAAGGTCAAAGGTCAAACGTCAAGGTCAAGGTCAAAGGTCAAGTTCAAGGTCAAAGGTCAAGGTCAAGGTCAAGGTCAAAGGTCAAGGCCAAGGTCAAGGTCAAGGTCAAGGTCAAGGTCAAAGGTCAAGGTCAAGGCCAAGGTCAAGGTCAAGGTCAAGGTCAAGGTCAAGGTCAAGGTCAAGGTCAAGGTCAAGGTCAAGGTCAAGGTCAAGGTCAAGGTCGAGGTCGAGGTCGAGGTCGAGGTCAAGGTCAAGGTCAAGATCAAGGTCAAGGTCCAGGTCCAGGTCCAGGTCCAGGTCCAGGTCCAGGTCAAGGTCAAGGTCAAAGGTCAAGGTCAAGGCCAAGGTCAAGGTCAAGGTCAAGGTCAAGGTCAAGGTCAAGGTCAAGGTCAAGGTCAAGGTCAAGGTCAAGGTCAAGGTCAAGGTCAAGGTCAAGGTCAAGGTCAAGGTCAAGGTCAAGGTCAAGGTCCAGGTCCAGGTCCAGGTCCAGGTCCAGGTCCAGGTCCAGGTCCAGGTCCAGGTCCAGGTCCAGGTCCAGGTCAAGGTCAAGGTCTAGGTCAAGGTCAAGATCAAGGTCAAGGTCAAGGTCAAGGTCAAGGTCAAGGTCAAGGTCAAGGTCAAGGTCAAGGTCAAGGTCAAGGTCAAGGTCAAGGTCAAGGTCAAGGTCAAGGTCAAGGTCAAGGTCAAGGTCAAGGTCAAGGTCAAGGTCAAGGTCAAGGTCAAGGTCAAGGTCAAGGTCAAGGTCAAGGTCAAGGTCAAGGTCAAGGTCAAGGTCAAGGTCAAGGTCAAGGTCAAGGTCAAGGTCAAGGTCAAGGTCAAGGTCAAGGTCAAGGTCAAGGTCAAGGTCAAGGTCATGGTCAAGGTCAAGGTCAAGGTCAAGGTCAAGGTCAAGGTCAAGGTCAAGGTCAAGGTCAAGGTCAAGGTCAAGGTCTAGGTCAAGGTCAAGGTCTAGGTCTAGGTCTAGGTCTAGGTCAAGGTCAAGGTCAAGGTCAAGGTCAAGGTCAAGGTCAAGGTCAAGGTCAAGGTCAAGGTCAAAGGTCAAGGTCAAGGTCAAGGTCAAGGTCAAGGTCAAGGTCAAGGTCAAAGGTCAAGGTCAAAGGTCAAGGTCAAGGTCAAGGTCAAGGTCGAGGTCGAGGTCAAGATCAAGGTCATGGTCAAGGTCAAGGTCAAAGGTCAAAGGTCAAAGGTCAAGGTCAAGGTCAAGGTCAAAGCTCAAGGTCAAGGCCAAGGTCAAGGTCAAGGTCAAGGTCAAGGTCAAGGTCAAAGGTCAAGGTCAAGGCCAAGGTCAAGGTCAAGGTCAAGGTCAAGGTCAAGGTCAAGGTCAAGGTCAAGGTCAAGGTCAAGGTCAAGGTCAAGGTCAAGGTCAAGGTCAAGGTCAAGGTCAAGGTCAAGGTCAAGGTCAAGGTCAAGGTCAAGATCAAGGTCAAGGTCCAGGTCCAGGTCCAGGTCCAGGTCCAGGTCCAGGTCCAGGTCCAGGTCCAGGTCCAGGTCCAGGTCAAGGTCAAGGTCTAGGTCTAGGTCTAGGTCAAGGTCAAGGTCAAGGTCAAGGTCAAGGTCAAGGTCAAGGTCAAGGTCAAGGTCAAGGTCAAGGTCAAGGTCAAGGTCAAGGTCAAGGTCAAGGTCAAGGTCAAGGTCAAGGTCAAGGTCAAGGTCAAGGTCAAGGTCAAGGTACAAGGTCAAGGTCAAGGTCAAGGTCAAGGTCAAGGTCAAGGTCAAGGTCAAGGTCAAGGTCAAGGTCAAGGTCAAGGTCAAGGTCAAGGTCAAGGTCAAGGTCAAGGTCAAGGTCAAGGTCAAGGTCAAGGTCAAGGTCAAGGTCAAGGTCAAGGTCAAGGTCAAGGTCAAGGTCAAGGTCAAGGTCAAGGTCAAGGTCAAGGTCAAGGTCAAGGTCAAGGTCAAGGTCAAGGTCAAGGTCAAGGTCAAGGTCAAAGTCAAAAGTCAAGGTCAAAGGTCAAAGGTCAAGGTCAAGGTCAAGGTCAAAGGTCAAGGTCAAGGTCAAGGTCAAAGGTCCAGGTCCAGGTCCAGGTCCAGGTCAAGGTCAAGGTCTAGGTCTAGGTCTAGGTCAAGGTCAAGGTCAAGGTCAAGGTCAAGGTCAAGGTCAAGGTCAAGGTCAAGGTCAAGGTCAAGGTCAAGGTCAAGGTCAAGGTCAAGGTCAAGGTCAAGGTCAAGGTCAAGGTCAAGGTCAAGGTCAAGGTCAAGGTCAAGGTCAAGGTCAAGGTCAAGGTCAAGGTCAAGGTCAAGGTCAAGGTCAAGGTCAAGGTCAAGGTCAAGGTCAAGGTCAAGGTCATGGTCAAGGTCAAGGTCAAGGTCAAGGTCAAGGTCAAGGTCAAGGTCAAGGTCAAGGTCAAGGTCAAGGTCAAGGTCAAGGTCAAGGTCAAGGTCAAGGTCAAGGTCAAGGTCAAGGTCAAGGTCAAGGTCAAGGTCAAGGTCAAGGTCAAGGTCAAGGTCAAGGTCAAGGTCAAGGTCAAGGTCAAGGTCTAGGTCAAGGTCAAGGTCAAGGTCAAGGTCAAGGTCAAGGTCTAGGTCTAGGTCAAGGTCAAGGTCAAGGTCAAGGTCAAGGTCAAGGTCAAGGTCAAGGTCAAGGTCAAAGGTCAAACGTCAAGGTCAAGGTCAAAGGTCAAGTTCAAGGTCAAAGGTCAAGGTCAAGGTCAAGGTCAAGGTCAAAGGTCAAGGTCAAGGTCAAGGTCAAGGTCAAGGTCAAGGTCAAAGGTCAAGGTCAAGGCCAAGGTCAAGGTCAAGGTCAAGGTCAAGGTCAAGGTCAAGGTCAAGGTCAAGGTCAAGGTCAAGGTCAAGGTCAAGGTCAAGGTCAAGGTCGAGGTCGAGGTCGAGGTCGAGGTCAAGGTCAAGGTCAAGATCAAGGTCAAGGTCCAGGTCCAGGTCCAGGTCCAGGTCCAGGTCCAGGTCAAGGTCAAGGTCAAGGTCTAGGTCTAGGTCTAGGTCAAGGTCAAGGTCAAGGTCAAGGTCAAGGTCAAGGTCAAGGTCAAGGTCAAGGTCAAGGTCAAGGTCAAGGTCAAGGTCAAGGTCAAGGTCAAGGTCAAGGTCAAGGTCAAGGTCAAGGTCAAGGTCAAGGTCAAGGTCAAGGTCAAGGTCAAGGTCAAGGTCAAGGTCAAGGTCAAGGTCAAGGTCAAGGTCATGGTCAAGGTCAAGGTCAAGGTCAAGGTCAAGGTCAAGGTCAAGGTCAAGGTCAAGGTCAAGGTCAAGGTCAAGGTCAAGGTCAAGGTCTAGGTCAAGGTCAAGGTCTAGGTCTAGGTCTAGGTCTAGGTCAAGGTCAAGGTCAAGGTCAAGGTCAAGGTCAAGGTCAAGGTCAAGGTCAAGGTCAAGGTCAAAGGTCAAGGTCAAGGTCAAGGTCAAGGTCAAGGTCAAAGGTCAAGGTCAAAGGTCAAGGTCAAGGTCAAGGTCAAGGTCAAGGTCGAGGTCGAGGTCAAGATCAAGGTCATGGTCAAGGTCAAGGTCAAAGGTCAAAGGTCAAAGGTCAAGGTCAAGGTCAAGGTCAAAGGTCAAGGTCAAGGCCAAGGTCAAGGTCAAGGTCAAGGTCAAGGTCAAGGTCAAGGTCAAAGGTCAAGGTCAAGGCCAAGGTCAAGGTCAAGGTCAAGGTCAAGGTCAAGGTCAAGGTCAAGGTCAAGGTCAAGGTCAAGGTCAAGGTCAAGGTCAAGGTCAAGGTCAAGGTCAAGGTCAAGGTCAAGGTCAAGGTCAAGGTCAAGGTCAAGGTCAAGGTCAAGGTCAAGATCAAGGTCAAGGTCAAGGTCCAGGTCCAGGTCCAGGTCCAGGTCCAGGTCCAGGTCCAGGTCCAGGTCCAGGTCCAGGTCCAGGTCCAGGTCCAGGTCAAGGTCAAGGTCTAGGTCTAGGTCTAGGTCAAGGTCAAGGTCAAGGTCAAGGTCAAGGTCAAGGTCAAGGTCAAGGTCAAGGTCAAGGTCAAGGTCAAGGTCAAGGTCAAGGTCAAGGTCAAGGTCAAGGTCAAGGTCAAGGTCAAGGTCAAGGTCAAGGTCAAGGTCAAGGTCAAGGTCAAGGTCAAGGTCAAGGTCAAGGTCAAGGTCAAGGTCAAGGTCAAGGTCAAGGTCAAGGTCAAAGTCAAAAGTCAAGGTCAAAGGTCAAAGGTCAAGGTCAAGGTCAAGGTCAAAGGGCAAGGTCAAGGTCAAGGTCAAAGGTCCAGGTCCAGGTCCAGGTCAAGGTCAAGGTCTAGGTCTAGGTCAAGGTCAAGGTCAAGGTCAAGGTGAAGGTCAAGGTCAAGGTCAAGGTCAAGGTCAAGGTCAAGTTCAAGGTCAAGGTCAAGGTCAAGGTCAAGGTCAAGGTCAAGGTCAAGGTCCAGGTCAAGGTCAAGGTCAAGGTCAAGGTCAAGGTCAAGGTCAAGGTCAAGGTCAAGGTCAAGGTCAAGGTCAAGGTCAAGGTCAAGGTCAAGGTCAAGGTCAAGGTCAAGGTCAAGGTCAAGGTCATGGTCAAGGTCAAGGTCAAGGTCAAGGTCAAGGTCAAGGTCAAGGTCAAGGTCAAGGTCAAGGTCAAGGTCAAGGTCAAGGTCAAGGTCAAGGTCAAGGTCAAGGTCAAGGTCAAGGTCAAGGTCAAGGTCAAGGTCAAGGTCTAGGTCAAGGTCAAGGTCAAAGGTCAAGGTCAAAGGTCAAGGTCAAGGTCAAGGTCAAGGTCTAGGTCTAGGTCAAGGTCAAGGTCAAGGTCAAGGTCAAGGTCAAGGTCAAGGTCAAGGTCAAGGTCAAGGTCAAGGTCAAGGTCAAGGTCAAGGTCAAGGTCAAGGTCAAGGTCAAAGGTCAAGGTCAAAGGTCAAGGTCAAGGTCAAGGTCAAGGTCAAGGTCGAGGTCAAGATCAAGGTCATGGTCAAGGTCAAAGGTCAAGGTCAAGGCCAAGGTCAAGGTCAAGGTCAAGGTCAAGGTCAAGGTCAAAGGTCAAGGTCAAGGCCAAGGTCAAGGTCAAGGTCAAGGTCAAGGTCAAGGTCAAGGTCAAGGTCAAGGTCAAGGTCAAGGTCAAGGTCAAGGTCAAGGTCAAGGTCAAGGTCAAGGTCAAGGTCAAGATCAAGGTCCAGGTCCAGGTCCAGGTCCAGGTCCAGGTCCAGGTCCAGGTCCAGGTCCAGGTCCAGGTCCAGGTCCAGGTCCAGGTCAAGGTCAAGGTCTAGGTCTAGGTCAAGGTCAAGGTCAAGGTCAAGGTCAAGGTCAAGGTCAAGGTCAAGGTCAAGGTCAAGGTCAAGGTCAAGGTCAAGGTCAAGGTCAAGGTCAAGGTCAAGGTCAAGGTCAAGGTCAAGGTCAAGGTCAAGGTCAAGGTCAAGGTCAAGGTCAAGGTCAAGGTCAAGGTCAAGGTCAAGGTCGAGGTCAAGATCAAGGTCATGGTCAAGGTCAAGGTCAAAGGTCAAAGGTCAAAGGTCAAAGGTCAAAGGTCAAAGGTCAAGGTCAAGGTCAAGGTCAAGGTCAAAGGTCAAGGTCAAGGCCAAGGTCAAGGTCAAGGTCAAGGTCAAGGTCAAAGTTCAAGGTCAAGGCCAAGGTCAAGGTCAAGGTCAAGGTCAAGGTCAAGGTCTAGGTCAAGGTCAAGGTCTAGGTCTAGGTCTAGGTCTAGGTCAAGGTCAAGGTCAAGGTCAAGGTCAAGGTCAAGGTCAAGGTCAAGGTCAAGGTCAAGGTCAAGGTCAAGGTCAAGGTCAAGGTCAAAGGTCAAGGTCAAGGTCAAGGTCAAGGTCAAGGTCAAGGTCAAGGTCAAGGTCAAGGTCAAGGTCAAAGGTCAAGGTCAAAGGTCAAGGTCAAGGTCAAGGTCAAGGTCAAGGTCAAGGTCAAGGTCAAGGTCAAGGTCAAGGTCAAGGTCAAGGTCAAGATCAAGGTCAAGGTCAAGGTCCAGGTCCAGGTCCAGGTCCAGGTCCAGGTCCAGGTCCAGGTCCAGGTCCAGGTCCAGGTCCAGGTCAAGGTCAAGGTCTAGGTCTAGGTCTAGGTCAAGGTCAAGGTCAAGGTCAAGGTCAAGGTCAAGGTCAAGGTCAAGGTCAAGGTCAAGGTCAAGGTCAAGGTCAAGGTCAAGGTCAAGGTCAAGGTCAAGGTCAAGGTCAAGGTCAAGGTCAAGGTCAAGGTCAAGGTCAAGGTCAAGGTCAAGGTCAAAAGTCAAGGTCAAAGGTCAAAGGTCAAGGTCAAGGTCATGGTCAAGGTCAAAGGTCAAGGTCAAAGGTCAAGGTCAAGGTCAAAGGTCAAGGTCAAAGGTCAGAGGCCAGAGGTCATAGTGCAGAGGTCAAAGGTCAAGGTCAAGGTCAAGGTCAGTCAAGGTCAAGGTCGAGGTCAAGGTCAAAGGTCAGAGGTCAAAGGTCAAAGGTCAGAGGTCAAGGTCAAAGGTCAAAGGACAGAGGTCAAGGTCAAAGGTCAGAGGCCAGAGGTCATAGTGCAGAGGTCAAAGGTCAAGGTCAAGGTCAAGGTCAAGGTCAAGGTCAAAGGTCAGAGGTCAAAGGTCAGAGGTCAAGGTCAAAGGTCAAGGCCAAGGTCAAGGTCAAGGTCAAAGGTCAAAGGTCAAGGTCAAGGTCAAGGTCAAGGTCAAGGTCAAGGTCAAGGTCAAAGGTAAAGGTCAAGGTCAAGGTCATGGTCAAGGTCAAGATCAAGGTCAAAGGTCAAAGGTCAAACGTCAAGGTCAATGTCAAAGGTCAAGTTCAAGGTCAAAGGTCAAGGTCAAGGTCAAGGTCAAGGTCAAGGTCAAGGTCAAGGTCAAGGTCAAGGTCAAGGTCAAGGTCAAGGTCAAGGTCAAGGTCAAGGTCAAGGTCAAAGGTCAAGGTCAAGGTCAAGGTCAAAGGTCAAGGTCAAGGTCAAAGGTCAAGGGCAAGGTCAAGGTCAAGGTCAAGGTCAAGGTCAAGGTCAAGGTCATGGTCATGGTCAAGGTCAAGGTCAAGGTCAAAGGTCAAGGTCAAGGTCAAAGGTCAAGGTCAAAGGTCAAGGTCAAGGTCAAGGTCAAGGTCAAAGGTCAAGGTCAAGGTCAAGGTCAAGGTCAAGGTCAAGGTTAAAGGTCAAGGTCAAGGTCAAAGGTCAAAGGTCAAAGGTCAAAGGTCAAGGTCAAGGTCAAGGTCAAGGTCAAGGTCAAGGTCAAGGTCAAGGTCAAGGTCAAAGGTAAACGTCAAGGTCAAGGTCATGGTCAAGGTCAAGGTCAAGGTCAAGGTCAAGGTCAAAGGTCAAGGCCAAGGTCAAGGTCAAGGTCAAGGTCAAGGTCAAAGGTCAAGGTCAAGGCCAAGGTCAAGGTCAAGGTCAAGGTCAAGGTCAAGGTCAAGGTCAAGGTCAAGGTCAAGGTCAAGGTCAAGGTCAAGGTCAAGGTCGAGGTCGAGGTCGAGGTCGAGGTCAAGGTCAAGGTCAAGATCAAGGTCAAGGTCCAGGTCCAGGTCCAGGTCCAGGTCCAGGTCCAGGTCAAGCTCAAGGTCAAAGGTCAAGGTCAAGGCCAAGGTCAAGGTCAAGGTCAAGGTCAAGGTCAAGGTCAAGGTCAAGGTCAAGGTCAAGGTCAAGGTCAAGGTCAAGGTCAAGGTCAAGGTCAAGGTCAAGGTCAAGGTCAAGGTCAAGGTCAAGGTCCAGGTCCAGGTCCAGGTCCAGGTCCAGGTCCAGGTCCAGGTCCAGGTCCAGGTCCAGGTCCAGGTCCAGGTCAAGGTCAAGGTCTAGGTCAAGGTCAAGATCAAGGTCAAGGTCAAGGTCAAGGTCAAGGTCAAGGTCAAGGTCAAGGTCAAGGTCAAGGTCAAGGTCAAGGTCAAGGTCAAGGTCAAGGTCAAGGTCAAGGTCAAGGTCAAGGTCAAGGTCAAGGTCAAGGTCAAGGTCAAGGTCAAGGTCAAGGTCAAGGTCAAGGTCAAGGTCAAGGTCAAGGTCAAGGTCAAGGTCAAGGTCAAGGTCAAGGTCAAGGTCAAGGTCAAGGTCAAGGTCAAGGTCAAGGTCAAGGTCAAGGTCAAGGTCAAGGTCATGGTCAAGGTCAAGGTCAAGGTCAAGGTCAAGGTCAAGGTCAAGGTCAAGGTCAAGGTCAAGGTCAAGGTCAAGGTCTAGGTCAAGGTCAAGGTCTAGGTCTAGGTCTAGGTCTAGGTCAAGGTCAAGGTCAAGGTCAAGGTCAAGGTCAAGGTCAAGGTCAAGGTCAAGGTCAAGGTCAAAGGTCAAGGTCAAGGTCAAGGTCAAGGTCAAGGTCAAGGTCAAGGTCAAAGGTCAAGGTCAAAGGTCAAGGTCAAGGTCAAGGTCAAGGTCGAGGTCGAGGTCAAGATCAAGGTCATGGTCAAGGTCAAGGTCAAAGGTCAAAGGTCAAAGGTCAAGGTCAAGGTCAAGGTCAAAGGTCAAGGTCAAGGCCAAGGTCAAGGTCAAGGTCAAGGTCAAGGTCAAGGTCAAAGGTCAAGGTCAAGGCCAAGGTCAAGGTCAAGGTCAAGGTCAAGGTCAAGGTCAAGGTCAAGGTCAAGGTCAAGGTCAAGGTCAAGGTCAAGGTCAAGGTCAAGGTCAAGGTCAAGGTCAAGGTCAAGGTCAAGGTCAAGGTCAAGGTCAAGGTCAAGGTCAAGATCAAGGTCAAGGTCCAGGTCCAGGTCCAGGTCCAGGTCCAGGTCCAGGTCCAGGTCCAGGTCCAGGTCCAGGTCCAGGTCAAGGTCAAGGTCTAGGTCTAGGTCTAGGTCAAGGTCAAGGTCAAGGTCAAGGTCAAGGTCAAGGTCAAGGTCAAGGTCAAGGTCAAGGTCAAGGTCAAGGTCAAGGTCAAGGTCAAGGTCAAGGTCAAGGTCAAGGTCAAGGTCAAGGTCAAGGTCAAGGTCAAGGTCAAGTACAAGGTCAAGGTCAAGGTCAAGGTCAAGGTCAAGGTCAAGGTCAAGGTCAAGGTCAAGGTCAAGGTCAAGGTCAAGGTCAAGGTCAAGGTCAAGGTCAAGGTCAAGGTCAAGGTCAAGGTCAAGGTCAAGGTCAAGGTCAAGGTCAAGGTCAAGGTCAAGGTCAAGGTCAAGGTCAAGGTCAAGGTCAAGGTCAAGGTCAAGGTCAAGGTCAAGGTCAAGGTCAAGGTCAAGGTCAAGGTCAAGGTCAAAGTCAAAAGTCAAGGTCAAAGGTCAAAGGTCAAGGTCAAGGTCAAGGTCAAAGGTCAAGGTCAAGGTCAAGGTCAAAGGTCCAGGTCCAGGTCCAGGTCCAGGTCAAGGTCAAGGTCTAGGTCTAGGTCTAGGTCAAGGTCAAGGTCAAGGTCAAGGTCAAGGTCAAGGTCAAGGTCAAGGTCAAGGTCAAGGTCAAGGTCAAGGTCAAGGTCAAGGTCAAGGTCAAGGTCAAGGTCAAGGTCAAGGTCAAGGTCAAGGTCAAGGTCAAGGTCAAGGTCAAGGTCAAGGTCAAGGTCAAGGTCAAGGTCAAGGTCAAGGTCAAGGTCAAGGTCAAGGTCAAGGTCATGGTCAAGGTCAAGGTCAAGGTCAAGGTCAAGGTCAAGGTCAAGGTCAAGGTCAAGGTCAAGGTCAAGGTCAAGGTCAAGGTCAAGGTCAAGGTCAAGGTCAAGGTCAAGGTCAAGGTCAAGGTCAAGGTCAAGGTCAAGGTCAAGGTCAAGGTCAAGGTCAAGGTCAAGGTCAAGGTCAAGGTCAAGGTCTAGGTCAAGGTCAAGGTCAAGGTCAAGGTCAAGGTCAAGGTCTAGGTCTAGGTCAAGGTCAAGGTCAAGGTCAAGGTCAAGGTCAAGGTCAAGGTCAAGGTCAAGGTCAAAGGTCAAACGTCAAGGTCAAGGTCAAAGGTCAAGTTCAAGGTCAAAGGTCAAGGTCAAGGTCAAGGTCAAGGTCAAAGGTCAAGGTCAAGGTCAAGGTCAAGGTCAAGGTCAAGGTCAAAGGTCAAGGTCAAGGCCAAGGTCAAGGTCAAGGTCAAGGTCAAGGTCAAGGTCAAGGTCAAGGTCAAGGTCAAGGTCAAGGTCAAGGTCAAGGTCAAGGTCAAGGTCGAGGTCGAGGTCGAGGTCGAGGTCAAGGTCAAGGTCAAGATCAAGGTCAAGGTCCAGGTCCAGGTCCAGGTCCAGGTCCAGGTCCAGGTCAAGGTCAAGGTCAAGGTCTAGGTCTAGGTCTAGGTCAAGGTCAAGGTCAAGGTCAAGGTCAAGGTCAAGGTCAAGGTCAAGGTCAAGGTCAAGGTCAAGGTCAAGGTCAAGGTCAAGGTCAAGGTCAAGGTCAAGGTCAAGGTCAAGGTCAAGGTCAAGGTCAAGGTCAAGGTCAAGGTCAAGGTCAAGGTCAAGGTCAAGGTCAAGGTCAAGGTCAAGGTCAAGGTCATGGTCAAGGTCAAGGTCAAGGTCAAGGTCAAGGTCAAGGTCAAGGTCAAGGTCAAGGTCAAGGTCAAGGTCAAGGTCAAGGTCAAGGTCTAGGTCAAGGTCAAGGTCTAGGTCTAGGTCTAGGTCTAGGTCAAGGTCAAGGTCAAGGTCAAGGTCAAGGTCAAGGTCAAGGTCAAGGTCAAGGTCAAGGTCAAAGGTCAAGGTCAAGGTCAAGGTCAAGGTCAAGGTCAAAGGTCAAGGTCAAAGGTCAAGGTCAAGGTCAAGGTCAAGGTCAAGGTCGAGGTCGAGGTCAAGATCAAGGTCATGGTCAAGGTCAAGGTCAAAGGTCAAAGGTCAAAGGTCAAGGTCAAGGTCAAGGTCAAAGGTCAAGGTCAAGGCCAAGGTCAAGGTCAAGGTCAAGGTCAAGGTCAAGGTCAAGGTCAAAGGTCAAGGTCAAGGTCAAGGTCAAGGTCAAGGTCAAGGTCAAGGTCAAGGTCAAGGTCAAGGTCAAGGTCAAGGTCAAGGTCAAGGTCAAGGTCAAGGTCAAGGTCAAGGTCAAGGTCAAGGTCAAGGTCAAGGTCAAGGTCAAGGTCAAGGTCAAGGTCAAGATCAAGGTCAAGGTCAAGGTCCAGGTCCAGGTCCAGGTCCAGGTCCAGGTCCAGGTCCAGGTCCAGGTCCAGGTCCAGGTCCAGGTCCAGGTCCAGGTCAAGGTCAAGGTCTAGGTCTAGGTCTAGGTCAAGGTCAAGGTCAAGGTCAAGGTCAAGGTCAAGGTCAAGGTCAAGGTCAAGGTCAAGGTCAAGGTCAAGGTCAAGGTCAAGGTCAAGGTCAAGGTCAAGGTCAAGGTCAAGGTCAAGGTCAAGGTCAAGGTCAAGGTCAAGGTCAAGGTCAAGGTCAAGGTCAAGGTCAAGGTCAAGGTCAAGGTCAAGGTCAAGGTCAAGGTCAAGGTCAAAGTCAAAAGTCAAGGTCAAAGGTCAAAGGTCAAGGTCAAGGTCAAGGTCAAAGGGCAAGGTCAAGGTCAAGGTCAAAGGTCCAGGTCCAGGTCCAGGTCAAGGTCAAGGTCTAGGTCTAGGTCAAGGTCAAGGTCAAGGTCAAGGTCAAGGTCAAGGTCAAGGTCAAGGTCAAGGTCAAGGTCAAGGTCAAGGTCAAGGTCAAGGTCAAGGTCAAGGTCAAGGTCAAGGTCAAGGTCCAGGTCAAGGTCAAGGTCAAGGTCAAGGTCAAGGTCAAGGTCAAGGTCAAGGTCAAGGTCAAGGTCAAGGTCAAGGTCAAGGTCAAGGTCAAGGTCAAGGTCAAGGTCAAGGTCAAGGTCAAGGTCATGGTCAAGGTCAAGGTCAAGGTCAAGGTCAAGGTCAAGGTCAAGGTCAAGGTCAAGGTCAAGGTCAAGGTCAAGGTCAAGGTCAAGGTCAAGGTCAAGGTCAAGGTCAAGGTCAAGGTCAAGGTCAAGGTCAAGGTCAAGGTCAAGGTCTAGGTCAAGGTCAAGGTCAAAGGTCAAGGTCAAAGGTCAAGGTCAAGGTCAAGGTCAAGGTCTAGGTCTAGGTCAAGGTCAAGGTCAAGGTCAAGGTCAAGGTCAAGGTCAAGGTCAAGGTCAAGGTCAAGGTCAAGGTCAAGGTCAAGGTCAAGGTCAAGGTCAAGGTCAGGTCAAAGGTCAAGGTCAAAGGTCAAGGTCAAGGTCAAGGTCAAGGTCTAAGGTCGAGGTCAAGATCAAGGTCATGGTCAAGGTCAAAGGTCAAGGTCAAGGCCAAGGTCAAGGTCAAGGTCAAGGTCAAGGTCAAGGTCAAAGGTCAAGGTCAAGGCCAAGGTCAAGGTCAAGGTCAAGGTCAAGGTCAAGGTCAAGGTCAAGGTCAAGGTCAAGGTCAAGGTCAAGGTCAAGGTCAAGGTCAAGGTCAAGGTCAAGGTCAAGGTCAAGATCAAGGTCCAGGTCCAGGTCCAGGTCCAGGTCCAGGTCCAGGTCCAGGTCCAGGTCCAGGTCCAGGTCCAGGTCCAGGTCCAGGTCAAGGTCAAGGTCTAGGTCTAGGTCAAGGTCAAGGTCAAGGTCAAGGTCAAGGTCAAGGTCAAGGTCAAGGTCAAGGTCAAGGTCAAGGTCAAGGTCAAGGTCAAGGTCAGGTCAAGGTCAAGGTCAAGGTCAAGGTCAAGGTCAAGGTCAAGGTCAAGGTCAAGGTCAAGGTCAAGGTCAAGGTCAAGGTCAAGGTCAAGGTCAAGGTCGAGGTCAAGATCAAGGTCATGGTCAAGGTCAAGGTCAAAGGTCAAAGGTCAAAGGTCAAAGGTCAAAGGTCAAAGGTCAAGGTCAAGGTCAAGGTCAAGGTCAAAGGTCAAGGTCAAGGCCAAGGTCAAGGTCAAGGTCAAGGTCAAGGTCAAAGTTCAAGGTCAAGGCCAAGGTCAAGGTCAAGGTCAAGGTCAAGGTCAAGGTCTAGGTCAAGGTCAAGGTCTAGGTCTAGGTCTAGGTCTAGGTCAAGGTCAAGGTCAAGGTCAAGGTCAAGGTCAAGGTCAAGGTCAAGGTCAAGGTCAAGGTCAAGGTCAAGGTCAAGGTCAAGGTCAAGGTCAAAGGTCAAGGTCAAGGTCAAGGTCAAGGTCAAGGTCAAGGTCAAGGTCAAGGTCAAGGTCAAGGTCAAAGGTCAAGGTCAAAGGTCAAGGTCAAGGTCAAGGTCAAGGTCAAGGTCAAGGTCAAGGTCAAGGTCAAGGTCAAGGTCAAGGTCAAGGTCAAGATCAAGGTCAAGGTCAAGGTCCAGGTCCAGGTCCAGGTCCAGGTCCAGGTCCAGGTCCAGGTCCAGGTCCAGGTCCAGGTCCAGGTCAAGGTCAAGGTCTAGGTCTAGGTCTAGGTCAAGGTCAAGGTCAAGGTCAAGGTCAAGGTCAAGGTCAAGGTCAAGGTCAAGGTCAAGGTCAAGGTCAAGGTCAAGGTCAAGGTCAAGGTCAAGGTCAAGGTCAAGGTCAAGGTCAAGGTCAAGGTCAAGGTCAAGGTCAAAAGTCAAGGTCAAAGGTCAAAGGTCAAGGTCAAGGTCATGGTCAAGGTCAAAGGTCAAGGTCAAAGGTCAAGGTCAAGGTCAAAGGTCAAGGTCAAAGGTCAGAGGCCAGAGGTCATAGTGCAGAGGTCAAAGGTCAAGGTCAAGGTCAAGGTCAGTCAAGGTCAAGGTCGAGGTCAAGGTCAAAGGTCAGAGGTCAAAGGTCAAAGGTCAGAGGTCAAGGTCAAAGGTCAAAGGACAGAGGTCAAGGTCAAAGGTCAGAGGCCAGAGGTCATAGTGCAGAGGTCAAAGGTCAAGGTCAAGGTCAAGGTCAAGGTCAAGGTCAAAGGTCAGAGGTCAAAGGTCAGAGGTCAAGGTCAAAGGTCAAGGCCAAGGTCAAGGTCAAGGTCAAAGGTCAAAGGTCAAGGTCAAGGTCAAGGTCAAGGTCAAGGTCAAGGTCAAGGTCAAAGGTAAAGGTCAAGGTCAAGGTCATGGTCAAGGTCAAGATCAAGGTCAAAGGTCAAAGGTCAAACGTCAAGGTCAATGTCAAAGGTCAAGTTCAAGGTCAAAGGTCAAGGTCAAGGTCAAGGTCAAGGTCAAGGTCAAGGTCAAGGTCAAGGTCAAGGTCAAGGTCAAGGTCAAGGTCAAGGTCAAGGTCAAGGTCAAGGTCAAGGTCAAAGGTCAAGGTCAAGGTCAAGGTCAAAGGTCAAGGTCAAGGTCAAAGGTCAAGGGCAAGGTCAAGGTCAAGGTCAAGGTCAAGGTCAAGGTCAAGGTCATGGTCATGGTCAAGGTCAAGGTCAAGGTCAAAGGTCAAGGTCAAGGTCAAAGGTCAAGGTCAAAGGTCAAGGTCAAGGTCAAGGTCAAGGTCAAAGGTCAAGGTCAAGGTCAAGGTCAAGGTCAAGGTCAAGGTCAAGGTCAAGGTCAAGGTCAAAGGTAAACGTCAAGGTCAAGGTCATGGTCAAGGTCAAGGTCAAGGTCAAGGTCAAGGTCAAAGGTCAAAGGTCAAACGTCAAGGCCAAGGTCAAAGGTCAAGTTCAAGGTCAAAGGTCAAAGGTCAAGGTCAAGTCAAGGTCCAGGTCAAGGTCAAGGTCAAGGTCAAAGGTCAAGGTCAAGGTCAAAGGTCAAAGGTCAAAGGTCAAGGTCAAGGTCAAGGTCAAGGTCAAGGTCAAAGGTAAACGTTAAGGTCAAGGTCAAGGTCATGGTCAAGGTCAAGGTCAAGGTCAAGGTCAAGGTCAAAGGTCAAAGGTCAAACGTCAAGGTCAAGGTCAAAGGTCAAGTTCAAGGTCAAAGGTCAAAGGTCAAAGGTCAAGGTCAAGTCAAGGTCAAGGTCAAGGTCAAGGTCAAGGTCAAAGGTCAAGGTCAAGGTCAAAGGTCAAAGGTCAAAGGTCAAGGTCAAGGTCAAGGTCAAGGTCAAGGTCAAGGTCAAAGGTAAACGTCAAGGTCAAGGTCATGGTCAAGGTCAAGGTCAAGGCCAAGGTCAAGGTCAAAGGTCAAGGTCAAGGTCAAGGTCAAAGGTCAAGGTCAAGGTCAAGGTCAAAGGTCAAGGTCAAGGTCAAGGTCAAGGTGTAGGTCAAGGTCAAAGGTCAAAGGTCAAAGGTCAAAGGTCAAGGTCAAGGTCAAGGTCAAGGTCAAGGTCAAGGTCAAGGTCAAGGTCAAAGGTCAAGGTCAAGGTCAAGGTCAAGGTCAAGGTCAAGGTCAAGGTCAAGGTCAAGGTCAAGGTCAAGGTCAAGGTCAAGGTCAAGGTCAAGGTCAAGGTCAAGGTCAAGGTCAAAGGTCAAGGTCAAAGGTCAAAGGTCAAGGTCGAAGGTCAAGGTCAAGGTCAAAGGTCAAGGTCAAGGTCAAGGTCAAAGGTCAAGGTCATGGTCAAGGTCAAAGGTCAAAGGTCAAGGTCAAGGTCAAAGGTCAAGGTCAAAGGTCAAGGTCAAGGTCAAGGTCAAGGTCAAGGTCAAGGTCAAGGTCAAGGTCAAGGTCAAGGTCAAGGTCAAGGTCAAGGTCAAGGTCAAAAGTCAAGGTCAAAGGTCAAAGGTCAAGGTCAAGGTCAAGGTCAAAGGTCAAGGTCAAGGTCAAGGTCAAAGGTCAAGGTCAAAGGTCAAGGTCACGGTCAAAGGTCAAGGTCAAAGGTCAAGGTCAAGGTCAAGGTCAAGGTCAAGGTCAAGGTCAAGGTCAAGGTCAAGGTCAAGGTCAAGGTCAAGGTCAAGGTCAAGGTCAAGGTCAAGGTCAAGGTCAAGGTCAAGGTCAAGGTCAAGGTCAAGGTCAAGGTCAAGGTCAAGGTCAAGGTCAAGGTCAAGGTCAAGGTCAAGGTCAAGGTCAAGGTCAAGGTCAAGGTCAAGGTCAAGGTCAAGGTCAAGGTCAAGGTCAAGGTCAAGGTCATGGTCAAGGTCAAGGTCAAGGTCAAGGTCAAGGTCAAGGTCAAGGTCAAGGTCAAGGTCAAGGTCAAGGTCAAGGTCAAAGGTCAAGGTCAAGGTCAAGGTCAAAGGTCAAGGTCATGGTCAAGGTCAAAGGTCAAAGGTCAAGGTCAAGGTCAAAGGTCAAGGTCAAAGGTCAAGGTCAAGGTCAAGGTCAAGGTCAAGGTCAAGGTCAAGGTCAAGGTCAAGGTCAAGGTCAAGGTCAAGGTCAAGGTCAAGGTCAAGGTCAAGGTCAAGGTCAAGGTCAAGGTCAAGGTCAAGGTCAAGGTCAAGGTCAAGGTCAAGGTCAAGGTCAAGGTCAAGGTCAAGGTCAAGGTCAAGGTCAAAGGTCAAGGTCAAAGGTCAAAGGTCAAGGTCGAAGGTCAAGGTCAAAGGTCAAGGTCAAAGGTCAAAGGTCAAGGTCGAAGGTCAAGGTCAAGGTCAAAGGTCAAGGTCAAGGTCAAGGTCAAAGGTCAAGGTCATGGTCAAGGTCAAAGGTCAAAGGTCAAGGTCAAGGTCAAGGTCAAAGGTCAAGGTCAAAGGTCAAGGTCAAGGTCAAGGTCAAGGTCAAGGTCAAGGTCAAGGTCAAAGGTCAAGGTCAAAGGTCAAGGTCAAGGTCAAGGTCAAGGTCAAGGTCAAGGTCAAGGTCAAGGTCAAGGTCAAGGTCAAAGGTCAAGGTCAAGGTCAAGGTCAAAGGTCAAGGTCAAAGGTCAAGGTCAAGGTCAAAGGTCAAGGTCAAAGGTCAAGGTCAAGGTCAAGGTCAAGGTCAAGGTCAAGGTCAAGGTCAAGGTCAAGGTCAAGGTCAAGGTCAAGGTCAAGGTCAAGGTCAAGGTCAAGGTCAAGGTCAAGGTCAAGGTCAAGGTCAAGGTCAAGGTCAAGGTCAAGGTCAAGGTCAAGGTCAAGGTCAAGGTCAAGGTCATGGTCATGGTCAAGGTCAAGGTCAAGGTCAAGGTCAAGGTCAAGGTCAAGGTCAAGGTCAAGGTCAAGGTCAAGGTCAAGGTCAAGGTCAAGGTCAAGGTCAAGGTCAAGGTCAAGGTCAAGGTCAAGGTCAAGGTCAAGGTCAAGGTCAAGGTCAAGGTCAAGGTCAAAGGTCAAGGTCAAGGTCAAGGTCAAGGTGTAGGTCAAGGTCAAAGGTCAAAGGTCAAAGGTCAAAGGTCAAGGTCAAGGTCAAGGTCAAGGTCAAGGTCAAGGTCAAGGTCAAGGTCAAAGGTCAAGGTCAAGGTCAAGGTCAAGGTCAAGGTCAAGGTCAAGGTCAAGGTCAAGGTCAAGGTCAAGGTCAAGGTCAAGGTCAAGGTCAAGGTCAAAGGTCAAGGTCAAAGGTCAAAGGTCAAGGTCGAAGGTCAAGGTCAAGGTCAAAGGTCAAGGTCAAGGTCAAGGTCAAAGGTCAAGGTCATGGTCAAGGTCAAGGTCAAGGTCAAAGGTCAAGGTCAAGGTCAAGGTCAAGGTCAAGGTCAAGGTCAAGGTCAAGGTCAAGGTCAAGGTCAAGGTCAAGGTCAAGGTCAAGGTCAAGGTCAAGGTCAAAAGTCAAGGTCAAAGGTCAAAGGTCAAGGTCAAGGTCAAGGTCAAAGGTCAAGGTCAAGGTCAAGGTCAAAGGTCAAGGTCAACGGTCAAGGTCACGGTCAAAGGTCAAGGTCAAAGGTCAAGGTCAAGGTCAAGGTCAAGGTCAAGGTCAAGGTCAAGGTCAAGGTCAAGGTCAAGGTCAAGGTCAAGGTCAAGGTCAAGGTCAAGGTCAAGGTCAAGGTCAAGGTCAAGGTCAAGGTCAAAGTCAAGGTCAAGGTCAAGGTCAAGGTCAAGGTCAAGGTCAAGGTCAAGGTCAAGGTCAAGGTCAAGGTCAAGGTCAAGGTCAAGGTCATGGTCAAGGTCAAGGTCAAGGTCAAGGTCAAGGTCAAGGTCAAGGTCAAGGTCAAGGTCAAGGTCAAAGGTCAAGGTCAAGGTCAAGGTCAAAGGTCAAGGTCATGGTCAAGGTCAAAGGTCAAAGGTCAAGGTCAAGGTCAAAGGTCAAGGTCAAAGGTCAAGGTCAAGGTCAAGGTCAAGGTCAAGGTCAAGGTCAAGGTCAAGGTCAAGGTCAAGGTCAAGGTCAAGGTCAAGGTCAAGGTCAAGGTCAAGGTCAAGGTCAAGGTCAAGGTCAAGGTCAAGGTCAAGGTCAAGGTCATGGTCAAGGTCAAGATCAAGGTCAAAGGTCAAGGCCAAGGTCAAGGTCAAGGTCAAAGGTCAAGTTCAAGGTCAAAGGTCAAGGTCAAGGTCAAGGTCAAGGTCAAGGTCAAGGTCAAGGTCAAGGTCAAGGTCAAGGTCAAGGTCAAGGTCAAGGTCAAGGTCAAGGTCAAGGTCAAAGGTCAAGGTCAAGGTCAAGGTCAAAGGTCAAGGTCAAGGTCAAAGGTCAAGGGCAAGGTCAAGGTCAAGGTCAAGGTCAAGGTCAAGGTCATGGTCATGGTCAAGGTCAAGGTCAAGGTCAAGGTCAAAGGTCAAGGTCAAGGTCAAAGGTCAAGGTCAAAGGTCAAGGTCAAGGTCAAGGTCAAGGTCAAGGTCAAAGGTCAAGGTCAAGGTCAAGGTCAAGGTCAAGGTCAAGGTCAAGGTCAAGGTCAAGGTCAAGGTCAAAGGTCAAGGTCAAAGGTCAAGGTCAAGGTCAAAGGTCAAGTTCAAGGTCAAAGGTCAAGGTCAAGGTCAAGGTCAAAGGTCAAAGGTCAAGGTCAAGGTCAAGGTCAAGGTCAAAGGTCAAGGTCAAGGTCAAGGTCAAGGTCAAGATCAAGGTCATGGTCAAGGTCAAGGTCAAAGGTCAAAGGTCAAAGGTCAAAGGTCAAGGTCAAGGTCAAGGTCAAAGGTCAAGGTCAAGGCCAAGGTCAAGGTCAAGGTCAAGGTCAAGGTCAAAGGTCAAGGTCAAGGCCAAGGTCAAGGTCAAGGTCAAGGTCAAGGTCAAGGTCTAGGTCAAGGTCAAGGTCTAGGTCTAGGTCTAGGTCTAGGTCAAGGTCAAGGTCAAGGTCAAGGTCAAGGTCAAGGTCAAGGTCAAGGTCAAGGTCAAGGTCAAGGTCAAGGTCAAGGTCAAGGTCAAGGTCAAGGTCAAGGTCAAAGGTCAAGGTCAAGGTCAAGGTCAAGGTCAAGGTCAAGGTCAAGGTCAAGGTCAAAGGTCAAGGTCAAAGGTCAAGGTCAAGGTCAAGGTCAAGGTCGAGGTCAAGATCAAGGTCATGGTCAAGGTCAAGGTCAAAGGTCAAAGGTCAAAGGTCAAAGGTCAAGGTCAAGGTCAAGGTCAAGGTCAAAGGTCAAGGTCAAGGCCAAGGTCAAGGTCATGGTCAAGGTCAAGATCAAGGTCAAAGGTCAAGGCCAAGGTCAAGGTCAAGGTCAAAGGTCAAGTTCAAGGTCAAAGGTCAAGGTCAAGGTCAAGGTCAAGGTCAAGGTCAAGGTCAAGGTCAAGGTCAAGGTCAAGGTCAAGGTCAAAGGTCAAGGTCAAGGTCAAGGTCAACGGTCAAGGTCAAGGTCAAAGGTCAAGGGCAAGGTCAAGGTCAAGGTCAAGGTCAAGGTCAAGGTCATGGTCATGGTCAAGGTCAAGGTCAAGGTCAAGGTCAAAGGTCAAGGTCAAGGTCAAAGGTCAAGGTCAAAGGTCAAGGTCAAGGTCAAGGTCAAGGTCAAAGGTCAAGGTCAAGGTCAAGGTCAAGGTCAAGGTCAAGGTCAAGGTCAAGGTCAAGGTCAAGGTCAAGGTCAAGGTCAAGGTCAAGGTCAAGGTCAAGGTCAAGGTCATGGTCATGGTCAAGGTCAAGGTCAAGGTCAAGGTCAAGGTCAAGGTCAAAGGTCAAGGTCAAAGGTCAAGGTCAAGGTCAAAGGTCAAGTTCAAGGTCAAAGGTCAAGGTCAAGGTCAAGGTCAAAGGTCAAGGTCAAGGTCAAGGTCAAGGTCAAAGGTCAAGGTCAAGGTCAAGGTCAAGGTCAAGGTCAAGGTCAAGATCAAGGTCATGGTCAAGGTCAAGGTCAAAGGTCAAAGGTCAAAGGTCAAAGGTCAAAGGTCAAGGTCAAGGTCAAGGTCAAAGGTCAAGGTCAAGGCCAAGGTCAAGGTCAAGGTCAAGGTCAAAGGTCAAGGTCAAGGCCAAGGTCAAGGTCAAGGTCAAAGGTCAAGGTCAAGGTCAAGGTCAAGGTCAAAGGTCAAGGTCAAGGTCAAGGTCAAAGGTCAAGGTCAAGGTCAAGGTCAAGGTGTAGGTCAAGGTCAAAGGTCAAAGGTCAAAGGTCAAAGGTCAAGGTCAAGGTCAAGGTCAAGGTCAAGGTCAAAGGTCAAGGTCAAGGTCAAGGTCAAGGTCAAGTTTAAGGTCGAGGTCAAGGTCAAGGTCAAGGTCAAGGTCAAGGTCAAGGTCAAGGTCAAGGTCAAGGTCAAGGTCAAGGTCAAGGTCAAGGTCAAAGGTCAAGGTCAAAGGTCAAAGGTCAAGGTCAAAGGTCAAGGTCAAGGTCAAGGTCAAGGTCAAAGGTCAAGGTCATGGTCAAGGTCAAAGGTCAAAGGTCAAGGTCAAGGTCAAGGTCAAAGGTCAAGATCAAAGGTCAAGGTCAAGGTCAAGGTCAAGGTCAAGGTCAAGGTCAAGGTCAAGGTCAAGGTCAAGGTCAAGGTCAAGGTCAAGGTCAAGGTCAAGGTCAAAAGTCAAGGTCAAAGGTCAAAGGTCAAAGGTCAAGGTCAAGGTCAAGGTCAAGGTCAAAGGTCAAGGTCAAGGTCAAGGTCAAAGGTCAAGGTCAAGGTCAAAGGTCAAGGTCAAAGGTCAAGGTCAAGGTCAAGGTCAAGGTCAAGGTCAAGGTCAAGGTCAAGGTCAAGGTCAAGGTCAAGGTCAAGGTCAAGGTCAAGGTCAAGGTCAAGGTCAAGGTCAAGGTCAAGGTCAAGGTCAAGGTCAAGGTCAAGATCAAGGTCAAGGTCAAGGTCCAGGTCCAGGTCCAGGTCCAGGTCCAGGTCCAGGTCCAGGTCCAGGTCAAGGTCAAGGTCTAGGTCTAGGTCTAGGTCAAGGTCAAGGTCAAGGTCAAGATCAAGGTCAAGGTCAAGGTCAAGGTCAAGGTCAAGGTCAAGGTCAAGGTCAAGGTCAAGGTCAAGGTCAAGGTCAAGGTCAAGGTCAAGGTCAAGGTCAAGGTCAAGGTCAAGGTCAAGGTCAAGGTCAAGGTCTAGGTCAAGGTCAAGGTCTAGGTCTAGGTCTAGGTCTAGGTCAAGGTCAAGGTCAAGGTCAAGGTCAAGGTCAAGGTCAAGGTCAAGGTCAAGGTCAAGGTCAAGGTCAAGGTCAAGGTCAAAGGTCAAGGTCAAGGTCAAGGTCAAGGTCAAGGTCAAGGTCAAGGTCAAGGTCAAAGGTTAAGGTCAAAGGTCAAGGTCAAGGTCAAGGTCAAGGTCAAGGTCGAGGTCAAGATCAAGGTCATGGTCAAGGTCAAGCTCAAAGGTCAAAGGTCAAAGGTCAAAGGTCAAAGGTCAAGGTCAAGGTCAAGGTCAAGGTCAAAGGTCAAGGTCAAGGCCAAGGTCAAGGTCAAGGTCAAGGTCAAGGTCAAAGGTCAAGGTCAAGGCCAAGGTCAAGGTCAAGGTCAAGGTCAAGGTCAAGGTCAAGGTCAAGGTCAAGGTCAAGGTCAAGGTCAAGGTCAAGGTCAAGGTCAAGGTCAAGGTCAAGGTCAAGGTCAAAGGTCAAGGTCAAAGGTCAAGGTCAAGGTCAAGGTCAAGGCCAAGGTCAAGGTCAAGGTCAAGGTCAAGGTCAAGGTCAAGGTCAAGGTCAAGGTCAAGGTCAAGGTCAAGGTCAAGGTCAAGGTCAAGGTCAAGGTCAAGGTCAAGGTCAAGGTCAAGGTCAAAGGTCAAGGTCAAGGTCAAAGGTCAAGGTCAAGGTCAAGGTCAAGGTCAAGGTCAAGGTCAAGGTCAAAGGTCAAGGTCAAAGGTCAAGGTCAAGGTCAAGGTCGAGGTCAAGATCAAGGTCATGGTCAAGGTCAAGGTCAAAGGTCAAAGGTCAAAGGTCAAAGGTCAAGGTCAAGGTCAAGGTCAAAGGTCAAGGTCAAGGCCAAGGTCAAGGTCATGGTCAAGGTCAAGATCAAGGTCAAAGGTCAAGGCCAAGGTCAAGGTCAAGGTCAAAGGTCAAGTTCAAGGTCAAAGGTCAAGGTCAAGGTCAAGGTCAAGGTCAAGGTCAAGGTCAAGGTCAAGGTCAAGGTCAAGGTCAAGGTCAAGGTCAAGGTCAAGGTCAAGGTCAAGGTCAAAGGTCAAGGTCAAGGTCAAGGTCAAGGTCAAAGGTCAAGGTCAAGGTCAAAGGTCAAGGGCAAGGTCAAGGTCAAGGTCAAGGTCAAGGTCAAGGTCATGGTCATGGTCAAGGTCAAGGTCAAGGTCATAGGTCAAGGTCAAGGTCAAAGGTCAAGGTCAAAGGTCAAGGTCAAGGTCAAGGTCAAGGTCAAGGTCAAAGGTCAAGGTCAAGGTCAAGGTCAAGGTCAAGGTCAAGGTCAAGGTCAAGGTCAAGGTCAAGGTCTAGGTCAAGGTCAAGGTCTAGGTCTAGGTCTAGGTCTAGGTCAAGGTCAAGGTCAAGGTCAAGGTCAAGGTCAAGGTCAAGGTCAAAGGTCAAGGTCAAGGTCAAGGTCAAGGTCAAGGTCAAGGTCAAGGTCAAAGGTCAAGGTCAAGGTCAAGGTCAAGGTCAAGGTCAAGGTCAAGGTCAAGGTCAAGGTCAAAGGTCAAGGTCAAAGGTCAAGGTTAAGGTCAAAGGTCAAGTTCAAGGTCAAAGGTCAAGGTCAAGGTCAAGGTCAAAGGTCAAGGTCAAGGTCAAGGTCAAGGTCAAAGGTCAAGGTCAAGGTCAAGGTCAAGGTCAAGGTCAAGATCAAGGTCATGGTCAAGGTCAAGGTCAAAGGTCAAAGGTCAAAGGTCAAAGGTCAAGGTCAAGGTCAAGGTCAAGGTCAAAGGTCAAGGTCAAGGCCAAGGTCAAGGTCAAGGTCAAGGTCAAGGTCAAAGGTCAAGGTCAAGGCCAAGGTCAAGGTCAAGGTCAAGGTCAAGGTCAAGGTCTAGGTCAAGGTCAAGGTCTAGGTCTAGGTCTAGGTCTAGGTCAAGGTCAAGGTCAAGGTCAAGGTCAAGGTCAAGGTCAAGGTCAAGGTCAAGGTCAAGGTCAAGGTCAAGGTCAAGGTCAAGGTCAAGGTCAAGGTCAAGGTCAAGGTCAAGGTCAAGGTCAAGGTCAAAGGTCAAGGTCAAGGTCAAGGTCAAGGTCAAGGTCAAGGTCAAGGTCAAGGTCAAAGGTCAAGGTCAAAGGTCAAGGTCAAGGTCAAGGTCAAGGTCGAGGTCAAGATCAAGGTCATGGTCAAGGTCAAGGTCAAAGGTCAAAGGTCAAAGGTCAAAGGTCAAAGGTCAAGGTCAAGGTCAAGGTCAAGGTCAAAGGTCAAGGTCAAGGCCAAGGTCAAGGTCATGGTCAAGGTCAAGATCAAGGTCAAAGGTCAAGGCCAAGGTCAAGGTCAAGGTCAAAGGTCAAGTTCAAGGTCAAAGGTCAAGGTCAAGGTCAAGGTCAAGGTCAAGGTCAAGGTCAAGGTCAAGGTCAAGGTCAAGGTCAAGGTCAAAGGTCAAGGTCAAGGTCAAGGTCAACGGTCAAGGTCAAGGTCAAAGGTCAAGGGCAAGGTCAAGGTCAAGGTCAAGGTCAAGGTCAAGGTCATGGTCATGGTCAAGGTCAAGGTCAAGGTCAAGGTCAAAGGTCAAGGTCAAGGTCAAAGGTCAAGGTCAAAGGTCAAGGTCAAGGTCAAGGTCAAGGTCAAAGGTCAAGGTCAAGGTCAAGGTCAAGGTCAAGGTCAAGGTCAAGGTCAAGGTCAAGGTCAAGGTCAAGGTCAAGGTCAAGGTCAAGGTCAAGGTCAAGGTCAAGGTCAAGGTCATGGTCATGGTCAAGGTCAAGGTCAAGGTCAAGGTCAAGGTCAAGGTCAAAGGTCAAGGTCAAAGGTCAAGGTCAAGGTCAAAGGTCAAGTTCAAGGTCAAAGGTCAAGGTCAAGGTCAAGGTCAAAGGTCAAGGTCAAGGTCAAGGTCAAGGTCAAAGGTCAAGGTCAAGGTCAAGGTCAAGGTCAAGGTCAAGGTCAAGATCAAGGTCATGGTCAAGGTCAAGGTCAAAGGTCAAAGGTCAAAGGTCAAGGTCAAGGCCAAGGTCAAGGTCAAGGTCAAGGTCAAGGTCAAAGGTCAAGGTCAAGGCCAAGGTCAAGGTCAAGGTCAAAGGTCAAGGTCAAGGTCAAGGTCAAAGGTCAAGGTCAAGGTCAAGGTCAAAGGTCAAGGTCAAGGTCAAGGTCAAGGTGTAGGTCAAGGTCAAAGGTCAAAGGTCAAAGGTCAAAGGTCAAGGTCAAGGTCAAGGTCAAGGTCAAGGTCAAGGTCAAAGGTCAAGGTCAAGGTCAAGGTCAAGGTCAAGGTCAAGGTCAAGGTCAAGGTCAAGGTCAAGGTCAAGGTCAAGGCCAAGGTCAAGGTCAAGGTCAAGGTCAAGGTCAAGGTCAAGGTCAAGGTCAAAGGTCAAGGTCAAAGGTCAAAGGTCAAGGTCAAAGGTCAAGGTCAAGGTCAAGGTCAAGGTCAAAGGTCAAGGTCATGGTCAAGGTCAAAGGTCAAAGGTCAAGGTCAAGGTCAAGGTCAAAGGTCAAGATCAAAGGTCAAGGTCAAGGTCAAGGTCAAGGTCAAGGTCAAGGTCAAGGTCAAGGTCAAGGTCAAGGTCAAGGTCAAGGTCAAGGTCAAGGTCAAGGTCAAGGTCAAGGTCAAGGTCAAGGTCAAGGTCAAGGTCAAGGTCAAGGTCAAGGTCAAAAGTCAAGGTCAAAGGTCAAAGGTCAAGGTCAAGGTCAAGGTCAAAGGTCAAGGTCAAGGTCAAGGTCAAAGGTCAAGGTCAAGGTCAAAGGTCAAGGTCAAAGGTCAAGGTCAAGGTCAAGGTCAAGGTCAAGGTCAAGGTCAAGGTCAAGGTCAAGGTCAAGGTCAAGGTCAAGGTCAAGGTCAAGGTCAAGGTCAAGGTCAAGGTCAAGGTCAAGGTCAAGGTCAAGGTCAAGGTCAAGGTCAAGGTCAAGGTCAAGGTCAAGGTCAAGGTCAAGGTCAAGGTCAAGGTCAAGGTCAAGGTCAAGGTCAAGGTCAAGGTCAAGGTCAAGGTCAAGGTCAAGGTCAAGGTCAAGGTCAAGGTCAAGGTCAAGGTCTAGGTCTAGGTCAAGGTCAAGGTCAAGGTCTAGGTCTAGGTCTAGGTCAAGGTCAAGGTCAAGGTCAAGGTCAAGGTCAAGGTCAAGGTCAAGGTCAAGGTCAAGGTCGAGGTCGAGGTCGAGGTCGAGGTCGAGGTCAAGGTCAAGGTCAAGATCAAGGTCAAGGTCCAGGTCCAGGTCCAGGTCCAGGTCCAGGTCCAGGTCAAGGTCAAGGTCAAGGTCTAGGTCTAGGTCTAGGTCAAGGTCAAGGTCAAGGTCAAGGTCAAGGTCAAGGTCAAGGTCAAGGTCAAGGTCAAGGTCAAGGTCAAGGTCAAGGTCAAGGTCAAGGTCAAGGTCAAGGTCAAGGTCAAGGTCAAGGTCAAGGTCAAGGTCAAGGTCAAGGTCAAGGTCAAGGTCAAGGTCAAGGTCAAGGTCAAGGTCAAGGTCAAGGTCAAGGTCAAGGTCAAGGTCAAGGTCAAGGTCAAGGTCAAGGTCAAGGTCATGGTCAAGGTCAAGGTCAAGGTCAAGGTCAAGGTCAAGGTCAAGGTCAAGGTCAAGGTCAAGGTCAAGGTCAAGGTCAAGGTCAAGGTCAAGGTCTAGGTCAAGGTCAAGGTCTAGGTCTAGGTCTAGGTCAAGGTCAAGGTCAAGGTCAAGGTCAAGGTCAAGGTCAAGGTCAAGGTCAAGGTCAAGGTCAAGGTCAAGGTCAAAGGTCAAGGTCAAGGTCAAGGTCAAGGTCAAGGTCAAGGTCAAGGTCAAAGGTCAAGGTCAAAGGTCAAGGTCAAGGTCAAGGTCAAGGTCGAGGTCGAGGTCAAGATCAAGGTCATGGTCAAGGTCAAGGTCAAAGGTCAAAGGTCAAAGGTCAAGGTCAAGGTCAAGGTCAAAGGTCAAGGTCAAGGCCAAGGTCAAGGTCAAGGTCAAGGTCAAGGTCAAGGTCAAGGTCAAAGGTCAAGGTCAAGGCCAAGGTCAAGGTCAAGGTCAAGGTCAAGGTCAAGGTCAAGGTCAAGGTCAAGGTCAAGGTCAAGGTCAAGGTCAAGGTCAAGGTCAAGGTCAAGGTCAAGGTCAAGGTCAAGGTCAAGGTCAAGGTCTAGGTCTAGGTCAAGGTCAAGGTCAAGGTCAAGGTCAAGGTCAAGGTCAAGGTCAAGGTCAAGGTCAAGGTCAAGGTCAAGGTCAAGGTCAAGGTCAAGGTCAAGGTCAAGGTCAAGGTCAAGGTCAAAGGTCAAACGTCAAGGTCAAGGTCAAAGGTCAAGTTCAAGGTCAAAGGTCAAGGTCAAGGTCAAGGTCAAAGGTCAAGGCCAAGGTCAAGGTCAAGGTCAAGGTCAAGGTCAAAGGTCAAGGTCAAGGCCAAGGTCAAGGTCAAGGTCAAGGTCAAGGTCAAGGTCAAGGTCAAGGTCAAGGTCAAGGTCAAGGTCAAGGTCAAGGTCAAGGTCAAGGTCAAGGTCAAGGTCGAGGTCGAGGTCGAGGTCGAGGTCAAGGTCAAGGTCAAGATCAAGGTCAAGGTCCAGGTCCAGGTCCAGGTCCAGGTCCAGGTCCAGGTCAAGGTCAAGGTCAAGGTCTAGGTCTAGGTCTAGGTCAAGGTCAAGGTCAAGGTCAAGGTCAAGGTCAAGGTCAAGGTCAAGGTCAAGGTCAAGGTCAAGGTCAAGGTCAAGGTCAAGGTCAAGGTCAAGGTCAAGGTCAAGGTCAAGGTCAAGGTCAAGGTCAAGGTCAAGGTCAAGGTCAAGGTCAAGGTCAAGGTCAAGGTCAAGGTCAAGGTCAAGGTCAAGGTCAAGGTCAAGGTCAAGGTCATGGTCAAGGTCAAGGTCAAGGTCAAGGTCAAGGTCAAGGTCAAGGTCAAGGTCAAGGTCAAGGTCAAGGTCTAGGTCAAGGTCAAGGTCTAGGTCTAGGTCTAGGTCTAGGTCAAGGTCAAGGTCAAGGTCAAGGTCAAGGTCAAGGTCAAGGTCAAGGTCAAGGTCAAAGGTCAAGGTCAAGGTCAAGGTCAAGGTCAAGGTCAAGGTCAAGGTCAAAGGTCAAGGTCAAAGGTCAAGGTCAAGGTCAAGGTCAAGGTCGAGGTCGAGGTCAAGATCAAGGTCATGGTCAAGGTCAAGGTCAAAGGTCAAAGGTCAAAGGTCAAGGTCAAGGTCAAGGTCAAAGGTCAAGGTCAAGGCCAAGGTCAAGGTCAAGGTCAAGGTCAAGGTCAAGGTCAAAGGTCAAGGTCAAGGTCAAGGCCAAGGTCAAGGTCAAGGTCAAGGTCAAGGTCAAGGTCAAGGTCAAGGTCAAGGTCAAGGTCAAGGTCAAGGTCAAGGTCAAGGTCAAGGTCAAGGTCAAGGTCAAGGTCAAGGTCAAGGTCTAGGTCTAGGTCAAGGTCAAGGTCAAGGTCCAGGTCCAGGTCCAGGTCAAGGTCAAGGTCTAGGTCTAGGTCTAGGTCAAGGTCAAGGTCAAGGTCAAGGTCAAGGTCAAGGTCAAGGTCAAGGTCAAGGTCAAGGTCAAGGTCAAGGTCAAGGTCAAGGTCAAGTTCAAGGTCAAAGGTCAAGGTCAAGGTCAAGGTCAAAGGTCAAGGCCAAGGTCAAGGTCAAGGTCAAGGTCAAGGTCAAAGGTCAAGGTCAAGGCCAAGGTCAAGGTCAAGGTCAAGGTCAAGGTCAAGGTCAAGGTCAAGGTCAAGGTCAAGGTCAAGGTCAAGGTCAAGGTCAAGGTCAAGGTCAAGGTCAAGGTCGAGGTCGAGGTCGAGGTCGAGGTCAAGGTCAAGGTCAAGATCAAGGTCAAGGTCCAGGTCCAGGTCCAGGTCCAGGTCCAGGTCCAGGTCAAGGTCAAGGTCAAGGTCTAGGTCTAGGTCTAGGTCAAGGTCAAGGTCAAGGTCAAGGTCAAGGTCAAGGTCAAGGTCAAGGTCAAGGTCAAGGTCAAGGTCAAGGTCAAGGTCAAGGTCAAGGTCAAGGTCAAGGTCAAGGTCAAGGTCAAGGTCAAGGTCAAGGTCAAGGTCAAGGTCAAGGTCAAGGTCAAGGTCAAGGTCAAGGTCAAGGTCAAGGTCAAGGTCAAGGTCAAGGTCAAGGTCAAGGTCAAGGTCATGGTCAAGGTCAAGGTCAAGGTCAAGGTCAAGGTCAAGGTCAAGGTCAAGGTCAAGGTCAAGGTCAAGGTCTAGGTCAAGGTCAAGGTCTAGGTCTAGGTCTAGGTCTAGGTCAAGGTCAAGGTCAAGGTCAAGGTCAAGGTCAAGGTCAAGGTCAAGGTCAAGGTCAAGGTCAAAGGTCAAGGTCAAGGTCAAGGTCAAGGTCAAGGTCAAGGTCAAGGTCAAAGGTCAAGGTCAAAGGTCAAGGTCAAGGTCAAGGTCAAGGTCGAGGTCGAGGTCAAGATCAAGGTCATGGTCAAGGTCAAGGTCAAAGGTCAAAGGTCAAAGGTCAAGGTCAAGGTCAAGGTCAAAGGTCAAGGTCAAGGCCAAGGTCAAGGTCAAGGTCAAGGTCAAGGTCAAGGTCAAAGGTCAAGGTCAAGGCCAAGGTCAAGGTCAAGGTCAAGGTCAAGGTCAAGGTCAAGGTCAAGGTCAAGGTCAAGGTCAAGGTCAAGGTCAAGGTCAAGGTCAAGGTCAAGGTCAAGGTCAAGGTCAAGGTCAAGGTCAAGATCAAGGTCAAGGTCCAGGTCCAGGTCCAGGTCCAGGTCCAGGTCCAGGTCAAGGTCAAGGTCTAGGTCTAGGTCTAGGTCAAGGTCAAGGTCAAGGTCAAGGTCAAGGTCAAGGTCAAGGTCAAGGTCAAGGTCAAGGTCAAGGTCAAGGTCAAGGTCAAGGTCAAGGTCAAGGTCAAGGTCAAGGTCAAGGTCAAGGTCAAGGTCAAGGTCAAGGTCAAGGTCAAGGTCAAGGTCAAGGTCAAGGTCAAGGTCAAGGTCAAGGTCAAGGTCAAGGTCAAGGTCAAGGTCAAGGTCAAGGTCAAGGTCAAGGTCAAGGTCAAGGTCAAGGTCAAGGTCAAGGTCAAGGTCAAGGTCAAGGTCAAGGTCAAGGTCAAGGTCAAGGTCAAAGTCAAAAGTCAAGGTCAAAGGTCAAAGGTCAAGGTCAAGGTCAAGGTCAAAGGTCAAGGTCAAGGTCAAGGTCAAAGGTCCAGGTCCAGGTCCAGGTCAAGGTCAAGGTCTAGGTCTAGGTCTAGGTCAAGGTCAAGGTCAAGGTCAAGGTCAAGGTCAAGGTCAAGGTCAAGGTCAAGGTCAAGGTCAAGGTCAAGGTCAAGGTCAAGGTCAAGGTCAAGGTCAAGGTCAAGGTCAAGGTCAAGGTCAAGGTCAAGGTCAAGGTCAAGGTCAAGGTCAAGGTCAAGGTCAAGGTCAAGGTCAAGGTCAAGGTCAAGGTCAAGGTCAAGGTCAAGGTCAAGGTCAAGGTCATGGTCAAGGTCAAGGTCAAGGTCAAGGTCAAGGTCAAGGTCAAGGTCAAGGTCAAGGTCAAGGTCAAGGTCAAGGTCAAGGTCAAGGTCAAGGTCAAGGTCAAGGTCAAGGTCAAGGTCAAGGTCAAGGTCAAGGTCAAGGTCAAGGTCAAGGTCAAGGTCAAGGTCAAGGTCAAGGTCTAGGTCAAGGTCAAGGTCAAGGTCAAGGTCAAGGTCAAGGTCAAGGTCAAGGTCAAGGTCAAGGTCAAGGTCAAGGTCAAGGTCAAGGTCAAGGTCAAGGTCAAGGTCAAAGGTCAAACGTCAAGGTCAAGGTCAAAGGTCAAGTTCAAGGTCAAAGGTCAAGGTCAAGGTCAAGGTCAAAGGTCAAGGCCAAGGTCAAGGTCAAGGTCAAGGTCAAGGTCAAAGGTCAAGGTCAAGGCCAAGGTCAAGGTCAAGGTCAAGGTCAAGGTCAAGGTCAAGGTCAAGGTCAAGGTCAAGGTCAAGGTCAAGGTCAAGGTCAAGGTCAAGGTCAAGGTCAAGGTCGAGGTCGAGGTCGAGGTCGAGGTCAAGGTCAAGGTCAAGATCAAGGTCAAGGTCCAGGTCCAGGTCCAGGTCCAGGTCCAGGTCCAGGTCAAGGTCAAGGTCAAAGGTCAAGGTCAAGGCCAAGGTCAAGGTCAAGGTCAAGGTCAAGGTCAAGGTCAAGGTCAAGGTCAAGGTCAAGGTCAAGGTCAAGGTCAAGGTCAAGGTCAAGGTCAAGGTCAAGGTCAAGGTCAAGATCAAGGTCCAGGTCCAGGTCCAGGTCCAGGTCCAGGTCCAGGTCCAGGTCCAGGTCCAGGTCCAGGTCCAGGTCCAGGTCCAGGTCAAGGTCAAGGTCTAGGTCTAGGTCAAGGTCAAGGTCAAGGTCAAGGTCAAGGTCAAGGTCAAGGTCAAGGTCAAGGTCAAGGTCAAGGTCAAGGTCAAGGTCAAGGTCAAGGTCAAGGTCAAGGTCAAGGTCAAGGTCAAGGTCAAGGTCAAGGTCAAGGTCAAGGTCAAGGTCAAGGTCAAGGTCAAGGTCAAGGTCAAGGTCAAGTTCAAGGTCAAGGTCAAGGTCAAGGTCAAGGTCAAGGTCAAGGTCAAGGTCAAGGTCAAGGTCATGGTCAAGGTCAAGGTCAAGGTCAAGGTCAAGGTCAAGGTCAAGGTCAAGGTCAAGGTCAAGGTCTAGGTCAAGGTCAAGGTCTAGGTCTAGGTCTAGGTCTAGGTCAAGGTCAAGGTCAAGGTCAAGGTCAAGGTCAAGGTCAAGGTCAAGGTCAAGGTCAAGGTCAAAGGTCAAGGTCAAGGTCAAGGTCAAGGTCAAGGTCAAGGTCAAGGTCAAAGGTCAAGGTCAAAGGTCAAGGTCAAGGTCAAGGTCAAGGTCGAGGTCGAGGTCAAGATCAAGGTCATGGTCAAGGTCAAGGTCAAAGGTCAAAGGTCAAAGGTCAAGGTCAAGGTCAAGGTCAAAGGTCAAGGTCAAGGCCAAGGTCAAGGTCAAGGTCAAGGTCAAGGTCAAGGTCAAAGGTCAAGGTCAAGGCCAAGGTCAAGGTCAAGGTCAAGGTCAAGGTCAAGGTCAAGGTCAAGGTCAAGGTCAAGGTCAAGGTCAAGGTCAAGGTCAAGGTCAAGGTCAAGGTCAAGGTCAAGGTCAAGGTCAAGATCAAGGTCAAGGTCCAGGTCCAGGTCCAGGTCCAGGTCCAGGTCCAGGTCCAGGTCCAGGTCCAGGTCCAGGTCCAGGTCAAGGTCAAGGTCTAGGTCTAGGTCTAGGTCAAGGTCAAGGTCAAGGTCAAAGGTCAAAGGTCAAGGTCAAGGTCAAGGTCAAAGGTCAAGGTCAAGGTCAAGGTCAAAGGTCCAGGTCCAGGTCCAGGTCAAGGTCAAGGTCTAGGTCAAGGTCAAGGTCAAGGTCAAGGTCAAGGTCAAGGTCAAGGTCAAGGTCAAGGTCAAGGTCAAGGTCAAGGTCAAGGTCAAGGTCAAGGTCAAGGTCAAGGTCAAGGTCAAGGTCAAGGTCAAGGTCAAGGTCAAGGTCAAGGTCAAGGTCAAGGTCAAGGTCAAGGTCAAGGTCAAGGTCATGGTCAAGGTCAAGGTCAAGGTCAAGGTCAAGGTCAAGGTCAAGGTCAAGGTCAAGGTCAAGGTCAAGGTCAAGGTCAAGGTCAAGGTCAAGGTCAAGGTCAAGGTCAAGGTCAAGGTCAAGGTCAAGGTCAAGGTCAAGGTCAAGGTCAAGGTCAAGGTCAAGGTCAAGGTCAAGGTCTAGGTCAAGGTCAAGGTCAAGGTCAAGGTCAAGGTCAAGGTCAAGGTCAAGGTCAAGGTCAAGGTCAAGGTCAAGGTCAAGGTCAAGGTCAAGGTCAAGGTCAAGGTCAAAGGTCAAACGTCAAGGTCAAGGTCAAAGGTCAAGTTCAAGGTCAAAGGTCAAGGTCAAGGTCAAGGTCAAAGGTCAAGGCCAAGGTCAAGGTCAAGGTCAAGGTCAAGGTCAAAGGTCAAGGCCAAGGTCAAGGTCAAGGTCAAGGTCAAGGTCAAGGTCAAGGTCAAGGTCAAGGTCAAGGTCAAGGTCAAGGTCAAGGTCAAGGTCAAGGTCGAGGTCGAGGTCGAGGTCGAGGTCGAGGTCAAGGTCAAGGTCAAGATCAAGGTCAAGGTCCAGGTCCAGGTCCAGGTCCAGGTCCAGGTCCAGGTCAAGGTCAAGGTCAAGGTCTAGGTCTAGGTCTAGGTCAAGGTCAAGGTCAAGGTCAAGGTCAAGGTCAAGGTCAAGGTCAAGGTCAAGGTCAAGGTCAAGGTCAAGGTCAAGGTCAAGGTCAAGGTCAAGGTCAAGGTCAAGGTCAAGGTCAAGGTCAAGGTCAAGGTCAAGGTCAAGGTCAAGGTCAAGGTCAAGGTCAAGGTCAAGGTCAAGGTCAAGGTCATGGTCAAGGTCAAGGTCAAGGTCAAGGTCAAGGTCAAGGTCAAGGTCAAGGTCAAGGTCAAGGTCAAGGTCAAGGTCAAGGTCTAGGTCAAGGTCAAGGTCTAGGTCTAGGTCTAGGTCTAGGTCAAGGTCAAGGTCAAGGTCAAGGTCAAGGTCAAGGTCAAGGTCAAGGTCAAGGTCAAGGTCAAGGTCAAAGGTCAAGGTCAAGGTCAAGGTCAAGGTCAAGGTCAAGGTCAAGGTCAAAGGTCAAGGTCAAAGGTCAAGGTCAAGGTCAAGGTCAAGGTCGAGGTCGAGGTCAAGATCAAGGTCATGGTCAAGGTCAAGGTCAAAGGTCAAAGGTCAAAGGTCAAGGTCAAGGTCAAGGTCAAAGGTCAAGGTCAAGGCCAAGGTCAAGGTCAAGGTCAAGGTCAAGGTCAAGGTCAAAGGTCAAGGTCAAGGCCAAGGTCAAGGTCAAGGTCAAGGTCAAGGTCAAGGTCAAGGTCAAGGTCAAGGTCAAGGTCAAGGTCAAGGTCAAGGTCAAGGTCAAGGTCAAGGTCAAGGTCAAGGTCAAAGGTCAAGGTCAAAGGTCAAGGTCAAGGTCAAGGTCAAGGTCGAGGTCGAGGTCAAGATCAAGGTCATGGTCAAGGTCAAGGTCAAAGGTCAAAGGTCAAAGGTCAAGGTCAAGGTCAAGGTCAAAGGTCAAGGTCAAGGCCAAGGTCAAGGTCAAGGTCAAGGTCAAGGTCAAGGTCAAAGGTCAAGGTCAAGGCCAAGGTCAAGGTCAAGGTCAAGGTCAAGGTCAAGGTCAAGGTCAAGGTCAAGGTCAAGGTCAAGGTCAAGGTCAAGGTCAAGGTCAAGGTCAAGGTCAAGGTCAAGGTCAAGGTCAAGATCAAGGTCAAGGTCCAGGTCCAGGTCCAGGTCCAGGTCCAGGTCCAGGTCCAGGTCCAGGTCCAGGTCCAGGTCCAGGTCAAGGTCAAGGTCTAGGTCTAGGTCTAGGTCAAGGTCAAGGTCAAGGTCAAAGGTCAAAGGTCAAGGTCAAGGTCAAGGTCAAAGGTCAAGGTCAAGGTCAAGGTCAAAGGTCCAGGTCCAGGTCCAGGTCAAGGTCAAGGTCTAGGTCAAGGTCAAGGTCAAGGTCAAGGTCAAGGTCAAGGTCAAGGTCAAGGTCAAGGTCAAGGTCAAGGTCAAGGTCAAGGTCAAGGTCAAGGTCAAGGTCAAGGTCAAGGTCAAGGTCAAGGTCAAGGTCAAGGTCAAGGTCAAGGTCAAGGTCAAGGTCAAGGTCAAGGTCAAGGTCAAGGTCAAAGGTCAAACGTCAAGGTCAAGGTCAAAGGTCAAGTTCAAGGTCAAAGGTCAAGGTCAAGGTCAAGGTCAAAGGTCAAGGCCAAGGTCAAGGTCAAGGTCAAGGTCAAGGTCAAAGGTCAAGGTCAAGGCCAAGGTCAAGGTCAAGGTCAAGGTCAAGGTCAAGGTCAAGGTCAAGGTCAAGGTCAAGGTCAAGGTCAAGGTCAAGGTCAAGGTCAAGGTCGAGGTCGAGGTCGAGGTCGAGGTCGAGGTCAAGGTCAAGGTCAAGATCAAGGTCAAGGTCCAGGTCCAGGTCCAGGTCCAGGTCCAGGTCCAGGTCAAGGTCAAGGTCAAGGTCTAGGTCTAGGTCTAGGTCAAGGTCAAGGTCAAGGTCAAGGTCAAGGTCAAGGTCAAGGTCAAGGTCAAGGTCAAGGTCAAGGTCAAGGTCAAGGTCAAGGTCAAGGTCAAGGTCAAGGTCAAGGTCAAGGTCAAGGTCAAGGTCAAGGTCAAGGTCAAGGTCAAGGTCAAGGTCAAGGTCAAGGTCAAGGTCAAGGTCAAGGTCAAGGTCATGGTCAAGGTCAAGGTCAAGGTCAAGGTCAAGGTCAAGGTCAAGGTCAAGGTCAAGGTCAAGGTCAAGGTCAAGGTCAAGGTCTAGGTCAAGGTCAAGGTCTAGGTCTAGGTCTAGGTCTAGGTCAAGGTCAAGGTCAAGGTCAAGGTCAAGGTCAAGGTCAAGGTCAAGGTCAAGGTCAAGGTCAAGGTCAAAGGTCAAGGTCAAGGTCAAGGTCAAGGTCAAGGTCAAGGTCAAGGTCAAGGTCAAAGGTCAAGGTCAAAGGTCAAGGTCAAGGTCAAGGTCAAGGTCGAGGTCGAGGTCAAGATCAAGGTCATGGTCAAGGTCAAGGTCAAAGGTCAAAGGTCAAAGGTCAAGGTCAAGGTCAAGGTCAAAGGTCAAGGTCAAGGCCAAGGTCAAGGTCAAGGTCAAGGTCAAGGTCAAGGTCAAGGTCAAGGTCAAGGTCAAGGTCAAGGTCAAGGTCAAGGTCAAGGTCAAGGTCAAGGTCAAGGTCAAGGTCAAGGTCAAGGTCAAGGTCAAGGTCAAGGTCAAGGTCAAGGTCAAGGTCAAGGTCAAGGTCAAGATCAAGGTCAAGGTCAAGGTCCAGGTCCAGGTCCAGGTCCAGGTCCAGGTCCAGGTCCAGGTCCAGGTCCAGGTCCAGGTCCAGGTCCAGGTCAAGGTCAAGGTCTAGGTCTAGGTCTAGGTCTAGGTCAAGGTCAAGGTCAAGGTCAAGGTCAAGGTCAAGGTCAAGGTCAAGGTCAAGGTCAAGGTCAAGGTCAAGGTCAAGGTCAAGGTCAAGGTCAAGGTCAAGGTCAAGGTCAAGGTCAAGGTCAAGGTCAAGGTCAAGGTCAAGGTCAAGGTCAAGGTCAAGGTCAAGGTCAAGGTCAAGGTCAAGGTCAAGGTCAAGGTCAAGGTCAAGGTCAAAGTCAAAAGTCAAGGTCAAAGGTCAAGGTCAAAGGTCCAGGTCCAGGTCCAGGTCAAGGTCAAGGTCTAGGTCTAGGTCTAGGTCAAGGTCAAGGTCAAGGTCAAGGTCAAGGTCAAGGTCAAGGTCAAGGTCAAGGTCAAGGTCAAGGTCAAGGTCAAGGTCAAGGTCAAGGTCAAGGTCAAGGTCAAGGTCAAGGTCAAGGTCAAGGTCAAGGTCAAGGTCAAGGTCAAGGTCAAGGTCAAGGTCAAGGTCAAGGTCAAGGTCAAGGTCAAGGTCAAGGTCAAGGTCAAGGTCAAGGTCAAGGTCAAGGTCAAGGTCAAGGTCAAGGTCAAGGTCAAGGTCAAGGTCATGGTCAAGGTCAAGGTCAAGGTCAAGGTCAAGGTCAAGGTCAAGGTCAAGGTCAAGGTCAAGGTCAAGGTCAAGGTCAAGGTCAAGGTCAAGGTCAAGGTCAAGGTCAAGGTCAAGGTCAAGGTCTAGGTCAAGGTCAAGGTCAAAGGTCAAGGTCAAAGGTCAAGGTCAAGGTCAAGGTCAAGGTCTAGGTCTAGGTCAAGGTCAAGGTCAAGGTCAAGGTCAAGGTCAAGGTCAAGGTCAAGGTCAAGGTCAAGGTCAAGGTCAAGGTCAAGGTCAAGGTCAAGGTCAAGGTCAAAGGTCAAGGTCAAAGGTCAAGGTCAAGGTCAAGGTCAAGGTCAAGGTCGAGGTCAAGATCAAGGTCATGGTCAAGGTCAAGGTCAAAGGTCAAAGGTCAAAGGTCAAAGGTTAAGGTCAAGGTCAAGGTCAAGGTCAAAGGTCAAGGTCAAGGCCAAGGTCAAGGTCAAGGTCAAGGTCAAGGTCAAGGTCAAAGGTCAAGGTCAAGGCCAAGGTCAAGGTCAAGGTCAAGGTCAAGGTCAAGGTCAAGGTCAAGGTCAAGGTCAAGGTCAAGGTCAAGGTCAAGGTCAAGGTCAAGATCAAGGTCCAGGTCCAGGTCCAGGTCCAGGTCCAGGTCCAGGTCCAGGTCCAGGTCCAGGTCCAGGTCCAGGTCCAGGTCTAGGTCTAGGTCAAGGTCAAGGTCAAGGTCAAGGTCAAGGTCAAGGTCAAGGTCAAGGTCAAGGTCAAGGTCAAGGTCAAGGTCAAGGTCAAGGTCAAGGTCAAGGTCAAGGTCAAGGTCAAGGTCAAGGTCAAGGTCAAGGTCGAGGTCAAGATCAAGGTCATGGTCAAGGTCAAGGTCAAAGGTCAAAGGTCAAAGGTCAAAGGTCAAAGGTCAAAGGTCAAGGTCAAGGTCAAGGTCAAGGTCAAAGGTCAAGGTCAAGGCCAAGGTCAAGGTCAAGGTCAAGGTCAAGGTCAAAGGTCAAGGTCAAGGCCAAGGTCAAGGTCAAGGTCAAGGTCAAGGTCAAGGTCTAGGTCAAGGTCAAGGTCTAGGTCTAGGTCTAGGTCTAGGTCAAGGTCAAGGTCAAGGTCAAGGTCAAGGTCAAGGTCAAGGTCAAGGTCAAGGTCAAGGTCAAGGTCAAGGTCAAGGTCAAGGTCAAAGGTCAAGGTCAAGGTCAAGGTCAAGGTCAAGGTCAAGGTCAAGGTCAAGGTCAAGGTCAAAGGTCAAGGTCAAAGGTCAAGGTCAAGGTCAAGGTCAAGGTCAAGGTCAAGGTCAAGGTCAAGGTCAAGGTCAAGGTCAAGGTCAAGATCAAGGTCAAGGTCAAGGTCCAGGTCCAGGTCCAGGTCCAGGTCCAGGTCCAGGTCCAGGTCCAGGTCCAGGTCCAGGTCCAGGTCCAGGTCAAGGTCAAGGTCTAGGTCTAGGTCAAGGTCAAGGTCAAGGTCAAGGTCAAGGTCAAGGTCAAGGTCAAGGTCAAGGTCAAGGTCAAGGTCAAGGTCAAGGTCAAGGTCAAGGTCAAGGTCAAGGTCAAGGTCAAGGTCAAGGTCAAGGTCAAGGTCAAGGTCAAGGTCAAAAGTCAAGGTCAAAGGTCAAAGGTCAAGGTCAAGGTCATGGTCAAGGTCAAAGGTCAAGGTCAAAGGTCAAGGTCAAGGTCAAAGGTCAAGGTCAAAGGTCAGAGGCCAGAGGTCATAGTGCAGAGGTCAAAGGTCAAGGTCAAGGTCAAGGTCAGTCAAGGTCAAGGTCGAGGTCAAGGTCAAAGGTCAGAGGTCAAAGGTCAAAGGTCAGAGGTCAAGGTCAAAGGTCAAAGGACAGAGGTCAAGGTCAAAGGTCAGAGGCCAGAGGTCATAGTGCAGAGGTCAAAGGTCAAGGTCAAGGTCAAGGTCAAGGTCAAGGTCAAAGGTCAGAGGTCAAAGGTCAGAGGTCAAGGTCAAAGGTCAAGGCCAAGGTCAAGGTCAAGGTCAAAGGTCAAAGGTCAAGGTCAAGGTCAAGGTCAAGGTCAAGGTCAAGGTCAAGGTCAAAGGTAAAGGTCAAGGTCAAGGTCATGGTCAAGGTCAAGATCAAGGTCAAAGGTCAAAGGTCAAACGTCAAGGTCAATGTCAAAGGTCAAGTTCAAGGTCAAAGGTCAAGGTCAAGGTCAAGGTCAAGGTCAAGGTCAAGGTCAAGGTCAAGGTCAAGGTCAAGGTCAAGGTCAAGGTCAAGGTCAAGGTCAAGGTCAAGGTCAAGGTCAAGGTCAAAGGTCAAGGTCAAGGTCAAGGTCAAAGGTCAAGGTCAAGGTCAAAGGTCAAGGGCAAGGTCAAGGTCAAGGTCAAGGTCAAGGTCAAGGTCAAGGTCATGGTCATGGTCAAGGTCAAGGTCAAAGGTCAAGGTCAAGGTCAAAGGTCAAGGTCAAAGGTCAAGGTCAAGGTCAAGGTCAAGGTCAAAGGTCAAGGTCAAGGTCAAGGTCAAGGTCAAGGTCAAGGTTAAAGGTCAAGGTCAAGGTCAAAGGTCAAAGGTCAAAGGTCAAAGGTCAAGGTCAAGGTCAAGGTCAAGGTCAAGGTCAAGGTCAAGGTCAAGGTCAAAGGTAAACGTCAAGGTCAAGGTCATGGTCAAGGTCAAGGTCAAGGTCAAGGTCAAGGTCAAAGGTCAAACGTCAAGGTCAAGGTCAAAGGTCAAGTTCAAGGTCAAAGGTCAAAGGTCAAGGTCAAGTCAAGGTCCAGGTCAAGGTCAAGGTCAAGGTCAAAGGTCAAGGTCAAGGTCAAAGGTCAAAGGTCAAAGGTCAAGGTCAAGGTCAAGGTCAAGGTCAAGGTCAAAGGTAAACGTCAAGGTCAAGGTCAAGGTCATGGTCAAGGTCAAGGTCAAGGTCAAGGTCAAGGTCAAGGTCAAAGGTCAAAGGTCAAAGGTCAAGTTCAAGGTCAAAGGTCAAAGGTCAAGGTCAAGTCAAGGTCAAGGTCAAGGTCAAGGTCAAGGTCAAAGGTCAAGGTCAAGGTCAAAGGTCAAAGGTCAAAGGTCAAGGTCAAGGTCAAGGTCAAGGTCAAGGTCAAGGTCAAGGTCAAGGTCAAAGGTAAACGTCAAGGTCAAGGTCATGGTCAAGGTCAAGGTCAAGGCCAAGGTCAAGGTCAAGGTCAAAGGTCAAGGTCAAGGTCAAGGTCAAAGGTCAAGGTCAAGGTCAAGGTCAAAGGTCAAGGTCAAGGTCAAGGTCAAGGTGTAGGTCAAGGTCAAAGGTCAAAGGTCAAAGGTCAAAGGTCAAGGTCAAGGTCAAGGTCAAGGTCAAGGTCAAGGTCAAGGTCAAGGTCAAAGGTCAAGGTCAAGGTCAAGGTCAAGGTCAAGGTCAAGGTCAAGGTCAAGGTCAAGGTCAAGGTCAAGGTCAAGGTCAAGGTCAAGGTCAAGGTCAAGGTCAAGGTCAAGGTCAAGGTCAAAGGTCAAGGTCAAAGGTCAAAGGTCAAGGTCGAAGGTCAAGGTCAAGGTCAAAGGTCAAGGTCAAGGTCAAGGTCAAAGGTCAAGGTCATGGTCAAGGTCAAAGGTCAAAGGTCAAGGTCAAGGTCAAAGGTCAAGGTCAAAGGTCAAGGTCAAGGTCAAGGTCAAGGTCAAGGTCAAGGTCAAGGTCAAGGTCAAGGTCAAGGTCAAGGTCAAGGTCAAGGTCAAGGTCAAGGTCAAAAGTCAAGGTCAAAGGTCAAAGGTCAAGGTCAAGGTCAAGGTCAAAGGTCAAGGTCAAGGTCAAGGTCAAAGGTCAAGGTCAAAGGTCAAGGTCACGGTCAAAGGTCAAGGTCAAAGGTCAAGGTCAAGGTCAAGGTCAAGGTCAAGGTCAAGGTCAAGGTCAAGGTCAAGGTCAAGGTCAAGGTCAAGGTCAAGGTCAAGGTCAAGGTCAAGGTCAAGGTCAAGGTCAAGGTCAAGGTCAAGGTCAAGGTCAAGGTCAAGGTCAAGGTCAAGGTCAAGGTCAAGGTCAAGGTCAAGGTCAAGGTCAAGGTCAAGGTCAAGGTCAAGGTCAAGGTCAAGGTCAAGGTCAAGGTCAAGGTCAAGGTCAAGGTCAAGGTCAAGGTCAAGGTCAAGGTCAAGGTCAAGGTCAAGGTCAAGGTCAAGGTCAAGGTCAAGGTCAAGGTCAAGGTCAAGGTCAAGGTCAAGGTCAAAGGTCAAGGTCAAGGTCAAGGTCAAAGGTCAAGGTCATGGTCAAGGTCAAAGGTCAAAGGTCAAGGTCAAGGTCAAAGGTCAAGGTCAAAGGTCAAGGTCAAGGTCAAGGTCAAGGTCAAGGTCAAGGTCAAGGTCAAGGTCAAGGTCAAGGTCAAGGTCAAGGTCAAGGTCAAGGTCAAGGTCAAGGTCAAGGTCAAGGTCAAGGTCAAGGTCAAGGTCAAGGTCAAGGTCAAGGTCAAGGTCAAGGTCAAGGTCAAGGTCAAGGTCAAGGTCAAGGTCAAGGTCAAAGGTCAAGGTCAAAGGTCAAAGGTCAAGGTCGAAGGTCAAGGTCAAAGGTCAAGGTCAAAGGTCAAGGTCGAAGGTCAAGGTCAAGGTCAAAGGTCAAGGTCAAGGTCAAGGTCAAAGGTCAAGGTCATGGTCAAGGTCAAAGGTCAAAGGTCAAGGTCAAGGTCAAGGTCAAAGGTCAAGGTCAAAGGTCAAGGTCAAGGTCAAGGTCAAGGTCAAGGTCAAGGTCAAAGGTCAAGGTCAAAGGTCAAGGTCAAGGTCAAGGTCAAGGTCAAGGTCAAGGTCAAGGTCAAGGTCAAGGTCAAAGGTCAAGGTCAAGGTCAAGGTCAAAGGTCAAGGTCAAAGGTCAAGGTCAAGGTCAAAGGTCAAGGTCAAAGGTCAAGGTCAAGGTCAAGGTCAAGGTCAAGGTCAAGGTCAAGGTCAAGGTCAAGGTCAAGGTCAAGGTCAAGGTCAAGGTCAAGGTCAAGGTCAAGGTCAAGGTCAAGGTCAAGGTCAAGGTCAAGGTCAAGGTCAAGGTCAAGGTCAAGGTCAAGGTCAAGGTCAAGGTCAAGGTCAAGGTCAAGGTCAAGGTCATGGTCAAGGTCAAGGTCAAGGTCAAGGTCAAGGTCAAGGTCAAGGTCAAGGTCAAGGTCAAGGTCAAGGTCAAGGTCAAGGTCAAGGTCAAGGTCAAGGTCAAGGTCAAGGTCAAGGTCAAGGTCAAGGTCAAGGTCAAGGTCAAGGTCAAGGTCAAGGTCAAGGTCAAGGTCAAGGTCAAAGGTCAAGGTCAAGGTCAAGGTCAAGGTGTAGGTCAAGGTCAAAGGTCAAAGGTCAAAGGTCAAAGGTCAAGGTCAAGGTCAAGGTCAAGGTCAAGGTCAAGGTCAAGGTCAAGGTCAAGGTCAAAGGTCAAGGTCAAGGTCAAGGTCAAGGTCAAGGTCAAGGTCAAGGTCAAGGTCAAGGTCAAGGTCAAGGTCAAGGTCAAGGTCAAGGTCAAAGGTCAAGGTCAAAGGTCAAAGGTCAAGGTCGAAGGTCAAGGTCAAGGTCAAAGGTCAAGGTCAAGGTCAAGGTCAAAGGTCAAGGTCATGGTCAAGGTCAAAGGTCAAAGGTCAAGGTCAAGGTCAAAGGTCAAGGTCAAGGTCAAGGTCAAGGTCAAGGTCAAGGTCAAGGTCAAGGTCAAGGTCAAGGTCAAGGTCAAGGTCAAGGTCAAGGTCAAGGTCAAGGTCAAGGTCAAAAGTCAAGGTCAAAGGTCAAAGGTCAAGGTCAAGGTCAAGGTCAAGGTCAAAGGTCAAGGTCAAGGTCAAGGTCAAAGGTCAAGGTCAAAGGTCAAGGTCACGGTCAAAGGTCAAGGTCAAAGGTCAAGGTCAAGGTCAAGGTCAAGGTCAAGGTCAAGGTCAAGGTCAAGGTCAAGGTCAAGGTCAAGGTCAAGGTCAAGGTCAAGGTCAAGGTCAAGGTCAAGGTCAAGGTCAAGGTCAAGGTCAAGGTCAAGGTCAAGGTCAAGGTCAAGGTCAAGGTCAAGGTCAAGGTCAAGGTCAAGGTCAAGGTCAAGGTCAAGGTCAAGGTCAAGGTCAAGGTCAAGGTCAAGGTCAAGGTCAAGGTCAAGGTCATGGTCAAGGTCAAGGTCAAGGTCAAGGTCAAGGTCAAGGTCAAGGTCAAGGTCAAGGTCAAGGTCAAGGTCAAAGGTCAAGGTCAAGGTCAAGGTCAAAGGTCAAGGTCATGGTCAAGGTCAAAGGTCAAAGGTCAAGGTCAAGGTCAAAGGTCAAGGTCAAAGGTCAAGGTCAAGGTCAAGGTCAAGGTCAAGGTCAAGGTCAAGGTCAAGGTCAAGGTCAAGGTCAAGGTCAAGGTCAAGGTCAAGGTCAAGGTCAAGGTCAAGGTCAAGGTCAAGGTCAAGGTCAAGGTCAAGGTCAAGGTCAAGGTCAAGGTCAAGGTCAAGGTCAAGGTCAAGGTCAAGGTCAAGGTCAAGGTCAAGGTCAAGGTCAAGGTCAAAGGTCAAAGGTCAAGGTCAAGGTCAAGGTCAAAGGTCAAGGTCAAAGGTCAAGGTCAAGGTCAAGGTCAAGGTCAAGGTCAAGGTCAAAGGTCAAGGTCAAGGTCAAGGTCAAGGTCAAGGTCAAGGTCAAGGTCAAGGTCAAGGTCAAGGTCAAGGTCAAGGTCAAGGTCAAGTCAAGGCAAGGTCAAGGTCAAGGTCAAGGTCAAGGTCAAGGTCAAGGTCAAGGTCAAGGTCAAGGTCAAGGTCAAGGTCAAGGTCAAGGTCAAGGTCAAGGTCAAGGTCAAGGTCAAGGTCAAGGTCAAGGTCAAGGTCAAGGTCAAAGGTCAAGGTCAAGGTCAAGGTCAAGGTCAAGGTCAAAGGTCAAGGTCAAGGTCAAGGTCAAGGTCAAGGTCAAGGTCAAAGGTCAAGGTCAAGGTCAAGGTCAAGGTCAAGGTCAAGGTCAAGGTCAAGGTCAAGGTCAAGGTCAAGGTCAAGGTCAAGGTCAAGGTCAAGGTCAAGGTCAAGGTCAAGGTCAAGGTCAAGGTCAAGGTCAAGGTCAAGGTCAAGGTCAAGGTCAAGGTCAAGGTCAAGGTCAAGGTCAAGGTCAAGGTCAAGGTCAAGGTCAAGGTCAAGGTCAAGGTCAAGGTCAAGGTCAAGGTCAAGGTCAAGGTCAAGGTCAAGGTCAAGGTCAAGGTCAAGGTCAAGGTCAAGGTCAAGGTCAAGGTCAAGGTCAAGGTCAAGGTCAAGGTCAAGGTCAAGGTCAAGGTCAAGGTCAAGGTCAAGGTCAAGGTCAAGGTCAAGGTCAAGGTCAAGGTCAAGGTCAAAGGTCAAGGTCAAGGTCAAGGTCAAGGTCAAGGTCAAGGTCAAGGTCAAGGTCAAGGTCAAGGTCAAGGTCAAGGTCAAGGTCAAGGTCAAGGTCAAGGTCAAGGTCAAGGTCAAGGTCAAGGTCAAGGTCAAGGTCAAGGTCAAAGGTCAAGGTCAAAGGTCAAGGTCAAGGTCAAGGTCAAGGTCAAAGGTCAAGGTCAAGGTCAAGGTCAAGGTCAAGGTCAAGGTTAAAGGTCAAGGTCAAGGTCAAAGGTCAAGGTCAAAGGTCAAGGTCAAGGTCAAGGTCAAGGTCAAGGTCAAAGGTAAACGTCAAGGTCAAGGTCAAGGTCAAGGTCAAGGTCAAGGTCAAGGTCAAGGTCAAAGGTCAAAGGTCAAACGGTCAAGGTCAAGGTCAAAGGTCAAGGTCAAGGTCAAAGGTCAAAGGTCAAGGTCAAGTCAAGGTCAAGGTCAAGGTCAAGGTCAAGGTCAAGGTCAAAGGTCAAGGTCAAGGTCAAAGGTCAAAGGTCAAGGTCAAGGTCAAAGGTCAAGTTCAAGGTCAAAGGTCAAAGGTCAAGGTCAAGTCAAGGTCAAGGTCAAGGTCAAGGTCAAGGTCAAGGTCAAAGGTCAAGGTCAAGGTCAAAGGTCAAAGGTCAAAGGTCAAGGTCAAGGTCAAGGTCAAGGTCAAGGTCAAGGTCAAGGTCAAAGGTAAACGTCAAGGTCAAGGTCATGGTCAAGGTCAAGGTCAAGGTCAAGGTCAAGGTCAAAGGTCAAAGGTCAAAGGTCAAACGTCAAGGTCAAGGTCAAAGGTCAAGTTCAAGGTCAAAGGTCAAAGGTCAAGGTCAAGTCAAGGTCAAGGTCAAGGTCAAGGTCAAGGTCAAAGGTCAAGGTCAAGGTCAAAGGTCAAAGGTCAAAGGTCAAGGTCAAGGTCAAGGTCAAGGTCAAGGTCAAGGTCAAGGTCAAAGGTAAACGTCAAGGTCAAGGTCATGGTCAAGGTCAAGGTCAAGGCCAAGGTCAAGGTCAAGGTCAAAGGTCAAGGTCAAGGTCAAGGTCAAGGTCAAGGTCAAAGGTCAAGGTCAAGGTCAAGGTCAAAGGTCAAGGTCAAGGTCAAGGTCAAGGTGTAGGTCAAGGTCAAAGGTCAAAGGTCAAAGGTCAAAGGTCAAGGTCAAGGTCAAGGTCAAGGTCAAAGGTCAAGGTCAAGGTCAAGGTCAAAGGTCAAGGTCAAGGTCAAGGTCAAGGTCAAGGTCAAGGTCAAGGTCAAGGTCAAGGTCAAGGTCAAGGTCAAGGTCAAGGTCAAGGTCAAGGTCAAGGTCAAGGTCAAGGTCAAAGGTCAAGGTCAAAGGTCAAAGGTCAAGGTCGAAGGTCAAGGTCAAGGTCAAAGGTCAAGGTCAAGGTCAAGGTCAAAGGTCAAGGTCATGGTCAAGGTCAAAGGTCAAGGTCAAGGTCAAGGTCAAAGGTCAAGGTCAAAGGTCAAGGTCAAGGTCAAGGTCAAGGTCAAGGTCAAGGTCAAGGTCAAGGTCAAAAGTCAAGGTCAAAGGTCAAAGGTCAAGGTCAAGGTCAAGGTCATAGGTCAAGGTCAAGGTCAAGGTCAAAGGTCAAGGTCAAAGGTCAAGGTCAAGGTCAAAGGTCAAGGTCAAAGGTCAAGGTCAAGGTCAAGGTCAAGGTCAAGGTCAAGGTCAAGGTCAAGGTCAAGGTCAAGGTCAAGGTCAAGGTCAAGGTCAAGGTCAAGGTCAAGGTCAAGGTCAAGGTCAAGGTCAAGGTCAAGGTCAAGGTCGAGGTCAAGGTCAAGGTCAAGGTCAAGGTCAAGGTCAAGGTCAAGGTCAAGGTCAAGGTCAAGGTCAAGGTCAAGGTCAAGGTCAAGGTCAAGGTCAAGGTCAAGGTCAAGGTCAAGGTCAAGGTCAAGGTCAAGGTCAAGGTCAAGGTCAAGGTCAAGGTCAAGGTCAAGGTCAAGGTCAAGGTCAAGGTCATGGTCAAGGTCAAGGTCAAGGTCGAGGTCGAGGTCGAGGTCGAGGTCGAGGTCGAGGTCGAGGTCGAGGTCGAGGTCGAGGTCGAGGTCGAGGTCGAGGTCGAGGTCGAGGTCGAGGTCGAGGTCGAGGTCGAGGTCGAGGTCGAGGTCGAGGTCGAGGTCAAGGTCCAGGTCAAGGTCAAGGTCAAGGTCAAGGTCAAGGTCAAGGTCAAGGTCAAGGTCTAGGTCAATGTCAAGGTCTAGGTCTAGGTCAAGGTCAAGGTCAAGGTCAAGGTCAAGGTCAAGGTCAAGGTCAAGGTCAAGGTCAAGGTCAAGGTCAAGGTCAAGGTCATGGTCAAGGTCAAGGTCAAGGTCAAGGTCAAGGTCAAGGTCAAGGTCAAGGTCAAGGTCAAGGTCAAGGTCAAGGTCAAGGTCAAGGTCAAGGTCAAGGTCAAGGTCAAGGTCAAGGTCAAGGTCAAGGTCAAGGTCTAGGTCTAGGTCTAGGTCTAGGTCAAAGGTCAAGGTCAAAGGTCAAGGACAAGGTCAAGGTCAAGGTCAAGGTCAAGGTCAAGGTCATGGTCAAGGTCAAGGTCAAAGGTCAAAGGTCAAAGGTCAAAGGTCAAGGTCAAGGTCAAAGGTCAAGGTCAAGGTCAAAGGTCAAGGTCAAGGCCAAGGTCAAGGTCAAGGTCAAGGTCAAGGTCAAAGGTCAAAGGTCAAGGTCAAGGCCAAGGTCAAGGTCAAAGGTCAAGGTCAAGGTCAAGGTCAAGGTCAAAGGTCAAGGTCAAGGTCAAGGTCAAGGTGTAGGTCAAGGTCAAGGTCAAGGTCAAGGTCAAGGTCAAGGTCAAGGTCAAGGTCAAGGTCAAGGTCAAGGTCAAGGTCAAGGTCAAAGGTCAAGGTCAAGGTCAAAGGTCAAGGTCAGAAGTCAGTGGTCAGAGGTCAAGGTCAAGGTCAAGGTCAAGGTCAAAGGTCAAAGGACAGAGGTCAAGGTCAAAGGTCAGAGGCCAGAGGTCATAGTGCAGAGGTCAAAGGTCAAGGTCAAGGTCAAGGTCAAGGTCAAGGTCAAGGTCAAGGTCAAGGTCAACGTCGAGGTCAAGGTCAAAGGTCAGAGGTCAAAGGTCAAAGGTCAGAGGTCAAGGTCAAAGGTCAAAGGACAGAGGTCAAGGTCAAAGGCCAGAGGCCAGAGGTCATAGTGCAGAGGTCAAAGGTCAAGGTCAAAGTCAAGGTCAAGGTCAAGGTCAAGGTCAAGGTCAAGGTGTAGGTCAAGGTCAAAGGTCAAAGGTCAAGGTCAAAGGTCAAAGGTCAAAGGTCAAAGGTCAAGGTCAAGGTCAAGGTCAAGGTCAAGGTCAAGGTCAAGGTCAAGGTCAAGGTCAAAGGTCAAGGTCAAGGTCAAGGTCAAGGTCAAGGTCAAGGTCAAGGTCAAGGTCAAGGTCTAGGTCAAGGTCAAGGTCAAGGTCTAGGTCTAGGTCTAGGTCTAGGTCTAGGTCTAGGTCAAGGTCAAGGTCAAGGTCAAGGTCAAGGTCAAGGTCAAGGTCAAGGTCAAGGTCAAGGTCAAGGTCAAGGTCAAAGGTCAAAGGTCAAACGTCAAGGTCAAGGTCAAAGGTCAAGTTCAAGGTCAAAGGTCAAGGTCAAGGTCAAGGTCAAAGGTCAAGGTCAAGGTCAAGGTCAAGGTCAAGGTCAAGGTCAAAGGTCAAGGTCAAGGTCAAGGTCAAGGTCAAGGTCAAGATCAAGGTCATGGTCAAGGTCAAGGTCAAAGGTCAAAGGTCAAAGGTCAAAGGTCAAGGTCAAGGTCAAGGTCAAAGGTCAAGGTCAAGGCCAAGGTCAAGGTCAAGGTCAAGGTCAAGGTCAAGGTCAAGGTCAAGGTCAAGGTCAAGGTCAAGGTCAAAGGTCAAGGTCAAGGTCAAAGGTCAAGGTCAGAAGTCAGTGGTCAGAGGTCAAGGTCAAGGTCAAGGTCAAGGTCAAAGGTCAAAGGACAGAGGTCAAGGTCAAAGGTCAGAGGCCAGAGGTCATAGTGCAGAGGTCAAAGGTCAAGGTCAAGGTCAAGGTCAAGGTCAAGGTCAAGGTCAAGGTCAAGGTCAACGTCGAGGTCAAGGTCAAAGGTCAGAGGTCAAAGGTCAAAGGTCAGAGGTCAAGGTCAAAGGTCAAAGGACAGAGGTCAAGGTCAAAGGCCAGAGGCCAGAGGTCATAGTGCAGAGGTCAAAGGTCAAGGTCAAAGTCAAGGTCAAGGTCAAGGTCAAGGTCAAGGTCAAGGTGTAGGTCAAGGTCAAAGGTCAAAGGTCAAGGTCAAAGGTCAAAGGTCAAAGGTCAAAGGTCAAGGTCAAGGTCAAGGTCAAGGTCAAGGTCAAGGTCAAGGTCAAGGTCAAGGTCAAAGGTCAAGGTCAAGGTCAAGGTCAAGGTCAAGGTCAAGGTCAAGGTCAAGGTCAAGGTCTAGGTCAAGGTCAAGGTCAAGGTCTAGGTCTAGGTCTAGGTCTAGGTCTAGGTCTAGGTCAAGGTCAAGGTCAAGGTCAAGGTCAAGGTCAAGGTCAAGGTCAAGGTCAAGGTCAAGGTCAAGGTCAAGGTCAAAGGTCAAAGGTCAAACGTCAAGGTCAAGGTCAAAGGTCAAGTTCAAGGTCAAAGGTCAAGGTCAAGGTCAAGGTCAAAGGTCAAGGTCAAGGTCAAGGTCAAAGGTCAAGGTCAAGGTCAAGGTCAAGGTCAAGGTCAAGATCAAGGTCATGGTCAAGGTCAAGGTCAAAGGTCAAAGGTCAAAGGTCAAAGGTCAAGGTCAAGGTCAAGGTCAAAGGTCAAGGTCAAGGCCAAGGTCAAGGTCAAGGTCAAGGTCAAGGTCAAGGTCAAAGGTCAAGGTCAAGGCCAAGGTCAAGGTCAAAGGTCAAGGTCAAGGTCAAGGTCAAGGTCAAAGGTCAAGGTCAAGGTCAAGGTCAAGGTGTAGGTCAAGGTCAAAGGTCAAAGGTCAAAGGTCAAAGGTCAAGGTCAAGGTCAAGGTCAAGGTCAAGGTCAAGGTCAAGGTCAAGGTCAAGGTCAAAGGTCAAGGTCAAGGTCAAGGTCAAGGTCAAGGTCAAGGTCAAAGGTCAAGGTCAAAGGTCAAAGGTCAAGGTCAAGGTCAAGGTCAAGGTCAAGATCAAGGTCAAAGGTCAAAGGTCAAACGTCAAGGTCAAGGTCAAAGGTCAAGTTCAAGGTCAAAGGTCAAGGTCAAGGTCAAGGTCAAGGTCAAGGTCAAGGTCAAGGTCAAGGTCAAGGTCAAGGTCAAGGTCAAAGGTCAAGGTCAAGGTCAAGGTCAAAGGTCAAGGTCAAGGTCAAAGGTCAAGGGCAAGGTCAAGGTCAAGGTCAAGGTCAAGGTCAAGGTCATGGTCATGGTCAAGGTCAAGGTCAAGGTCAAGGTCAAGGTCAAAGGTCAAGGTCAAGGTCAAAGGTCAAGGTCAAAGGTCAAGGTCAAGGTCAAGGTCAAGGTCAAAGGTCAAGGTCAAGGTCAAGGTCAAGGTCAAGGTCAAGGTCAAGGTCAAGGTCAAAGGTCAAGGTCAAGGTCAAAGGTCAAAGGTCAAAGGTCAAGGTCAAGGTCAAGGTCAAGGTCAAGGTCAAGGTCAAAGGTAAACGTCAAGGTCAAGGTCAAGGTCATGGTCAAGGTCAAGGTCAAGGTCAAAGGTCAAAGGTCAAACGTCAAGGTCAAGGTCAAAGGTCAAGTTCAAGGTCAAAGGTCAAAGGTCAAGGTCAAGTCAAGGTCAAGGTCAAGGTCAAAGGTCAAAGGTCAAACGTCAAGGTCAAGGTCAAAGGTGAAGTTCAAGGTCAAAGGTCAAGGTCAAGGTCAAGGTCAAGGTCAAGGTCAAAGGTCAAGGTCAAGGTCAAGGTCAAGGTCAAGGTCAAGGTCAAGGTCAAGGTCAAAGGTCAAGGTCAAGGTCAAGGTCAAGGTCAAGGTCAAAGGTCAAGGTCAAAGGTCAAGGTCAAGGTCAAGGTCAAGGTCAAGGTCAAGGTCAAGGTCAAGGTCAAGGTCAAGGTCAAGGTCAAGGTCAAGGTCAAGGTCAAGGTCAAGGTCAAGGTCAAGGTCAAGGTCAAGGTCAAGGTCAAGGTCAAAGGTCAAGGTCAAGGCCAAGGTCAAGGTCAAAGGTCAAGGTCAAAGGTCAAGGTCAAGGTCAAGGTCAAAGGTCAAGGTCAAAGGTCAAGGTCAAGGTCAAAGGTCAAGGTCAAAGGTCAAGGTCAAGGTCAAGGTCAAGGTCAAGGTGTAGGTCAAGGTCAAAGGTCAAAGGTCAAAGGTCAAAGGTCAAGGTCAAGGTCAAGGTCAAGGTCAAGGTCAAGGTCAAAGGTCAAGGTCAAGGTCAAGGTCAAGGTCAAGGTCAAGGTCAAGGTCAAGGTCAAGGTCAAGGTCAAGGTCAAGGTCAAAGGTCAAGGTCAAAGGTCAAAGGTCAAGGTCAAAGGTCAAGGTCAAGGTCAAAGGTCAAGGTCAAGGTCAAGGTCAAGGTCAAAGGTCAAGGTCAAGGTCAAGGTCATGGTCAAGGTCAAAGGTCAAAGGTCAAGGTCAAGGTCAAAGGTCAAGGTCAAAGGTCAAGGTCAAGGTCAAGGTCAAGGTCAAGGTCAAGGTCAAGGTCAAGGTCAAGGTCAAGGTCAAGGTCAAGGTCAAGGTCAAGGTCAAGGTCAAGGTCAAGGTCAAGGTCAAGGTCAAGGTCAAAAGTCAAGGTCAAAGGTCAAAGGTCAAAGGTCAAGGTCAAGGTCAAGGTCAAAGGTCAAGGTCAAGGTCAAGGTCAAGGTCAAAGGTCAAGGTCAAAGGTCAAGGTCAAGGTCAAAGGTCAAGGTCAAAGGTCAAGGTCAAGGTCAAGGTCAAGGTCAAGGTCAAGGTCAAGGTCAAGGTCAAGGTCAAGGTCAAGGTCAAGGTCAAGGTCAAGGTCAAGGTCAAGGTCAAGGTCAAGGTCAAGGTCAAGGTCAAGGTCAAGGTCAAGGTCAAGGTCAAGGTCAAGGTCAAGGTCAAGGTCTAGGTCAAGGTCAAGGTCTAGGTCTAGGTCTAGGTCTAGGTCTAGGTCAAGGTCAAGGTCAAGGTCAAGGTCAAGGTCAAGGTCAAGGTCAAGGTCAAGGTCAAGGTCAAGGTCAAGGTCAAGGTCAAGGTCAAGGTCAAGGTCAAAGGTCAAGGTCAAGGTCAAGGTCAAGGTCAAGGTCAAGGTCAAGGTCAAGGTCAAAGGTCAAGGTCAAAGGTCAAGGTCAAGGTCAAGGTCAAGGTCAAGGTCGAGGTCAAGATCAAGGTCATGGTCAAGGTCAAAGGTCAAAGGTCAAGGTCAAGGTCAAGGTCAAAGGTCAAGGTCAAGGTCAAGGTCAAAGGTCAAGGTCAAAGGTCAAGGTCAAGGTCAAAGGTCAAGGTCAAAGGTCAGAGGCCAGAGGTCATAGTGCAGAGGTCAAAGGTCAAGGTCAAGGTCAAGGTCAGTCAAGGTCAAGGTCGAGGTCAAGGTCAAAGGTCAGAGGTCAAAGGTCAAAGGTCAGAGGTCAAGGTCAAAGGTCAAAGGACAGAGGTCAAGGTCAAAGGTCAGAGGCCAGAGGTCATAGTCCAGAGGTCAAAGGTCAAAGGTCAAGGTCAAGGTCAAGGTCAAGGTCAAAGGTCAGAGGTCAAAGGTCAGAGGTCAAGGTCAAAGGTCAAGGCCAAGGTCAAGGTCAAGGTCAAAGGTCAAAGGTCAAGGTCAAGGTCAAGGTCAAGGTCAAGGTCAAGGTCAAGGTCAAAGGTAAAGGTCAAGGTCAAGGTCATGGTCAAGGTCAAGATCAAGGTCAAAGGTCAAAGGTCAAACGTCAAGGTCAAGGTCAAAGGTCAAGGTCAAGGTCAAGGTCAAGGTCAAGGTCAAGGTCAAGGTCAAGTCAAGGTCAAAGGTCAAGGTCAAGGTCAAGGTCAAAGGTCAAGGTCAAGGTCAAAGGTCAAGGGCAAGGTCAAGGTCAAGGTCAAAGGTCAAGGTCAAAGGTCAAGGTCAAGGTCAAGGTCAAGGTCAAAGGTCAAGGTCAAGGTCAAGGTCAAGGTCAAGGTTAAAGGTCAAGGTCAAGGTCAAGGTCAAGGTCAAAGGTCAAGGTCAAGGTCATGGTCAAGGTCAAGGTCAAGGTCAAGGTCAAAGGTCAAAGGTCAAACGTCAAGGTCAAGGTCAAAGGTCAAGTTCAAGGTCAAAGGTCAAAGGTCAAGGTCAAGTCAAGGTCAAGGTCAAGGTCAAGGTCAAGGTCAAGGTCAAAGGTCAAAGGTCAAACGTCAAGGTCAAGGTCAAAGGTCAAGTTCAAGGTCAAAGGTCAAGGTCAAGGTCAAGGTCAAAGGTCAAGGTCAAGGTCAAGGTCAAGGTCAAGGTCAAGGTCAAGGTCAAAGGTCAAGGTCAAGGTCAAGGTCAAGGTCAAGGTCAAGATCAAGGTCATGGTCAAGGTCAAGGTCAAAGGTCAAAGGTCAAAGGTCAAAGGTCAAGGTCAAGGTCAAGGTCAAAGGTCAAGGTCAAGGCCAAGGTCAAGGTCAAGGTCAAGGTCAAGGTCAAAGGTCAAGGTCAAGGCCAAGGTCAAGGTCAAAGGTCAAGGTCAAGGTCAAGGTCAAAGGTCAAGGTCAAGGTGTAGGTCAAGGTCAAAGGTCAAAGGTCAAAGGTCAAAGGTCAAGGTCAAGGTCAAGGTCAAGGTCAAGGTCAAGGTCAAAGGTCAAGGTCAAGGTCAAGGTCAAGGTCAAGGTCAAGGTCAAGGTCAAGGTCAAGGTCAAGGTCAAGTCAAGGTCAAGGTCAAAGGTCAAGGTCAAAGGTCAAAGGTCAAGGTCAAAGGTCAAGGTCAAGGTCAAGGTCAAAGGTCAAGGTCAAGGTCAAGGTCAAGGTGTAGGTCAAGGTCAAAGGTCAAAGGTCAAAGGTCAAGGTCAAGGTCAAGGTCAAGGTCAAGGTCAAGGTCAAAGGTCAAGGTCAAGGTCAAGGTCAAGGTCAAGGTCAAGGTCAAGGTCAAGGTCAAGGTCAAGGTCAAGTCAAGGTCAAGGTCAAAGGTCAAGGTCAAAGGTCAAAGGTCAAGGTCAAAGGTCAAGGTCAAGGTCAAAGGTCAAGGTCAAGGTCAAGGTCAAAGGTCAAGGTCATGGTCAAGGTCAAAGGTCAAAGGTCAAGGTCAAGGTCAAGGTCAAAGGTCAAGGTCAAAGGTCAAGGTCAAGGTCAAGGTCAAGGTCAAGGTCAAGGTCAAGGTCAAGGTCAAGGTCAAGGTCAAGGTCAAAGGTCAAGGTCAAAGGTCAAGGTCACAGGTCAAAGGTCACAGGTCAAGGTCAAGGCCAAGGTCAAGGTCAAGGTCAAGGTCAAGGTCAAGGTCAAAGGTCAAAGGTCAAGGTCAAGGCCAAGGTCAAGGTCAAAGGTCAAGGTCAAGGTCAAGGTCAAGGTCAAAGGTCAAGGTCAAGGTCAAGGTCAAGGTGTAGGTCAAGGTCAAGGTCAAGGTCAACGTCAAGGTCAAGGTCAAGGTCAAGGTCAAGGTCAAGGTCAAGGTCAAGGTCAAGGTCAAGGTCAAAGGTCAAGGTCAAGGTCAAAGGTCAAGGTCAGAAGTCAGTGGTCAGAGGTCAAGGTCAAGGTCAAGGTCAAGGTCAAAGGTCAAAGGACAGAGGTCAAGGTCAAAGGCCAGAGGTCATAGTGCAGAGGTCAAAGGTCAAGGTCAAGGTCAAGGTCAAGGTCAAGGTCAAGGTCAAGGTCAAGGTCGAGGTCAAGGTCAAAGGTCAGAGGTCAAAGGTCAAAGGTCAGAGGTCAAGGTCAAAGGTCAAAGGACAGAGGTCAAGGTCAAAGGTCAGAGGCCAGAGGTCATAGTGCAGAGGTCAAAGGTCAAGGTCAAGGTCAAGGTCAAGGTCAAGGTCAAGGTCAAGGTCAAGGTCAAGGTCAAGGTCAAGGTCAAGGTCAAGGTCAAGGTCTAGGTCTAGGTCTAGGTCTAGGTCTAGTTCTAGGTCAAGGTCAAGGTCAAGGTCAAGGTCAAGGTCAAGGTCAAGGTCAAGGTCAAGGTCAAGGTCAAGGTCAAGGTCAAGGTCAAGGTCAAGGTCAAGGTCAAGGTCAAGGTCAAGGTCAAAGGTCAAAGGTCAAACGTCAAGGTCAAGGTCAAGGTCAAAGGTCAAGTTCAAGGTCAATGGTCAAGGTCAAGGTCAAGGTCAAAGGTCAAGGTCAAGGTCAAGGTCAAAGGTCAAGGTCAAGGTCAAGGTCAAGGTCAAGGTCAAGATCAAGGTCATGGTCAAGGTCAAGGTCAAAGGTCAAAGGTCAAAGGTCAAAGGTCAAGGTCAAGGTCAAGGTCAAAGGTCAAGGTCAAGGCCAAGGTCAAGGTCAAGGTCAAGGTCAAGGTCAAGGTCAAAGGTCAAAGGTCAAGGTCAAAGGTCAAAGGTCAAGGTCAAGGTCAAGGTCAAAGGTCAAAGGTCAAACGTCAAGGTCAAGGTCAAAGGTCAAGTTCAAGGTCAAAGGTCAAGGTCAAGGTCAAGGTCAAGGTCAAGGTCAAAGGTCAAGGTCAAGGTCAAGGTCAAAGGTCAAGGTCAAGGTCAAAGGTCAAGGGCAAGGTCAAGGTCAAGGTCAAGGTCAAGGTCAAGGTCATGGTCATGGTCAAGGTCAAGGTCAAGGTCAAGGTCAAGGTCAAAGGTCAAGGTCAAGGTCAAAGGTCAAGGTCAAAGGTCAAGGTCAAGGTCAAGGTCAAGGTCAAGGTCAAAGGTCAAGGTCAAGGTCAAGGTCAAAGGTCAAGGTCAAGGTCAAGGTCAAGGTCAAGGTCAAGGTCAAGGTCAAGGTCAAAGGTCAAGGTCAAGGTCAAAGGTCAAAGGTCAAAGGTCAAGGTCAAGGTCAAAGGTAAACGTCAAGGTCAAGGTCATGGTCAAGGTCAAGGTCAAGGTCAAGGTCAAAGGTCAAAGGTCAAACGTCAAGGTCAAGGTCAAAGGTCAAGTTCAAGGTCAAAGGTCAAAGGTCAAGGTCAAGGTCAAGGTCAAGGTCAAGGTCATGGTCAAGGTCAAGGTCAAAGGTCAAAGGTCAAAGGTCAAAGGTCAAGGTCAAGGTCAAAGGTCAAGGTCAAGGTCAAGGTCAAAGGTCAAGGTCAAGGCCAAGGTCAAGGTCAAGGTCAAGGTCAAGGTCAAGGTCAAAGTCAAGGTCAAGGTCAAGGTCAAGGTCAAGGTCAAGGTCAAGGTCAAGGTCAAGGTCAAGGTCAAAGGTCAAGGTCAAAGGTCAAGGTCAAGGTCAAAGGTCAAGGTCAAAGGTCAGAGGCCAGAGGTCATAGTGCAGAGGTCAAAGGTCAAGGTCAAGGTCAAGGTCAGTCAAGGTCAAGGTCGAGGTCAAGGTCAAAGGTCAGAGGTCAAAGGTCAGTGGTCAGAGGTCAAGGTCAAGGTCAAGGTCAAGGTCAAGGTCAAAGGTCAAAGGACAGAGGTCAAGGTCAAAGGCCAGAGGTCATAGTGCAGAGGTCAAAGGTCAAGGTCAAGGTCAAGGTCAAGGTCAAGGTCAAGGTCAAGGTCAAGGTCGAGGTCAAGGTCAAAGGTCAGAGGTCAAAGGTCAAAGGTCAGAGGTCAAGGTCAAAGGTCAAAGGACAGAGGTCAAGGTCAAAGGTCAGAGGCCAGAGGTCATAGTGCAGAGGTCAAAGGTCAAGGTCAAGGTCAAGGTCAAGGTCAAGGTCAAGGTCAAGGTCAAGGTCAAGGTCAAGGTCAAGGTCAAAGGTCAGAGGTCAAAGGTCAAAGGTCAGAGGTCAAGGTCAAAGGTCAAGGCCAAGGTCAAGGTCAAGGTCAAAGGTCAAGGTCAAGGTCAAGGTCAAGGTCAAGGTCAAGGTGTAGGTCAAGGTCAAAGGTCAAAGGTCAAAGGTCAAAGGTCAAGGTCAAGGTCAAGGTCAAGGTCAAGGTCAAGGTCAAGGTCAAGGTCAAGGTCAAAGGTCAAGGTCAAGGTCAAGGTCAAGGTCAAGGTCAAGGTCAAGGTCAAGGTCAAGGTCAAGGTCAAGGTCAAGGTCAAGGTCTAGGTCTAGGTCTAGGTCTAGGTCTAGGTCTAGTTCTAGGTCAAGGTCAAGGTCAAGGTCAAGGTCAAGGTCAAGGTCAAGGTCAAGGTCAAGGTCAAGGTCAAGGTCAAGGTCAAGGTCAAAGGTCAAAGGTCAAACGTCAAGGTCAAGGTCAAGGTCAAAGGTCAAGTTCAAGGTCAATGGTCAAGGTCAAGGTCAAGGTCAAAGGTCAAAGGTCAAGGTCAAGGCCAAGGTCAAGGTCAAAGGTCAAGGTCAAGGTCAAGGTCAAGGTCAAAGGTCAAGGTCAAGGTCAAGGTCAAGGTGTAGGTCAAGGTCAAGGTCAAGGTCAAGGTCAAGGTCAAGGTCAAGGTCAAGGTCAAGGTCAAGGTCAAGGTCAAGGTCAAGGTCAAGGCCAAGGTCAAGGTCAAAGGTCAAGGTCAAGGTCAAAGGTCAAGGTCAGAAGTCAGTGGTCAGAGGTCAAGGTCAAGGTCAAGGTCAAGGTCAAGGTCAAAGGTCAAAGGACAGAGGTCAAGGTCAAAGGCCAGAGGTCATAGTGCAGAGGTCAAAGGTCAAGGTCAAGGTCAAGGTCAAGGTCAAGGTCAAGGTCAAGGTCAAGGTCAAAGGTCAGAGGTCAAAGGTCAAAGGTCAGAGGTCAAGGTCAAAGGTCAAAGGACAGAGGTCAAGGTCAAAGGTCAGAGGCCAGAGGTCATAGTGCAGAGGTCAAAGGTCAAGGTCAAGGTCAAGGTCAAGGTCAAGGTCAAGGTCAAGGTCAAGGTCAAGGTCAAAGGTCAGAGGTCAAAGGTCAAAGGTCAGAGGTCAAGGTCAAAGGTCAAGGCCAAGGTCAAGGTCAAGGTCAAAGGTCAAGGTCAAGGTCAAGGTCAAGGTCAAGGTCAAGGTCAAGGTCAAGGTCAAGGTCAAGGTCAAGGTCAAGGTCAAGGTCAAGGTCAAGGTCTAGGTCTAGGTCTAGGTCTAGGTCTAGGTCTAGTTCTAGGTCAAGGTCAAGGTCAAGGTCAAGGTCAAGGTCAAGGTCAAGGTCAAGGTCAAGGTCAAGGTCAAGGTCAAGGTCAAGGTCAAGGTCAAGGTCAAGGTCAAGGTCAAAGGTCAAAGGTCAAACGTCAAGGTCAAGGTCAAGGTCAAAGGTCAAGTTCAAGGTCAATGGTCAAGGTCAAGGTCAAGGTCAAGGTCAAAGGTCAAGGTCAAGGTCAAGGTCAAGGTCAAGGTCAAAGGTCAAGGTCAAGGTCAAGGTCAAGGTCAAGGTCAAGGTCAAGATCAAGGTCATGGTCAAGGTCAAGGTCAAAGGTCAAAGGTCAAAGGTCAAAGGTCAAGGTCAAAGTCAAGGTCAAAGGTCAAGGTCAAGGCCAAGGTCAAGGTCAAGGTCAAGGTCAAAGGTCAAGGTCAAGGCCAAGGTCAAGGTCAAAGGTCAAGGTCAAGGTCAAGGTCAAAGGTCAAGGTCAAGGTCAAGGTCAAGGTGTAGGTCAAGGTCAAAGGTCAAAGGTCAAAGGTCAAGGTCAAGGTCAAGGTCAAGGTGTAGGTCAAGGTCAAGGTCAAGGTCAAGGTCAAGGTCAAGGTCAAGGTCAAGGTCAAGGTCAAGGTCAAGGTCAAGGCCAAGGTCAAGGTCAAAGGTCAAGGTCAAGGTCAAAGGTCAAGGTCAGAAGTCAGTGGTCAGAGGTCAAGGTCAAGGTCAAGGTCAAGGTCAAAGGTCAAAGGACAGAGGTCAAGGTCAAAGGCCAGAGGTCATAGTGCAGAGGTCAAAGGTCAAGGTCAAGGTCAAGGTCAAGGTCAAGGTCAAGGTCAAGGTCGAGGTCAAGGTCAAAGGTCAGAGGTCAAAGGTCAAAGGTCAGAGGTCAAGGTCAAAGGTCAAAGGACAGAGGTCAAGGTCAAAGGTCAGAGGCCAGAGGTCATAGTGCAGAGGTCAAAGGTCAAGGTCAAGGTCAAGGTCAAGGTCAAGGTCAAGGTCAAGGTCAAGGTCAAGGTCAAAGGTCAGAGGTCAAAGGTCAAAGGTCAGAGGTCAAGGTCAAAGGTCAAGGCCAAGGTCAAGGTCAAGGTCAAAGGTCAAGGTCAAGGTCAAGGTCAAGGTCAAGGTCAAGGTGTAGGTCAAGGTCAAAGGTCAAAGGTCAAAGGTCAAAGGTCAAGGTCAAGGTCAAGGTCAAGGTCAAGGTCAAGGTCAAGGTCAAGGTCAAAGGTCAAGGTCAAGGTCAAGGTCAAGGTCAAGGTCAAGGTCAAGGTCAAGGTCAAGGTCAAGGTCAAGGTCAAGGTCTAGGTCTAGGTCTAGGTCTAGGTCTAGGTCTAGTTCTAGGTCAAGGTCAAGGTCAAGGTCAAGGTCAAGGTCAAGGTCAAGGTCAAGGTCAAGGTCAAGGTCAAGGTCAAGGTCAAGGTCAAGGTCAAGGTCAAAGGTCAAAGGTCAAACGTCAAGGTCAAGGTCAAGGTCAAAGGTCAAGTTCAAGGTCAATGGTCAAGGTCAAGGTCAAGGTCAAAGGTCAAGGTCAAAGGTCAAAGGTCAAGGTCAAGGCCAAGGTCAAGGTCAAAGGTCAAGGTCAAGGTCAAGGTCAAGGTCAAAGGTCAAGGTCAAGGTCAAGGTCAAGGTGTAGGTCAAGGTCAAGGTCAAGGTCAAGGTCAAGGTCAAGGTCAAGGTCAAGGTCAAGGTCAAGGTCAAGGTCAAGGCCAAGGTCAAGGTCAAAGGTCAAGGTCAAGGTCAAAGGTCAAGGTCAGAAGTCAGTGGTCAGAGGTCAAGGTCAAGGTCAAGGTCAAGGTCAAAGGTCAAAGGACAGAGGTCAAGGTCAAAGGCCAGAGGTCATAGTGCAGAGGTCAAAGGTCAAGGTCAAGGTCAAGGTCAAGGTCAAGGTCAAGGTCAAGGTCGAGGTCAAGGTCAAAGGTCAGAGGTCAAAGGTCAAAGGTCAGAGGTCAAGGTCAAAGGTCAAAGGACAGAGGTCAAGGTCAAAGGTCAGAGGCCAGAGGTCATAGTGCAGAGGTCAAAGGTCAAGGTCAAGGTCAAGGTCAAGGTCAAGGTCAAGGTCAAGGTCAAGGTCAAAGGTCAGAGGTCAAAGGTCAAAGGTCAAAGGTCAGAGGTCAAGGTCAAAGGTCAAGGCCAAGGTCAAGGTCAAGGTCAAAGGTCAAGGTCAAGGTCAAGGTCAAGGTCAAGGTCAAGGTGTAGGTCAAGGTCAAAGGTCAAAGGTCAAAGGTCAAAGGTCAAGGTCAAGGTCAAGGTCAAGGTCAAGGTCAAGGTCAAGGTCAAGGTCAAGGTCAAGGTCAAGGTCAAGGTCAAAGGTCAAGGTCAAGGTCAAGGTCAAGGTCAAGGTCAAGGTCAAGGTCAAGGTCAAGGTCAAGGTCAAGGTCAAGGTCTAGGTCTAGGTCTAGGTCTAGGTCTAGGTCTAGTTCTAGGTCAAGGTCAAGGTCAAGGTCAAGGTCAAGATCAAGGTCATGGTCAAGGTCAAGGTCAAAGGTCAAAGGTCAAAGGTCAAAGGTCAAGGTCAAGGTCAAGGTCAAAGGTCAAGGTCAAGGCCAAGGTCAAGGTCAAGGTCAAGGTCAAGGTCAAAGGTCAAGGTCAAGGCCAAGGTCAAGGTCAAAGGTCAAGGTCAAGGTCAAGGTCAAGGTGTAGGTCAAGGTCAAAGGTCAAAGGTCAAAGGTCAAAGGTCAAGGTCAAGGTCAAGGTCAAGGTCAAGGTCAAGGTCAAGGTCAAAGGTCAAGGTCAAGGTCAAGGTCAAGGTCAAGGTCAAGGTCAAGGTCAAGGTCAAGGTCAAGGTCAAGGTCAAGGTCAAGGTCAAGGTCAAGGTCAAAGGTCAAGGTCAAAGGTCAAAGGTCAAGGTCAAAGGTCAAGGTCAAGGTCAAAGGTCAAGGTCAAGGTCAAAGGTCAAGGGCAAGGTCAAGGTCAAGGTCAAGGTCAAGGTCAAAGGTCAAGGTCAAGGTCAAGGTCAAGGTCAAAGGTCAAGGTCAAGGCCAAGGTCAAGGTCAAGGTCAAGGTCAAGGTCAAGGTCAAAGGTCAAAGGTCAAGGTCAAGGCCAAGGTCAAGGTCAAAGGTCAAGGTCAAGGTCAAGGTCAAGGTCAAGGTCAAGGTCAAGGTCAAGGTCAAGGTGTAGGTCAAGGTCAAGGTCAAGGTCAAGGTCAAGGTCAAGGTCAAGGTCAAGGTCAAGGTCAAGGTCAAGGTCAAGGTCAAGGTCAAGGTCAAGGTCAAGGTCAAAGGTCAAGGTCAAGGTCAAAGGTCAAGGTCAGAAGTCAGTGGTCAGAGGTCAAGGTCAAGGTCAAGGTCAAGGTCAAAGGTCAAAGGACAGAGGTCAAGGTCAAAGGCCAGAGGTCATAGTGCAGAGGTCAAAGGTCAAGGTCAAGGTCAAGGTCAAGGTCAAGGTCAAGGTCAAGGTCGAGGTCAAGGTCAAAGGTCAGAGGTCAAAGGTCAAAGGTCAGAGGTCAAGGTCAAAGGTCAAAGGACAGAGGTCAAGGTCAAAGGTCAGAGGCCAGAGGTCATAGTGCAGAGGTCAAAGGTCAAGGTCAAGGTCAAGGTCAAGGTCAAGGTCAAGGTCAAGGTCAAAGGTCAGAGGTCAAAGGTCAAAGGTCAGAGGTCAAGGCCAAAGGTCAAGGCCAAGGTCAAGGTCAAGGTCAAGGTCAAAGGTCAAGGTCAAGGTCAAGGTCAAGGTCAAGGTGTAGGTCAAGGTCAAAGGTCAAAGGTCAAAGGTCAAAGGTCAAGGTCAAGGTCAAGGTCAAGGTCAAGGTCAAGGTCAAGGTCAAGGTCAAGGTCAAAGGTCAAAGGTCAAGGTCAAGGTCAAGGTCAAGGTCAAGGTCAAGGTCAAGGTCAAGGTCAAGGTCAAGGTCAAGGTCAAGGTCAAGGTCAAGGTCAAAGGTCAAAGGTCAAACGTCAAGGTCAAGGTCAAAGGTCAAGTTCAAGGTCAATGGTCAAGGTCAAGGTCAAGGTCAAAGGTCAAGGTCAAGGTCAAGGTCAAAGGTCAAGGTCAAGGTCAAGGTCAAGGTCAAGGTCAAGATCAAGGTCATGGTCAAGGTCAAGGTCAAAGGTCAAAGGTCAAAGGTCAAAGGTCAAGGTCAAGGTCAAGGTCAAGGTCAAAGGTCAAGGTCAAGGCCAAGGTCAAGGTCAAGGTCAAGGTCAAGGTCAAGGTCAAAGGTTTAGGTCAAGGTCAAGGTCAAGGTGTAGGTCAAGGTCAAAGGTCAAAGGTCAAAGGTCAAAGGTCAAGGTCAAGGTCAAGGTCAAGGTCAAGGTCAAAGGTCAAGGTCAAGGTCAAGGTCAAGGTCAAGGTCAAGGTCAAGGTCAAGGTCAAGGTCAAGGTCAAGGTCAAAGGTCAAGGTCAAAGGTCAAAGGTCAAGGTCAAAGGTCAAAGGTCAAAGGTCAAAGGTCAAGGTCAAGGTCAAAGGTCAAAGGTCAAACGTCAAGGTCAAGGTCAAAGGTCAAGTTCAAGGTCAAAGGTCAAGGTCAAGGTCAAGGTCAAGGTCAAGGTCAAGGTCAAGGTCAAGGTCAAGGTCAAGGTCAAGGTCAAGGTCAAGGTCAAGGTCAAGGTCAAGGTCAAGGTCAAGGTCAAAGGTCAAGGTCAAGGTCAAGGTCAAGGTCAAGGTCAAAGGTCAAGGTCAAGGTCAAAGGTCAAGGGCAAGGTCAAGGTCAAGGTCAAGGTCAAGGTCAAGGTCAAGGTCAAGGTCAAGGTCAAGGTCAAAGGTCAAGGTCAAGGTCAAGGTCAAGGTCAAAGGTCAAGGTCAAAGGTCAAGGTCAAGGTCAAGGTCAAGGTCAAAGGTCAAGGTCAAGGTCAAGGTCAAAGGTCAAGGTCAAGGTCAAGGTCAAGGTCAAGGTCAAGGTCAAGGTCAAAGGTCAAGGTCAAGGTCAAAGGTCAAAGGTCAAAGGTCAAGGTCAAGGTCAAGGTCAAGGTCAAGGTCAAAGGTAAACGTCAAGGTCAAGGTCATGGTCAAGGTCAAGGTCAAGGTCAAGGTCAAAGGTCAAACGTCAAGGTCAAGGTCAAAGGTCAAGTTCAAGGTCAAGGTCAAGGTCAAGGTCAAGGTCAAAGGTCAAAGGTCAAACGTCAAGGTCAAGGTCAAAGGTCAAGTTCAAGGTCAATGGTCAAGGTCAAGGTCAAGGTCAAAGGTCAAGGTCAAGGTCAAGGTCAAGGTCAAAGGTCAAGGTCAAGGTCAAGGTCAAGGTCAAGGTCAAGGTCAAGGTCAAGATCAAGGTCATGGTCAAGGTCAAGGTCAAAGGTCAAAGGTCAAAGGTCAAAGGTCAAGGTCAAGGTCAAGGTCAAAGGTCAAGGTCAAGGCCAAGGTCAAGGTCAAGGTCAAGGTCAAGGTCAAGGTCAAAGGTCAAGGTCAAGGCCAAGGTCAAGGTCAAAGGTCAAGGTCAAGGTCAAGGCCAAAGGTCAAGGTCAAGGTCAAGGTCAAGGTGTAGGTCAAGGTCAAAGGTCAAAGGTCAAAGGTCAAAGGTCAAGGTCAAGGTCAAGGTCAAGGTCAAGGTCAAGGTCAAGGTCAAGGTCAAAGGTCAAGGTCAAGGTCAAGGTCAAGGTCAAGGTCAAGGTCAAGGTCAAGGTCAAGGTCAAGGTCAAGGTCAAGGTCAAAGGTCAAGGTCAAAGGTCAAAGGTCAAGGTCAAAGGTCAAAGGTCAAGGTCAAGGTCAAGGTCAAGGTCAAAGGTCAGAGGTCAAGGTCAAAGGTCAAAGGACAGAGGTCAAGGTCAAAGGTCAGAGGCCAGAGGTCATAGTGCAGAGGTCAAAGGTCAAGGTCAAGGTCAAGGTCAAGGTCAAGGTCAAGGTCAAGGTCAAGGTCAAGGTCAAAGGTCAGAGGTCAAAGGTCAAAGGTCAGAGGTCAAGGCCAAAGGTCAAGGCCAAGGTCAAGGTCAAGGTCAAAGGTCAAGGTCAAGGTCAAGGTCAAGGTCAAGGTCAAGGTGTAGGTCAAGGTCAAAGGTCAAAGGTCAAAGGTCAAAGGTCAAGGTCAAGGTCAAGGTCAAGGTCAAGGTCAAGGTCAAGGTCAAGGTCAAGGTCAAAGGTCAAAGGTCAAGGTCAAGGTCAAGGTCAAGGTCAAGGTCAAGGTCAAGGTCAAGGTCAAGGTCAAGGTCAAGGTCAAGGTCAAGGTCTAGGTCTAGGTCTAGGTCTAGGTCTAGTTCTAGGTCAAGGTCAAGGTCAAGGTCAAGGTCAAGGTCAAGGTCAAGGTCAAGGTCAAGGTCAAGGTCAAGGTCAAGGTCAAGGTCAAGGTCAAGGTCAAGGTCAAGGTCAAAGGTCAAAGGTCAAACGTCAAGGTCAAGGTCAAAGGTCAAGTTCAAGGTCAATGGTCAAGGTCAAGGTCAAAGGTCAAGGTCAAGGTCAAGGTCAAGGTCAAAGGTCAAGGTCAAGGTCAAGGTCAAGGTCAAGATCAAGGTCATGGTCAAGGTCAAGGTCAAAGGTCAAAGGTCAAAGGTCAAAGGTCAAGGTCAAGGTCAAGGTCAAAGGTCAAGGTCAAGGCCAAGGTCAAGGTCAAGGTCAAGGTCAAGGTCAAGGTCAAGGTCAAAGGTTTAGGTCAAGGTCAAGGTCAAGGTGTAGGTCAAGGTCAAAGGTCAAAGGTCAAAGGTCAAAGGTCAAGGTCAAGGTCAAGGTCAAGGTCAAGGTCAAGGTCAAGGTCAAGGTCAAAGGTCAAGGTCAAGGTCAAGGTCAAGGTCAAGGTCAAGGTCAAGGTCAAGGTCAAGGTCAAGGTCAAGGTCAAGGTCAAGGTCAAGGTCAAAGGTCAAGGTCAAAGGTCAAAGGTCAAGGTCAAAGGTCAAAGGTCAAGGTCAAGGTCAAGGTCAAAGGTCAAAGGTCAAACGTCAAGGTCAAGGTCAAAGGTCAAGTTCAAGGTCAAAGGTCAAGGTCAAGGTCAAGGTCAAGGTCAAGGTCAAGGTCAAGGTCAAGGTCAAGGTCAAGGTCAAGGTCAAGGTCAAGGTCAAGGTCAAGGTCAAAGGTCAAGGTCAAGGTCAAGGTCAAAGGTCAAGGTCAAGGTCAAAGGTCAAAGGTCAAGGGCAAGGTCAAGGTCAAGGTCAAGGTCAAGGTCAAGGTCATGGTCATGGTCAAGGTCAAGGTCAAGGTCAAGGTCAAGGTCAAGGTCAAAGGTCAAGGTCAAGGTCAAGGTCAAGGTCAAAGGTCAAGGTCAAAGGTCAAGGTCAAGGTCAAGGTCAAGGTCAAAGGTCAAGGTCAAGGTCAAGGTCAAAGGTCAAGGTCAAGGTCAAGGTCAAGGTCAAGGTCAAGGTCAAGGTCAAGGTCAAAGGTCAAGGTCAAGGTCAAAGGTCAAAGGTCAAAGGTCAAAGGTCAAGGTCAAGGTCAAGGTCAAGGTCAAGGTCAAAGGTAAACGTCAAGGTCAAGGTCATGGTCAAGGTCAAGGTCAAGGTCAAGGTCAAAGGTCAAAGGTCAAACGTCAAGGTCAAGGTCAAAGGTCAAGTTCAAGGTCAAAGGTCAAAGGTCAAAGGTCAAGGTCAAGGTCAAGGTCAAGGTCAAGGTCATGGTCAAGGTCAAGGTCAAAGGTCAAAGGTCAAAGGTCAAAGGTCAAGGTCAAGGTCAAAGGTCAAGGTCAAGGTCAAAGGTCAAGGTCAAGGCCAAGGTCAAGGTCAAGGTCAAGGTCAAGGTCAAGGTCAAAGGTCAAAGGTCAAGGTCAAGGCCAAGGTCAAGGTCAAAGGTCAAGGTCAAGGTCAAGGTCAAGGTCAAAGGTCAAGGTCAAGGTCAAGGTCAAGGTGTAGGTCAAAGGTCAAAGGTCAAGGTCAAGGTCAAGGTCAAGGTCAAGGTCAAGGTCAAAGGTAAACGTCAAGGTCAAGGTCAAGGTCAAGGTCAAAGGTCAAGGTCAAGGTCAAAGGTCAAAGGTCAAAGGTCAAGGTCAAGGTCAAGGTCAAGGTCAAGGTCAAAGGTAAACGTCAAGGTCAAGGTCATGGTCAAGGTCAAGGTCAAGGTCAAGGTCAAAGGTCAAAGGTCAAACGTCAAGGTCAAGGTCAAAGGTCAAGTTCAAGGTCAAGGTCAAGGTCAAGGTCAAGGTCAAAGGTCAAAGGTCAAACGTCAAGGTCAAGGTCAAAGGTCAAGTTCAAGGTCAATGGTCAAGGTCAAGGTCAAGGTCAAAGGTCAAGGTCAAGGTCAAGGTCAAGGTCAAAGGTCAAGGTCAAGGTCAAGGTCAAGGTCAAGGTCAAGGTCAAGATCAAGGTCATGGTCAAGGTCAAGGTCAAAGGTCAAAGGTCAAAGGTCAAAGGTCAAAGGTCAAGGTCAAGGTCAAGGTCAAAGGTCAAGGTCAAGGCCAAGGTCAAGGTCAAGGTCAAGGTCAAGGTCAAAGGTCAAGGTCAAGGCCAAGGTCAAGGTCAAAGGTCAAGGTCAAGGTCAAGGTCAAAGGTCAAGGTCAAGGTCAAGGTCAAGGTGTAGGTCAAGGTCAAAGGTCAAAGGTCAAAGGTCAAAGGTCAAGGTCAAGGTCAAGGTCAAGGTCAAGGTCAAGGTCAAAGGTCAAGGTCAAGGTCAAGGTCAAGGTCAAGGTCAAGGTCAAGGTCAAGGTCAAGGTCAAGGTCAAGGTCAAGGTCAAGGTCAAGGTCAAAGGTCAAGGTCAAGGTCAAGGTCAAAGGTCAAGGTCAAAGGTCAAAGGTCAAGGTCAAAGGTCAAAGGTCAAGGTCAAGGTCAAGGTCAAAGGTCAAAGGTCAAGGTCAAGGTCAAGGTCAAAGGTCAAGGTCAAGGTCAAAGGTCAAGGGCAAGGTCAAGGTCAAGGTCAAGGTCAAGGTCAAGGTCATGGTCATGGTCAAGGTCAAGGTCAAAGGTCAAGGTCAAGGCCAAGGTCAAGGTCAAGGTCAAGGTCAAGGTCAAGGTCAAAGGTCAAAGGTCAAGGTCAAGGCCAAGGTCAAGGTCAAAGGTCAAGGTCAAGGTCAAGGTCAAGGTCAAGGTCAAGGTCAAGGTCAAGGTGTAGGTCAAGGTCAAGGTCAAGGTCAAGGTCAAGGTCAAGGTCAAGGTCAAGGTCAAGGTCAAGGTCAAGGTCAAGGTCAAGGTCAAGGTCAAAGGTCAAGGTCAAGGTCAAGGTCAAGGTCAAGGTCAAGGTCAAGGTCAAGGTCAAGGTCAAGGTCAAGGTCAAGGTCAAGGTCAAGGTCAAAGGTCAAGGTCAAGGTCAAAGGTCAAGGTCAGAAGTCAGTGGTCAGAGGTCAAGGTCAAGGTCAAGGTCAAGGTCAAAGGTCAAAGGACAGAGGTCAAGGTCAAAGGCCAGAGGTCATAGTGCAGAGGTCAAAGGTCAAGGTCAAGGTCAAGGTCAAGGTCAAGGTCAAGGTCAAGGTCGAGGTCAAGGTCAAAGGTCAGAGGTCAAAGGTCAAAGGTCAGAGGTCAAGGTCAAAGGTCAAAGGACAGAGGTCAAGGTCAAAGGTCAGAGGCCAGAGGTCATAGTGCAGAGGTCAAAGGTCAAGGTCAAGGTCAAGGTCAAGGTCAAGGTCAAGGTCAAGGTCAAAGGTCAGAGGTCAAAGGTCAAAGGTCAGAGGTCAAGGCCAAAGGTCAAGGCCAAGGTCAAGGTCAAGGTCAAGGTCAAAGGTCAAGGTCAAGGTCAAGGTCAAGGTCAAGGTGTAGGTCAAGGTCAAAGGTCAAAGGTCAAAGGTCAAAGGTCAAGGTCAAGGTCAAGGTCAAGGTCAAGGTCAAGGTCAAGGTCAAGGTCAAGGTCAAAGGTCAAAGGTCAAGGTCAAGGTCAAGGTCAAGGTCAAGGTCAAGGTCAAGGTCAAGGTCAAGGTCAAGGTCAAGGTCAAGGTCAAGGTCAAGGTCAAAGGTCAAAGGTCAAACGTCAAGGTCAAGGTCAAAGGTCAAGTTCAAGGTCAATGGTCAAGGTCAAGGTCAAGGTCAAAGGTCAAGGTCAAGGTCAAGGTCAAAGGTCAAGGTCAAGGTCAAGGTCAAGGTCAAGGTCAAGATCAAGGTCATGGTCAAGGTCAAGGTCAAAGGTCAAAGGTCAAAGGTCAAAGGTCAAGGTCAAGGTCAAGGTCAAAGGTCAAGGTCAAGGCCAAGGTCAAGGTCAAGGTCAAGGTCAAGGTCAAGGTCAAAGGTTTAGGTCAAGGTCAAGGTCAAGGTGTAGGTCAAGGTCAAAGGTCAAAGGTCAAAGGTCAAAGGTCAAGGTCAAGGTCAAGGTCAAGGTCAAGGTCAAAGGTCAAGGTCAAGGTCAAGGTCAAGGTCAAGGTCAAGGTCAAGGTCAAGGTCAAGGTCAAGGTCAAGGTCAAAGGTCAAGGTCAAAGGTCAAAGGTCAAGGTCAAAGGTCAAAGGTCAAAGGTCAAAGGTCAAGGTCAAGGTCAAGGTCAAAGGTCAAAGGTCAAACGTCAAGGTCAAGGTCAAAGGTCAAGTTCAAGGTCAAAGGTCAAGGTCAAGGTCAAGGTCAAGGTCAAGGTCAAGGTCAAGGTCAAGGTCAAGGTCAAGGTCAAGGTCAAGGTCAAGGTCAAGGTCAAGGTCAAGGTCAAGGTCAAGGTCAAAGGTCAAGGTCAAGGTCAAGGTCAAGGTCAAGGTCAAAGGTCAAGGTCAAGGTCAAAGGTCAAGGGCAAGGTCAAGGTCAAGGTCAAGGTCAAGGTCAAGGTCAAGGTCAAGGTCAAGGTCAAGGTCAAAGGTCAAGGTCAAGGTCAAGGTCAAGGTCAAAGGTCAAGGTCAAAGGTCAAGGTCAAGGTCAAGGTCAAGGTCAAAGGTCAAGGTCAAGGTCAAGGTCAAAGGTCAAGGTCAAGGTCAAGGTCAAGGTCAAGGTCAAGGTCAAGGTCAAAGGTCAAGGTCAAGGTCAAAGGTCAAAGGTCAAAGGTCAAGGTCAAGGTCAAGGTCAAGGTCAAGGTCAAAGGTAAACGTCAAGGTCAAGGTCATGGTCAAGGTCAAGGTCAAGGTCAAGGTCAAAGGTCAAACGTCAAGGTCAAGGTCAAAGGTCAAGTTCAAGGTCAAGGTCAAGGTCAAGGTCAAGGTCAAAGGTCAAAGGTCAAACGTCAAGGTCAAGGTCAAAGGTCAAGTTCAAGGTCAATGGTCAAGGTCAAGGTCAAGGTCAAAGGTCAAGGTCAAGGTCAAGGTCAAGGTCAAAGGTCAAGGTCAAGGTCAAGGTCAAGGTCAAGGTCAAGGTCAAGGTCAAGATCAAGGTCATGGTCAAGGTCAAGGTCAAAGGTCAAAGGTCAAAGGTCAAAGGTCAAGGTCAAGGTCAAGGTCAAAGGTCAAGGTCAAGGCCAAGGTCAAGGTCAAGGTCAAGGTCAAGGTCAAGGTCAAAGGTCAAGGTCAAGGCCAAGGTCAAGGTCAAAGGTCAAGGTCAAGGTCAAGGCCAAAGGTCAAGGTCAAGGTCAAGGTCAAGGTGTAGGTCAAGGTCAAAGGTCAAAGGTCAAAGGTCAAAGGTCAAGGTCAAGGTCAAGGTCAAGGTCAAGGTCAAGGTCAAGGTCAAGGTCAAAGGTCAAGGTCAAGGTCAAGGTCAAGGTCAAGGTCAAGGTCAAGGTCAAGGTCAAGGTCAAGGTCAAGGTCAAGGTCAAAGGTCAAGGTCAAAGGTCAAAGGTCAAGGTCAAAGGTCAAAGGTCAAGGTCAAGGTCAAGGTCAAGGTCAAAGGTCAGAGGTCAAGGTCAAAGGTCAAAGGACAGAGGTCAAGGTCAAAGGTCAGAGGCCAGAGGTCATAGTGCAGAGGTCAAAGGTCAAGGTCAAGGTCAAGGTCAAGGTCAAGGTCAAGGTCAAGGTCAAGGTCAAGGTCAAAGGTCAGAGGTCAAAGGTCAAAGGTCAGAGGTCAAGGCCAAAGGTCAAGGCCAAGGTCAAGGTCAAGGTCAAAGGTCAAGGTCAAGGTCAAGGTCAAGGTCAAGGTCAAGGTGTAGGTCAAGGTCAAAGGTCAAAGGTCAAAGGTCAAAGGTCAAGGTCAAGGTCAAGGTCAAGGTCAAGGTCAAGGTCAAGGTCAAGGTCAAGGTCAAAGGTCAAAGGTCAAGGTCAAGGTCAAGGTCAAGGTCAAGGTCAAGGTCAAGGTCAAGGTCAAGGTCAAGGTCAAGGTCAAGGTCAAGGTCTAGGTCTAGGTCTAGGTCTAGGTCTAGTTCTAGGTCAAGGTCAAGGTCAAGGTCAAGGTCAAGGTCAAGGTCAAGGTCAAGGTCAAGGTCAAGGTCAAGGTCAAGGTCAAGGTCAAGGTCAAGGTCAAGGTCAAGGTCAAAGGTCAAAGGTCAAACGTCAAGGTCAAGGTCAAAGGTCAAGTTCAAGGTCAATGGTCAAGGTCAAGGTCAAAGGTCAAGGTCAAGGTCAAGGTCAAGGTCAAAGGTCAAGGTCAAGGTCAAGGTCAAGGTCAAGATCAAGGTCATGGTCAAGGTCAAGGTCAAAGGTCAAAGGTCAAAGGTCAAAGGTCAAGGTCAAGGTCAAGGTCAAAGGTCAAGGTCAAGGCCAAGGTCAAGGTCAAGGTCAAGGTCAAGGTCAAGGTCAAGGTCAAAGGTTTAGGTCAAGGTCAAGGTCAAGGTGTAGGTCAAGGTCAAAGGTCAAAGGTCAAAGGTCAAAGGTCAAGGTCAAGGTCAAGGTCAAGGTCAAGGTCAAGGTCAAGGTCAAGGTCAAAGGTCAAGGTCAAGGTCAAGGTCAAGGTCAAGGTCAAGGTCAAGGTCAAGGTCAAGGTCAAGGTCAAGGTCAAGGTCAAGGTCAAGGTCAAAGGTCAAGGTCAAAGGTCAAAGGTCAAGGTCAAAGGTCAAAGGTCAAGGTCAAGGTCAAGGTCAAAGGTCAAAGGTCAAAGGTCAAACGTCAAGGTCAAGGTCAAAGGTCAAGTTCAAGGTCAAAGGTCAAGGTCAAGGTCAAGGTCAAGGTCAAGGTCAAGGTCAAGGTCAAGGTCAAGGTCAAGGTCAAGGTCAAGGTCAAGGTCAAGGTCAAAGGTCAAGGTCAAGGTCAAGGTCAAAGGTCAAGGTCAAGGTCAAAGGTCAAAGGTCAAGGGCAAGGTCAAGGTCAAGGTCAAGGTCAAGGTCAAGGTCATGGTCATGGTCAAGGTCAAGGTCAAGGTCAAGGTCAAGGTCAAGGTCAAAGGTCAAGGTCAAGGTCAAGGTCAAGGTCAAAGGTCAAGGTCAAAGGTCAAGGTCAAGGTCAAGGTCAAGGTCAAAGGTCAAGGTCAAGGTCAAGGTCAAAGGTCAAGGTCAAGGTCAAGGTCAAGGTCAAGGTCAAGGTCAAGGTCAAGGTCAAAGGTCAAGGTCAAGGTCAAAGGTCAAAGGTCAAAGGTCAAAGGTCAAGGTCAAGGTCAAGGTCAAGGTCAAGGTCAAAGGTAAACGTCAAGGTCAAGGTCATGGTCAAGGTCAAGGTCAAGGTCAAGGTCAAAGGTCAAAGGTCAAACGTCAAGGTCAAGGTCAAAGGTCAAGTTCAAGGTCAAAGGTCAAAGGTCAAGGTCAAGGTCAAGGTCAAGGTCAAGGTCATGGTCAAGGTCAAGGTCAAAGGTCAAAGGTCAAAGGTCAAAGGTCAAGGTCAAGGTCAAAGGTCAAGGTCAAGGTCAAAGGTCAAGGTCAAGGCCAAGGTCAAGGTCAAGGTCAAGGTCAAGGTCAAGGTCAAAGGTCAAAGGTCAAGGTCAAGGCCAAGGTCAAGGTCAAAGGTCAAGGTCAAGGTCAAGGTCAAGGTCAAAGGTCAAGGTCAAGGTCAAGGTCAAGGTGTAGGTCAAAGGTCAAAGGTCAAGGTCAAGGTCAAGGTCAAGGTCAAGGTCAAGGTCAAAGGTAAACGTCAAGGTCAAGGTCAAGGTCAAGGTCAAAGGTCAAGGTCAAGGTCAAAGGTCAAAGGTCAAAGGTCAAGGTCAAGGTCAAGGTCAAGGTCAAGGTCAAAGGTAAACGTCAAGGTCAAGGTCATGGTCAAGGTCAAGGTCAAGGTCAAGGTCAAAGGTCAAAGGTCAAACGTCAAGGTCAAGGTCAAAGGTCAAGTTCAAGGTCAAGGTCAAGGTCAAGGTCAAGGTCAAAGGTCAAAGGTCAAACGTCAAGGTCAAGGTCAAAGGTCAAGTTCAAGGTCAATGGTCAAGGTCAAGGTCAAGGTCAAAGGTCAAGGTCAAGGTCAAGGTCAAGGTCAAAGGTCAAGGTCAAGGTCAAGGTCAAGGTCAAGGTCAAGGTCAAGATCAAGGTCATGGTCAAGGTCAAGGTCAAAGGTCAAAGGTCAAAGGTCAAAGGTCAAAGGTCAAGGTCAAGGTCAAGGTCAAAGGTCAAGGTCAAGGCCAAGGTCAAGGTCAAGGTCAAGGTCAAGGTCAAAGGTCAAGGTCAAGGCCAAGGTCAAGGTCAAAGGTCAAGGTCAAGGTCAAGGTCAAAGGTCAAGGTCAAGGTCAAGGTCAAGGTGTAGGTCAAGGTCAAAGGTCAAAGGTCAAAGGTCAAAGGTCAAGGTCAAGGTCAAGGTCAAGGTCAAGGTCAAGGTCAAAGGTCAAGGTCAAGGTCAAGGTCAAGGTCAAGGTCAAGGTCAAGGTCAAGGTCAAGGTCAAGGTCAAGGTCAAGGTCAAGGTCAAGGTCAAAGGTCAAGGTCAAGGTCAAGGTCAAAGGTCAAGGTCAAAGGTCAAAGGTCAAGGTCAAAGGTCAAAGGTCAAGGTCAAGGTCAAGGTCAAAGGTCAAAGGTCAAGGTCAAGGTCAAGGTCAAAGGTCAAGGTCAAGGTCAAAGGTCAAGGGCAAGGTCAAGGTCAAGGTCAAGGTCAAGGTCAAGGTCATGGTCATGGTCAAGGTCAAGGTCAAAGGTCAAGGTCAAGGCCAAGGTCAAGGTCAAGGTCAAGGTCAAGGTCAAGGTCAAAGGTCAAAGGTCAAGGTCAAGGCCAAGGTCAAGGTCAAAGGTCAAGGTCAAGGTCAAGGTCAAGGTCAAGGTCAAGGTCAAGGTCAAGGTGTAGGTCAAGGTCAAGGTCAAGGTCAAGGTCAAGGTCAAGGTCAAGGTCAAGGTCAAGGTCAAGGTCAAGGTCAAGGTCAAGGTCAAGGTCAAAGGTCAAGGTCAAGGTCAAAGGTCAAGGTCAGAAGTCAGTGGTCAGAGGTCAAGGTCAAGGTCAAGGTCAAGGTCAAAGGTCAAAGGACAGAGGTCAAGGTCAAAGGCCAGAGGTCATAGTGCAGAGGTCAAAGGTCAAGGTCAAGGTCAAGGTCAAGGTCAAGGTCAAGGTCAAGGTCAAGGTCGAGGTCAAGGTCAAAGGTCAGAGGTCAAAGGTCAAAGGTCAGAGGTCAAGGTCAAAGGTCAAAGGACAGAGGTCAAGGTCAAAGGTCAGAGGCCAGAGGTCATAGTGCAGAGGTCAAAGGTCAAGGTCAAGGTCAAGGTCAAGGTCAAGGTCAAGGTCAAGGTCAAGGTCAAGGTCAAGGTCAAAGGTCAGAGGTCAAAGGTCAAAGGTCAGAGGTCAAGGCCAAAGGTCAAGGCCAAGGTCAAGGTCAAGGTCAAGGTCAAAGGTCAAGGTCAAGGTCAAGGTCAAGGTCAAGGTCAAGGTGTAGGTCAAGGTCAAAGGTCAAAGGTCAAAGGTCAAAGGTCAAGGTCAAGGTCAAGGTCAAGGTCAAGGTCAAGGTCAAGGTCAAGGTCAAGGTCAAAGGTCAAAGGTCAAGGTCAAGGTCAAGGTCAAGGTCAAGGTCAAGGTCAAGGTCAAGGTCAAGGTCAAGGTCAAGGTCAAGGTCTAGGTCTAGGTCTAGGTCTAGGTCTAGTTCTAGGTCAAGGTCAAGGTCAAGGTCAAGGTCAAGGTCAAGGTCAAGGTCAAGGTCAAGGTCAAGGTCAAGGTCAAGGTCAAGGTCAAGGTCAAGGTCAAGGTCAAGGTCAAAGGTCAAAGGTCAAACGTCAAGGTCAAGGTCAAAGGTCAAGTTCAAGGTCAATGGTCAAGGTCAAGGTCAAGGTCAAAGGTCAAGGTCAAGGTCAAGGTCAAAGGTCAAGGTCAAGGTCAAGGTCAAGGTCAAGGTCAAGATCAAGGTCATGGTCAAGGTCAAGGTCAAAGGTCAAAGGTCAAAGGTCAAAGGTCAAGGTCAAGGTCAAGGTCAAAGGTCAAGGTCAAGGCCAAGGTCAAGGTCAAGGTCAAGGTCAAGGTCAAGGTCAAAGGTTTAGGTCAAGGTCAAGGTCAAGGTGTAGGTCAAGGTCAAAGGTCAAAGGTCAAAGGTCAAAGGTCAAGGTCAAGGTCAAGGTCAAGGTCAAGGTCAAGGTCAAGGTCAAGGTCAAAGGTCAAGGTCAAGGTCAAGGTCAAGGTCAAGGTCAAGGTCAAGGTCAAGGTCAAGGTCAAGGTCAAGGTCAAGGTCAAGGTCAAGGTCAAGGTCAAAGGTCAAGGTCAAAGGTCAAAGGTCAAGGTCAAGGTCAAGGTCAAAGGTCAAAGGTCAAACGTCAAGGTCAAGGTCAAAGGTCAAGTTCAAGGTCAAAGGTCAAGGTCAAGGTCAAGGTCAAGGTCAAGGTCAAGGTCAAGGTCAAGGTCAAGGTCAAGGTCAAGGTCAAGGTCAAAGGTCAAGGTCAAGGTCAAGGTCAAAGGTCAAGGTCAAGGTCAAAGGTCAAGGGCAAGGGCAAGGTCAAGGTCAAGGTCAAGGTCAAGGTCAAGGTCATGGTCATGGTCAAGGTCAAGGTCAAGGTCAAGGTCAAGGTCAAGGTCAAAGGTCAAGGTCAAGGTCAAGGTCAAGGTCAAAGGTCAAGGTCAAAGGTCAAAGGTCAAGGTCAAGGTCAAGGTCAAGGTCAAAGGTCAAGGTCAAGGTCAAGGTCAAGGTCAAAGGTCAAGGTCAAGGTCAAGGTGTAGGTCAAGGTCAAGGTCAAAGGTCAAGGTCAAGGTCAAAGGTCAAGGTCAGAAGTCAGTGGTCAGAGGTCAAGGTCAAGGTCAAGGTCAAGGTCAAAGGTCAAAGGACAGAGGTCAAGGTCAAAGGCCAGAGGTCATAGTGCAGAGGTCAAAGGTCAAGGTCAAGGTCAAGGTCAAGGTCAAGGTCAAGGTCAAGGTCAAGGTCGAGGTCAAGGTCAAAGGTCAGAGGTCAAAGGTCAAAGGTCAGAGGTCAAGGTCAAAGGTCAAAGGACAGAGGTCAAGGTCAAAGGTCAGAGGCCAGAGGTCATAGTGCAGAGGTCAAAGGTCAAGGTCAAGGTCAAGGTCAAGGTCAAGGTCAAGGTCAAGGTCAAGGTCAAAGGTCAGAGGTCAAAGGTCAAAGGTCAGAGGTCAAGGCCAAAGGTCAAGGCCAAGGTCAAGGTCAAGGTCAAAGGTCAAGGTCAAGGTCAAGGTCAAGGTCAAGGTCAAGGTGTAGGTCAAGGTCAAAGGTCAAAGGTCAAAGGTCAAAGGTCAAGGTCAAGGTCAAGGTCAAGGTCAAGGTCAAGGTCAAGGTCTAGGTCTAGGTCAAGGTCAAGGTCAAGGTCAAGGTCAAGGTCAAGGTCAAGGTGTAGGTCAAGGTCAAAGGTCAAAGGTCAAAGGTCAAAGGTCAAGGTCAAGGTCAAGGTCAAGGTCAAGGTCAAGGTCAAGGTCAAAGGTCAAGGTCAAGGTCAAGGCCAAGGTCAAGGTCAAGGTCAAGGTCAAGGTCAAGGTCAAGGTCAAGGTCAAGGTCAAGGTCAAGGTCAAGGTCAAGGTCAAGGTCAAGGTCAAGGTCAAGGTCAAGGTCAAAGGTCAAGGTCAAAGGTCAAAGGTCAAGGTCAAGGTCAAGGTCAAAGGTCAAAGGTCAAACGTCAAGGTCAAGGTCAAAGGTCAAGTTCAAGGTCAAAGGTCAAGGTCAAGGTCAAGGTCAAGGTCAAGGTCAAGGTCAAGGTCAAGGTCAAGGTCAAGGTCAAGGTCAAGGTCAAGGTCAAAGGTCAAGGTCAAGGTCAAGGTCAAAGGTCAAGGTCAAGGTCAAAGGTCAAGGGCAAGGGCAAGGTCAAGGTCAAGGTCAAGGTCAAGGTCAAGGTCATGGTCATGGTCAAGGTCAAGGTCAAGGTCAAGGTCAAGGTCAAGGTCAAAGGTCAAGGTCAAGGTCAAGGTCAAGGTCAAGGTCAAAGGTCAAGGTCAAAGGTCAAGGTCAAGGTCAAGGTCAAGGTCAAGGTCAAAGGTCAAGGTCAAGGTCAAGGTCAAGGTCAAAGGTCAAGGTCAAGGTCAAGGTGTAGGTCAAGGTCAAGGTCAAAGGTCAAGGTCAAGGTCAAAGGTCAAGGTCAGAAGTCAGTGGTCAGAGGTCAAGGTCAAGGTCAAGGTCAAGGTCAAAGGTCAAAGGACAGAGGTCAAGGTCAAAGGCCAGAGGTCATAGTGCAGAGGTCAAAGGTCAAGGTCAAGGTCAAGGTCAAGGTCAAGGTCAAGGTCAAGGTCAAGGTCAAGGTCGAGGTCAAGGTCAAAGGTCAGAGGTCAAAGGTCAAAGGTCAGAGGTCAAGGTCAAAGGTCAAAGGACAGAGGTCAAGGTCAAAGGTCAGAGGCCAGAGGTCATAGTGCAGAGGTCAAAGGTCAAGGTCAAGGTCAAGGTCAAGGTCAAGGTCAAGGTCAAGGTCAAGGTCAAAGGTCAGAGGTCAAAGGTCAAAGGTCAGAGGTCAAGGCCAAAGGTCAAGGCCAAGGTCAAGGTCAAGGTCAAAGGTCAAGGTCAAGGTCAAGGTCAAGGTCAAGGTCAAGGTGTAGGTCAAGGTCAAAGGTCAAAGGTCAAAGGTCAAAGGTCAAGGTCAAGGTCAAGGTCAAGGTCAAGGTCAAGGTCAAGGTCAAGGTCTAGGTCTAGGTCAAGGTCAAGGTCAAGGTCAAGGTCAAGGTCAAGGTCAAGGTGTAGGTCAAGGTCAAAGGTCAAAGGTCAAAGGTCAAAGGTCAAGGTCAAGGTCAAGGTCAAGGTCAAGGTCAAGGTCAAAGGTCAAGGTCAAGGTCAAGGCCAAGGTCAAGGTCAAGGTCAAGGTCAAGGTCAAAGGTCAAGGTCAAGGCCAAGGTCAAGGTCAAAGGTCAAGGTCAAGGTCAAGGTCAAAGGTCAAGGTCAAGGTCAAGGTCAAGGTCAAGGTGTAGGTCAAGGTCAAAGGTCAAAGGTCAAGGTCAAGGTCTAGGTCTAGGTCAAGGTCAAGGTCAAGGTCAAGGTCAAGGTCAAGGTCAAAGGTCAAGGTCAAGGTCAAGGTCAAAGGTCAAGGTCAAGGTCAAAGGTCAAGGGCAAGGGCAAGGTCAAGGTCAAGGTCAAGGTCAAGGTCAAGGTCATGGTCATGGTCAAGGTCAAGGTCAAGGTCAAGGTCAAGGTCAAGGTCAAAGGTCAAGGTCAAGGTCAAGGTCAAGGTCAAGGTCAAGGTCAAGGTCAAGGTCAAGGTCAAAGGTTTAGGTCAAGGTCAAGGTCAAGGTGTAGGTCAAGGTCAAAGGTCAAAGGTCAAAGGTCAAAGGTCAAGGTCAAGGTCAAGGTCAAGGTCAAGGTCAAGGTCAAGGTCAAGGTCAAGGTCAAAGGTCAAGGTCAAGGTCAAGGTCAAGGTCAAGGTCAAGGTCAAGGTCAAGGTCAAGGTCAAGGTCAAGGTCAAGGTCAAGGTCAAGGTCAAGGTCAAGGTCAAGGTCAAGGTCAAGGTCAAGGTCAAAGGTCAAAGGTCAAGGTCAAAGGTCAAAGGTCAAGGTCAAGGTCAAGGTCAAAGGTCAAAGGTCAAACGTCAAGGTCAAGGTCAAAGGTCAAGTTCAAGGTCAAAGGTCAAGGTCAAGGTCAAGGTCAAGGTCAAGGTCAAGGTCAAGGTCAAGGTCAAGGTCAAGGTCAAGGTCAAAGGTCAAGGTCAAGGTCAAGGTCAAAGGTCAAGGTCAAGGTCAAAGGTCAAGGGCAAGGGCAAGGTCAAGGTCAAGGTCAAGGTCAAGGTCAAGGTCAAGGTCATGGTCATGGTCAAGGTCAAGGTCAAGGTCAAGGTCAAGGTCAAGGTCAAAGGTCAAGGTCAAGGTCAAGGTCAAGGTCAAAGGTCAAGGTCAAGGTCAAGGTCAAAGGTCAAGGTCAAGGTCAAGGTCAAGGTCAAAGGTCAAGGTCAAGGTCAAGGTGTAGGTCTAGGTCAAGGTCAAAGGTCAAGGTCAAGGTCAAAGGTCAAGGTCAGAAGTCAGTGGTCAGAGGTCAAGGTCAAGGTCAAGGTCAAGGTCAAAGGTCAAAGGACAGAGGTCAAGGTCAAAGGCCAGAGGTCATAGTGCAGAGGTCAAAGGTCAAGGTCAAGGTCAAGGTCAAGGTCAAGGTCAAGGTCAAGGTCAAGGTCAAGGTCGAGGTCAAGGTCAAAGGTCAGAGGTCAAAGGTCAAAGGTCAGAGGTCAAGGTCAAAGGTCAAAGGACAGAGGTCAAGGTCAAAGGTCAGAGGCCAGAGGTCATAGTGCAGAGGTCAAAGGTCAAGGTCAAGGTCAAGGTCAAGGTCAAGGTCAAGGTCAAGGTCAAGGTCAAAGGTCAGAGGTCAAAGGTCAAAGGTCAGAGGTCAAGGCCAAAGGTCAAGGCCAAGGTCAAGGTCAAGGTCAAAGGTCAAGGTCAAGGTCAAGGTCAAGGTCAAGGTCAAGGTGTAGGTCAAGGTCAAAGGTCAAAGGTCAAAGGTCAAAGGTCAAAGGTCAAGGTCAAGGTCAAGGTCAAGGTCAAGGTCAAGGTCAAGGTCAAGGTCAAAGGTCAAAGGTCAAGGTCAAGGTCAAGGTCAAGGTCAAGGTCAAGGTCAAGGTCAAGGTCAAGGTCAAGGTCAAGGTCAAGGTCAAGGTCTAGGTCTAGGTCTAGGTCTAGGTCTAGTTCTAGGTCAAGGTCAAGGTCAAGGTCAAGGTCAAGGTCAAGGTCAAGGTCAAGGTCAAGGTCAAGGTCAAGGTCAAGGTCAAGGTCAAGGTCAAGGTCAAGGTCAAGGTCAAAGGTCAAAGGTCAAACGTCAAGGTCAAGGTCAAAGGTCAAGTTCAAGGTCAATGGTCAAGGTCAAGGTCAAGGTCAAAGGTCAAGGTCAAGGTCAAGGTCAAAGGTCAAGGTCAAGGTCAAGGTCAAGGTCAAGGTCAAGATCAAGGTCATGGTCAAGGTCAAGGTCAAAGGTCAAAGGTCAAAGGTCAAAGGTCAAGGTCAAGGTCAAGGTCAAAGGTCAAGGTCAAGGCCAAGGTCAAGGTCAAGGTCAAGGTCAAGGTCAAGGTCAAAGGTTTAGGTCAAGGTCAAGGTCAAGGTGTAGGTCAAGGTCAAAGGTCAAAGGTCAAAGGTCAAAGGTCAAGGTCAAGGTCAAGGTCAAGGTCAAGGTCAAGGTCAAGGTCAAAGGTCAAGGTCAAGGTCAAGGTCAAGGTCAAGGTCAAGGTCAAGGTCAAGGTCAAGGTCAAGGTCAAGGTCAAGGTCAAGGTCAAGGTCAAGGTCAAGGTCAAAGGTCAAAGGTCAAGGTCAAAGGTCAAAGGTCAAGGTCAAGGTCAAGGTCAAAGGTCAAAGGTCAAACGTCAAGGTCAAGGTCAAAGGTCAAGTTCAAGGTCAAAGGTCAAGGTCAAGGTCAAGGTCAAGGTCAAGGTCAAGGTCAAGGTCAAGGTCAAGGTCAAGGTCAAGGTCAAGGTCAAGGTCAAAGGTCAAGGTCAAGGTCAAGGTCAAAGGTCAAGGTCAAGGTCAAAGGTCAAGGGCAAGGTCAAGGTCAAGGTCAAGGTCAAGGTCAAGGTCATGGTCATGGTCAAGGTCAAGGTCAAGGTCAAGGTCAAGGTCAAGGTCAAAGGTCAAGGTCAAGGTCAAGGTCAAGGTCAAAGGTCAAGGTCAAAGGTCAAGGTCAAGGTCAAGGTCAAGGTCAAAGGTCAAGGTCAAGGTCAAGGTCAAGGTCAAAGGTCAAGGTCAAGGTCAAGGTCAAGGTCAAGGTCAAGGTCAAGGTCAAGGTCAAAGGTCAAGGTCAAGGTCAAAGGTCAAAGGTCAAAGGTCAAGGTCAAGGTCAAGGTCAAGGTCAAGGTCAAAGGTAAACGTCAAGGTCAAGGTCATGGTCAAGGTCAAGGTCAAGGTCAAGGTCAAAGGTCAAAGGTCAAACGTCAAGGTCAAGGTCAAAGGTCAAGTTCAAGGTCAAAGGTCAAAGGTCAAGGTCAAGGTCAAGGTCAAGGTCATGGTCAAGGTCAAGGTCAAAGGTCAAAGGTCAAAGGTCAAAGGTCAAAGGTCAAGGTCAAGGTCAAAGGTCAAGGTCAAGGTCAAAGGTCAAGGTCAAGGCCAAGGTCAAGGTCAAGGTCAAGGTCAAGGTCAAGGTCAAGGTCAAAGGTCAAAGGTCAAGGTCAAGGCCAAGGTCAAGGTCAAAGGTCAAGGTCAAGGTCAAGGTCAAGGTCAAAGGTCAAGGTCAAGGTCAAGGTCAAGGTGTAGGTCAAGGTCAAGGTCAAGGTCAAGGTCAAGGTCAAGGTCAAGGTCAAGGTCAAGGTCAAGGTCAAGGTCAAGGTCAAGGTCAAAGGTCAAGGTCAAGGTCAAAGGTCAAGGTCAGAAGTCAGTGGTCAAGGTCAGAAGTCAGTGGTCAGAGGTCAAGGTCAAGGTCAAGGTCAAGGTCAAAGGTCAAAGGACAGAGGTCAAGGTCAAAGGCCAGAGGTCATAGTGCAGAGGTCAAAGGTCAAGGTCAAGGTCAAGGTCAAGGTCAAGGTCAAGGTCAAGGTCGAGGTCAAGGTCAAAGGTCAGAGGTCAAAGGTCAAAGGTCAGAGGTCAAGGTCAAAGGTCAAAGGACAGAGGTCAAGGTCAAAGGTCAGAGGCCAGAGGTCATAGTGCAGAGGTCAAAGGTCAAGGTCAAGGTCAAGGTCAAGGTCAAGGTCAAGGTCAAGGTCAAGGTCAAGGTCAAAGGTCAGAGGTCAAAGGTCAAAGGTCAGAGGTCAAGGTCAAAGGTCAAGGCCAAGGTCAAGGTCAAGGTCAAAGGTCAAGGTCAAGGTCAAGGTCAAGGTCAAGGTCAAGGTCAAGGTGTAGGTCAAGGTCAAAGGTCAAAGGTCAAAGGTCAAAGGTCAAGGTCAAGGTCAAGGTCAAGGTCAAGGTCATGGTCAAGGTCAAGGTCAAGGTCAAGGTCAAAGGTCAAGGTCAAGGTCAAGGTCAAGGTCAAGGTCAAGGTCAAGGTCAAGGTCAAGGTCAAGGTCAAGGTCAAGGTCTAGGTCTAGGTCTAGGTCTAGGTCTAGGTCTAGTTCTAGGTCAAGGTCAAGGTCAAGGTCAAGGTCAAGGTCAAGGTCAAGGTCAAGGTCAAGGTCAAGGTCAAGGTCAAGGTCAAGGTCAAGGTCAAAGGTCAAAGGTCAAACGTCAAGGTCAAGGTCAAAGGTCAAGTTCAAGGTCAATGGTCAAGGTCAAGGTCAAGGTCAAAGGTCAAGGTCAAGGTCAAGGTCAAAGGTCAAGGTCAAGGTCAAGGTCAAGGTCAAGGTCAAGGTCAAGATCAAGGTCATGGTCAAGGTCAAGGTCAAAGGTCAAAGGTCAAAGGTCAAAGGTCAAGGTCAAGGTCAAGGTCAAAGGTCAAGGTCAAGGCCAAGGTCAAGGTCAAGGTCAAGGTCAAGGTCAAAGGTCAAGGTCAAGGCCAAGGTCAAGGTCAAAGGTCAAGGTCAAGGTCAAGGTCAAAGGTCAAGGTCAAGGTCAAGGTCAAGGTGTAGGTCAAGGTCAAAGGTCAAAGGTCAAAGGTCAAAGGTCAAGGTCAAGGTCAAGGTCAAGGTCAAGGTCAAGGTCAAGGTCAAAGGTCAAGGTCAAGGTCAAGGTCAAGGTCAAGGTCAAGGTCAAGGTCAAGGTCAAGTTCAAGGTCAAGGTCAAGGTCAAGGTCAAAGGTCAAGGTCAAAGGTCAAAGGTCAAGGTCAAAGGTCAAAGGTCAAGGTCAAGGTCAAGGTCAAAGGTCAAAGGTCAAGTTCAAGGTCAAAGGTCAAGGTCAAGGTCAAGGTCAAGGTCAAGGTCAAGGTCAAGGTCAAGGTCAAGGTCAAGGTCAAGGTCAAGGTCAAGGTCAAGGTCAAGGTGAAAGGTCAAGGTCAAGGTCAAGGTCAAAGGTCAAGGTCAAGGTCAAAGGTCAAGGGCAAGGTCAAGGTCAAGGTCAAGGTCAAGGTCAAGGTCAAGGTCATGGTCATGGTCAAGGTCAAGGTCAAGGTCAAGGTCAAGGTCAAAGGTCAAGGTCAAGGTCAAGGTCAAGGTCAAGGTCAAAGGTCAAGGTCAAAGGTCAAGGTCAAGGTCAAGGTCAAGGTCAAGGTCAAAGGTCAAGGTCAAGGTCAAGGTCAAGGTCAAGGTCAAGGTCAAGGTCAAGGTCAAGGTCAAAGGTCAAGGTCAAGGTCAAAGGTCAAAGGTCAAAGGTCAAGGTCAAGGTCAAGGTCAAGGTCAAGGTCAAGGTCAAAGGTAAACGTCAAGGTCAAGGTCATGGTCAAGGTCAAGGTCAAGGTCAAGGTCAAAGGTCAAAGGTCAAACGTCAAGGTCAAGGTCAAAGGTCAAGTTCAAGGTCAAAGGTCAAAGGTCAAGGTCAAGTCAAGGTCAAGGTCAAGGTCAAGGTCAAGGTCAAAGGTCAAAGGTCAAACGTCAACGTCAAGGTCAAAGGTCAAGTTCAAGGTCAAAGGTCAAGGTCAAGGTCAAGGTCAAAGGTCAAGGTCAAGGTCAAGGTCAAGGTCAAAGGTCAAGGTCAAGGTCAAGGTCAAGGTCAAGGTCAAGGTCAAGGTCAAGGTCAAGATCAAGGTCATGGTCAAGGTCAAGGTCAAGGTCAAGGTCAAAGGTCAAGGTCAAGGCCAAGGTCAAGGTCAAGGTCAAGGTCAAGGTCAAGGTCAAGGTCAAGGTCAAGGTCAAGGTCAAAGGTCAAGGTCAAGGTCAAAGGTCAAAGGTCAAAGGTCAAGGTCAAGGTCAAGGTCAAGGTCAAGGTCAAGGTCAAAGGTAAACGTCAAGGTCAAGGTCATGGTCAAGGTCAAGGTCAAGGTCAAGGTCAAAGGTCAAAGGTCAAACGTCAAGGTCAAGGTCAAAGGTCAAGTTCAAGGTCAAAGGTCAAAGGTCAAGGTCAAGGTCAAGGTCAAGGTCATGGTCTAGGTCAAGGTCAAAGGTCAAAGGTCAAAGGTCAAAGGTCAAGGTCAAGGTCAAAGGTCAAGGTCAAGGTCAAAGGTCAAGGTCAAGGCCAAGGTCAAGGTCAAGGTCAAGGTCAAGGTCAAGGTCAAAGGTCAAAGGTCAAGGTCAAGGCCAAGGTCAAGGTCAAAGGTCAAGGTCAAGGTCAAGGTCAAGGTCAAAGGTCAAGGTCAAGGTCAAGGTCAAGGTGTAGGTCAAGGTCAAGGTCAAGGTCAAGGTCAAGGTCAAGGTCAAGGTCAAGGTCAAGGTCAAGGTCAAGGTCAAGGTCATGGTCAAGGTCAAGGTCAAGGTCAAAGGTCAAGGTCAAGGTCAAAGGTCAAGGTCAGAAGTCAGTGGTCAGAGGTCAAGGTCAAGGTCAAGGTCAAGGTCAAAGGTCAAAGGACAGAGGTCAAGGTCAAAGGCCAGAGGTCATAGTGCAGAGGTCAAAGGTCAAGGTCAAGGTCAAGGTCAAGGTCAAGGTCAAGGTCAAGGTCAAGGTCAAGGTCAAAGGTCAGAGGTCAAAGGTCAAAGGTCAGAGGTCAAGGTCAAAGGTCAAGGCCAAGGTCAAGGTCAAGGTCAAAGGTCAAGGTCAAGGTCAAGGTCAAGGTCAAGGTCAAGGTGTAGGTCAAGGTCAAAGGTCAAAGGTCAAAGGTCAAAGGTCAAAGGTCAAGGTCAAGGTCAAGGTCAAGGTCAAGGTCAAGGTCAAGGTCAAGGTCAAGGTCAAAGGTCAAGGTCAAGGTCAAGGTCAAGGTCAAGGTCAAGGTCAAGGTCAAGGTCAAGGTCAAGGTCAAGGTCAAGGTCAAGGTCAAGGTCTAGGTCTAGGTCTAGGTCTAGGTCTAGGTCTAGTTCTAGGTCAAGGTCAAGGTCAAGGTCAAGGTCAAGGTCAAGGTCAAGGTCAAGGTCAAGGTCAAGGTCAAGGTCAAGGTCAAGGTCAAGGTCAAGGTCAAGGTCAAAGGTCAAAGGTCAAACGTCAAGGTCAAGGTCAAAGGTCAAGTTCAAGGTCAATGGTCAAGGTCAAGGTCAAGGTCAAAGGTCAAGGTCAAGGTCAAGGTCAAAGGTCAAGGTCAAGGTCAAGGTCAAGGTCAAGGTCAAGGTCAAGATCAAGGTCATGGTCAAGGTCAAGGTCAAAGGTCAAAGGTCAAAGGTCAAAGGTCAAGGTCAAGGTCAAGGTCAAAGGTCAAGGTCAAGGCCAAGGTCAAGGTCAAGGTCAAGGTCAAGGTCAAAGGTCAAGGTCAAGGCCAAGGTCAAGGTCAAAGGTCAAGGTCAAGGTCAAGGTCAAGGTCAAAGGTCAAGGTCAAGGTCAAGGTCAAGGTCAAGGTGTAGGTCAAGGTCAAAGGTCAAAGGTCAAAGGTCAAAGGTCAAGGTCAAGGTCAAGGTCAAGGTCAAGGTCAAGGTCAAAGGTCAAGGTCAAGGTCAAGGTCAAGGTCAAGGTCAAGGTCAAGGTCAAGGTCAAGGTCAAGGTCAAGGTCAAGGTCAAAGGTCAAGGTCAAAGGTCAAAGGTCAAGGTCAAAGGTCAAAGGTCAAGGTCAAGGTCAAGGTCAAAGGTCAAAGGTCAAAGGTCAAACGTCAAGGTCAAGGTCAAAGGTCAAGTTCAAGGTCAAAGGTCAAGGTCAAGGTCAAGGTCAAGGTCAAGGTCAAGGTCAAGGTCAAGGTCAAGGTCAAGGTCAAGGTCAAGGTCAAGGTCAAGGTCAAGGTCAAGGTCAAAGGTCAAGGTCAAGGTCAAGGTCAAAGGTCAAAGGTCAAGGTCAAGTCAAGGTCAAGGTCAAGGTCAAGGTCAAAGGTCAAAGGTCAAACGTCAACGTCAAGGTCAAAGGTCAAGTTCAAGGTCAAAGGTCAAGGTCAAGGTCAAGGTCAAAGGTCAAGGTCAAGGTCAAGGTCAAGGTCAAAGGTCAAGGTCAAGGTCAAGGTCAAGGTCAAGGTCAAGGTCAAGGTCAAGGTCAAGGTCAAGATCAAGGTCAAGGTCAAGGTCAAGGTCAAGGTCAAGGTCAAAGGTCAAGGTCAAGGCCAAGGTCAAGGTCAAGGTCAAGGTCAAGGTCAAAGGTCAAGGTCAAGGCCAAGGTCAAGGTCAAAGGTCAAGGTCAAGGTCAAGGTCAAAGGTCAAGGTCAAGGTCAAGGTCAAAGGTCAAGGTCAAGGTCAAGGTCAAGGTGTAGGTCAAGGTCAAGGTCAAAAGTCAAGGTCAAAGGTCAAAGGTCAAGGTCAAGGTCAAGGTCAAGGTCAAAGGTCAAGGTCAAGGTCAAGGTCAAAGGTCAAGGTCAAAGGTCAAGGTCAAGGTCAAAGGTCAAGGTCAAAGGTCAAGGTCAAGGTCAAGGTCAAGGTCAAGGTCAAGGTCAAGGTCAAGGTCAAGGTCAAGGTCAAGGTCAAGGTCAAGGTCAAGGTCAAGGTCAAGGTCAAGGTCAAGGTCAAGGTCAAGGTCAAGGTCAAGGTCAAGGTCAAGGTCAAGGTCAAGGTCAAGGTCAAGGTCAAGGTCAAGGTCAAGGTCAAGGTCAAGGTCAAGGTCAAGGTCAAGGTCAAGGTCAAGGTCAAGGTCAAGGTCAAGGTCATGGTCAAGGTCAAGGTCAAGGTCAAGGTCAAGGTCAAGGTCAAGGTCAAGGTCAAGGTCAAGGTCAAGGTCAAGGTCAAGGTCAAGGTCAAGGTCAAGGTCAAGGTCAAGGTCAAGGTCAAGGTCAAGGTCAAGATCAAGGTCATGGTCAAGGTCAAGGTCAAGGTCAAGGTCAAAGGTCAAGGTCAAGGCCAAGGTCAAGGTCAAAGGTCAAGGTCAAGGTCAAGGTCAAAGGTCAAGGTCAAGGTCAAGGTCAAGGTGTAGGTCAAAGGTCAAAGGTCGAAGGTCAAAGGTCAAAGGTCAAGGTCAAGGTCAAGGTCAAGGTCAAGGTCAAGGTCAAGGTCAAAGGTCAAGGTCAAGGTCAAGGTCAAGGTCAAGGTCAAGGTCAAGGTCAAGGTCAAGGTCAAGGTCAAGGTCAAGGTCAAAGGTCAAGGTCAAAGGTCAAAGGTCAAGGTCAAAGGTCAAAGGTCAAGGTCAAGGTCAAGGTCAAAGGTCAAAGGTCAAACGTCAAGGTCAAGGTCAAAGGTCAAGTTCAAGGTCAAAGGTCAAGGTCAAGGTCAAGGTCAAGGTCAAGGTCAAGGTCAAGGTCAAGGTCAAGGTCAAAGGTCAAGGTCAAGGTCAAGGTCAAAGGTCAAGGTCAAGGTCAAAGGTCAAGGGCAAGGTCAAGGTCAAGGTCAAGGTCAAGGTCAAGGTCATGGTCATGGTCAAGGTCAAGGTCAAGGTCAAGGTCAAGGTCAAGGTCAAAGGTCAAGGTCAAGGTCAAGGTCAAGGTCAAAGGTCAAGGTCAAAGGTCAAGGTCAAGGTCAAGGTCAAGGTCAAAGGTCAAGGTCAAGGTCAAGGTCAAGGTCAAGGTCAAGGTCAAGGTCAAGGTCAAAGGTCAAGGTCAAGGTCAAAGGTCAAGGTCAAGGTCAAGGTCAAGGTCAAGGTCAAGGTCAAGGTCAAAGGTAAACGTCAAGGTCAAGGTCATGGTCAAGGTCAAGGTCAAGGTCAAGGTCAAAGGTCAAAGGTCAAACGTCAAGGTCAAGGTCAAAGGTCAAGTTCAAGGTCAAAGGTCAAAGGTCAAGGTCAAGTCAAGGTCAAGGTCAAGGTCAAGGTCAAAGGTCAAAGGTCAAACGTCAACGTCAAGGTCAAAGGTCAAGTTCAAGGTCAAAGGTCAAGGTCAAGGTCAAGGTCAAAGGTCAAGGTCAAGGTCAAGGTCAAGGTCAAGGTCAAAGGTCAAGGTCAAGGTCAAGGTCAAGGTCAAGGTCAAGGTCAAGGTCAAGGTCAAGGTCAAGGTCAAGATCAAGGTCATGGTCAAGGTCAAGGTCAAGGTCAAGGTCAAAGGTCAAGGTCAAGGCCAAGGTCAAGGTCAAGGTCAAGGTCAAGGTCAAAGGTCAAGGTCAAGGCCAAGGTCAAGGTCAAAGGTCAAGGTCAAGGTCAAGGTCAAAGGTCAAGGTCAAGGTCAAGGTCAAAGGTCAAGGTCAAGGTCAAGGTCAAGGTGTAGGTCAAGGTCAAGGTCAAAAGTGAAGGTCAAAGGTCAAAGGTCAAGGTCAAGGTCAAGGTCAAAGGTCAAGGTCAAGGTCAAGGTCAAAGGTCAAGGTCAAAGGCAAGGTCAAGGTCAAAGGTCAAGGTCAAAGGTCAAGGTCAAGGTCAAGGTCAAGGTCAAGGTCAAGGTCAAGGTCAAGGTCAAGGTCAAGGTCAAGGTCAAGGTCAAGGTCAAGGTCAAGGTCAAGGTCAAGGTCAAGGTCAAGGTCAAGGTCAAGGTCAAGGTCAAGGTCAAGGTCAAGGTCAAGGTCAAGGTCAAGGTCAAGGTCAAGGTCAAGGTCAAGGTCAAGGTCAAGGTCAAGGTCAAGGTCAAGGTCAAGGTCAAGGTCAAGGTCAAGGTCATGGTCAAGGTCAAGGTCAAGGTCAAGGTCAAGGTCAAGGTCAAGGTCAAGGTCAAGGTCAAGGTCAAGGTCAAGGTCAAGGTCAAGGTCAAGGTCAAGATCAAGGTCATGGTCAAGGTCAAGGTCAAGGTCAAGGTCAAAGGTCAAGGTCAAGGCCAAGGTCAAGGTCAAGGTCAAGGTCAAGGTCAAAGGTCAAGGTCAAGGCCAAGGTCAAGGTCAAAGGTCAAGGTCAAGGTCAAGGTCAAAGGTCAAGGTCAAGGTCAAGGTCAAAGGTCAAGATCAAGGTCAAGGTCAAGGTGTAGGTCAAGGTCAAAGGTCAAAGGTCAAAGGTCAAAGGTCAAGGTCAAGGTCAAGGTCAAGGTCAAAGGTCAAGGTCAAGGTCAAGGTCAAGGTCAAGGTCAAGGTCAAGGTCAAGGTCAAGGTCAAGGTCAAGGTCAAAGGTCAAGGTCAAAGGTCAAAGGTCAAGGTCAAAGGTCAAGGTCAAGGTCAAAGGTCAAGGTCAAGGTCAAGGTCAAGGTCAAAGGTCAAGGTCAAGGTCATGGTCAAGGTCAAAGGTCAAAGGTCAAGGTCAAGGTCAAGGTCAAAGGTCAAGGTCAAAGGTCAAGGTCAAGGTCAAGGTCAAGGTCAAGGTCAAGGTCAAGGTCAAGGTCAAGGTCAAGGTCAAGGTCAAGGTCAAGGTCAAGGTCAAGGTCAAGGTCAAGGTCAAGGTCAAGGTCAAGGTCAAAAGTCAAGGTCAAAGGTCAAGGTCAAAGGTCAAGGTCAAGGTCAAGGTCAAGGTCAAGGTCAAAGTCTAGGTCAAGGTCTAGGTCTAGGTCTTTTTTTTTTTTTTTTTTTTTTCCTCTCCCTAAGGATTTTTCTTCCTCCCATTTATCTACCGGAATGCTGACAGGGGCCCGTTCATCCATTCACCTGTCAGACATTTTCCGGTATATCCTCAAACATGTTCTTGTCATATTTAATAAGAGATTTATTTGATATTTCCATGAATATATATATATTATTTTAGATATTATATTTATGTACTAAGATAAACATTTCTTTATTAGACAATAAAAAATAATAATAACTTATAATTTTTTTCTTTTAAATCATCTTTCCAATATATTGATTGATTCATATAACTTAAAAATCTCTTCTTTTCAGGTAAATTAACATAGTCTTCTTTCAGGTTCTTTAACTTAATAATTAATTTCTTTCAGATAAACTAAAATTTTTTAACAGTTAATTTTTTTCTTTTCAGCTTCTGTTTTCCGATCCAGTCCAATCCCCAGCAGGATGCCAGGTAAGTTTAACTGAATTTCTTTAATTTTAATTTAATAATTTTTTCTTTTCAGGTCAAACCACTAGTTCCGGATCTACTAAGGATTTTAACGAAAAAATAGGTAAATATACATTATTATTTATGTAGTTAGATTAATAGTATAATAATTAGATTAATAATATAATATTTTATAATAGATGATTATTGAATAAAAGTGAATATTATAGAACAAAACCATAATTAACTTTCTTTCTTCCATTTTTATGAATTTCTTTATTTATCTTTATTTTCCTTTTCCAAATTTCTTTCGAAATCTTCTTTTTCTAATATTATATAATTTATAAACTCATTTATTTTTTTCCAATATTCGGGCGAATGTAGCATTAATTCAGTAAAGGAATCCACTGTAAATCTACTATTATTTAATTCAAATTCGAGTTTTAATCTTTTTTCTTCCCATCTTTCACAGGTAAAAACAGTGTGCTCCACATCATCCTTAATATCTGGACACCACCAACATTTATCGTTTGATGCTCTTTGTATTCTAAATAAGTATGCTTTGAATACTCCATGTCCGGTAAGAACTTGGGTTAGTCTATAATTTAAAAAGCCAAATTTCCGATTTTTCCAAATCCTTGGATCAGGAATTAATCTTTTTGTCCAGTCACCAGTTGTTTGACGGTGCCATAAAGAGTGCCATTTTAACCAAGAATTATTAATTAAGTTTTCTTTTATGCTTTTTAGGTGATCAGCTTTCCACTGTCTTCTGTCATCATCATCCTCAGGAATAATGCTATATTTCTTTGAAGCTTCATATAATGGTTTACGGTCTAAAAGAGTATATTCAAGTGGTAAGTAGCCAGTGATGGCACATAATGCGTATCTTCCGACAGATTTATAGGCTCTTGCGACCCTATTTAAGCCTAACCTTTGAATTCTAGCTATTTTTTTACAGTTTCTTTTATATTGTAATGCCTTTTCTGCCCATATAGGGCTGGCATAGCACACTATCGCTTCTATTATATTATAATAAAGCCTTCTGCCGCCCTCTGTTGCTCCGCCTAAATTAGCCATTATTCTGGATAGTTCACCAACAACTTTACTCGCACGTTCTTCGAGAGTATCTACGTGATATGAAAAATTATTATTTTTGGTTAAATAAACTCCGAGGTATTTTATATGTGGACTTGCTTCGATCATAGTTCCTTGTATATTAATTTTAAAATTTTCTGGAATATGTTTTTTATTTATAAATATAAATTTAGTTTTTTGGGGCGCCATAGATAAACCTTTTTCTTCGAGCCACGGTGATATGTTTTCATTAATTGTTTTTTCAATATTCTTTTTTAGGTTATATAAGTTCAGATCACACGCGTATATTATAATGTCGTCAGCGTAAGCTACTACATTAATTCCTTCAGGAAAATTCATACTTAACATTTGATCGTAAAGAATGTTCCATATTGTAGGTGACAGTACAGATCCTTGTGGTACTCCCTTTTGTACCTGTAATGTAACTTTTTTATCTGCAGCTGTATATATTATATTTCTATTATAAAAGTAATTTTGTAATATTAACTGTAATTCTTTTGGAAAGTTTCTTTGTTTTAGCAGTTCAAAAATATTGTTCCATTTTACATTATTAAATGCGTTTTTAACGTCTAGGCTTATTATAATACCATATTTATTTTGTTTTTCATTTTCTTTAAAGTAATTTTGAATTTTTAGCATAGCATCTACTGTACTGACACCTTTACGGAAACCGTATTGATTTGCATGGAATGGAACATCACCTAAACAATCCTTAATTCTACGTTCTACAATTTTTTCAAATACCTTATTTAAACCATCACCAATACATATTGGCCGATAATTTGAAGGAATTATATTATCATCTTTGTTTTTTTGTAACAATATTACACGCGTCTTTTTCCATCGAGATGGAATGTAATTTATATCTATACAACTATTTATTATTTTTGAAAATCTATCTTTATCTTTTAACATTATCATTTTAATTATGCATGGTGGTACTTTATCTAAGCCCGTTGCTTTTTTAATGTTTATTTCTTTAGCTATTTGTTCTATTTCCGTTGGATTTGTTAGTAAACTATTGTTCGAATTTAATTTTATAGGTACATCATAATTTATTTCTTCTAAATCTCGTGGAAACAGTTCAGAGAGAACTTCCAGTGCTTCTGTTGATTTTAAAACCGGTGGTGGGGTTTTACTTTTAAGTTTATTTCGGATTACCTGGAAGGGCTTGCCCCAAATATCTGTCGCTAATAAATCTAAAAATTGTTTCCACGATTTTTGTTTTTGTTCTATAATTTTATTTTTAAATTTTTTCTTTAATATTAAAAATTCTTCTTTTTCAGTTTCAGCAGGAAGCTTCTTTTTGTTTTTACGCTGCATGAATCTCCTAGCCTTCAAGACTTGGGTACGTAAATCTTCTAATTCGTCGTTCCACCAGTGATTTTCTTTTTTACTAAATCTATTACTTTTCTTTTTCAATTTTTGTTCACAGGTAAGTATAATATTTTTTATATATTTATTTATTATTATTTTATTATTTGTATTTTGCCAATAAATTTCGTTATTTAATCTATTTAATGTTTCTAGGAAGCTGTTTTCATCTAATGTTTTTGTATTATAGGACCATTCTATTGTATTAATCATATCATTTTTAAATTTTTTATCGTTTTTTAGGTTTATATTATGTATGCAGTACAAATGATCCGATGCGCTATATTTAGAGCTAGTTTTACTGTTTATTTTAGATGTTAAATTTGCCGATGAACAAATAATGTCTATTTTTGAGGTTCGCGTACCATCTTGACTACAAAAAGTGTAATCACTTCCTTTAGTGATTATCGGGACAAGGTCCATCTCATTTAAATAATGATCAATTATTCTTCCTCGCCGATTTAGAACTTTATCACCAAACTGACGCGACCTGGCGTTTGGGTCTCCTAATATTATTATTGGTCCTTTCCAACTTTTCCGGGCAATTTTTAAATCCTCAAAACATCGATCATATTCAGATTTTGTAATGTTTGGTGAAATATATATATTTATTAATATGAAATATTTAGTTTTTATTCCAACATAAAATGTACCTATAATTTGATCACTTTTAGCAATTTTTATATTCGGATTTACTATATTAATAGCTGTTTTCTTATCTAACGATGCAATCCACGTATCTTCTATTTTATAGACCTCTTGCACGCACACAATATCAATTTTAAATTCTGCGATGGCTTGATTAAGCAGCCAATGTGCTTCTTTCCCATGATTAGTATTAATTTGTAAAAGCTTCATTGTATAGTCTAAAATTCTGTTTGAGCTCCAGTACTTTCGACCTAAACTGAGGGCATGCCATCGTACGCATAAGATGGTCATATGGCATCTTTAACTTATAACAACATAGACATCGCAAGCCTTCTTTGCAATCCTTCTGTTCGTGACCGTTTGTACCACACTGTCTACAGCGCTTATTATCAGGGATATTTTCCCTACAATTCGTGCTGTAGTGTCCGATTGAGTGACATCGGTAGCATAAAATCATTCTCGGCATTGGACTAACTTTGACGATCATATTGCCTATAATTGGCTTTTTAATATTTTGGATAACAGGCAAATATTTAAGAGGTAGTTCTACCACTGCCATTTGCATGCCAATTTTTGTCGGTCTTAGTATTTTAGTTTTTATTTCACCGTAATCGGCTTTTACTAAATTATTTAATTCTTCTACAAGTTCTTCTTTTTGGATTATAGGGTCCAAATCCCGAATTTCTAAGTCAAAAGACTTTTGGAGCATCTGAATTTCAGTTTCTTTTCCTAGAATCATCTCGATTTGTTCTTTTAGAACCGTATAATTTGTATTTTCATCTAATTCTAAGAGTAAATGTCCCAAACGGGTTTTTCTCATTTTATTTATCGGTTCTATTTTTCCTAAGTTTTTCTTTATATTTTCACATATTTTATAAAATTCTTCATTGGTTTTAATCTTAATTATCATAGCGTCTTTTTTTGGTAATGTCCACTTCGGACGCTTAATGATTTTACTTTTCATTTGTCGGTATTCCATACCACTTGTACCTGGTTCCTCAATTTCTGTTTGTTTTTTAGTCTTATGTTTCCTAGTTTCAACTATTTGCCACGCATGTTCTTCTCTTTGCATGACTTGATCGTTTTTATCTTTATATTTGTTTTTATTGTATATATTGTTATCGCTTTCTTCATTGTTTTTATATTTTGTTATATTTCTTGCATGTTGTTTTTTATTGTTATGTTTTTGTTTTTTCTTTTTATACTCATTCAAGAAATTTACCAAATTATTACATAAATCCATTTCCTGATCACTCTCGTTCTCCGATGTCGAGGATGAGGGTGATTTTGCATGATCTCGTCTAAATTTATTTTTCTTCATTTCTTCTCCACTGTTTCGTGGAGATGAAAGTTTTTTAGTTTTAGTTTTATTTACAATCTGTGCAGGGCTCTCTAGTTTCCTTTTAGTGGCCTTCGCATATGTTCTATTAGTATTAATCACTTGTGTTCTAAGATCTATACTTGTTGTTTCTGACTCAGATCGTGTTGTATCTTCCTTATTATTAATTATTATTTGTTTGTTCGTTACCATTTGAGTATTTTGAGTTTTTTCTATATTATCTTTTTTTGTTCCTTGTATTAATTTCTCTTTCATAGCTTTAAGTCTTTGAATTTCTTCTTGTTTTTCTTTTAATTTTTGTTTTTGATCTTCCTTTACTAGTTCTTCTTTTCTTAGTATTTTAATTTTATTTTTCATTTTAATTAACTTCTCAAAATCTATTACTAGTGATTCCGACAATGTTTTAGAGTCTATTTTTACATTTTTATTATTTTGCATGTATTCATTTTGATCTTTTAAATAATTTATAAATTCTTTCATATTTTTTGATAGTTCTTCAACAAGTTTTAATAATTTATCTTTTTTAAATAATTCTTTTAATTGTACCACGCTCGAGTCAGATTCAGAAGTATCAGCATGACCATCTCCAGTAACACCAGGTTTTAGGAAGAAAGAAAAAGTTGTTGTAGGATTTTTTGAATTACCGGGTTCAGCAAAATAAGGGAACATTGTGAAGCCTCTCCGCTCCACCTCTGTTTCCCCCACCTTGTCTTCAATATTTCTTACACTATTTCCCGGACTCGGACCAACGTTGGCAGCCAATTGATCCGCCCCGGGCGCTCTTATTCTAGAGCCTTCCCTTGTAGCCAATTCATCCTGTGGAGGCAAGGGGGCTACCTCCATAGGCTCGCAGTTGCTTGATGACGGTGGTGGGGGGGCCTGCGCGACCACCTCCCCATCACCGGCACTGGGGGCTCCCCCCCCTGCGCCGTAAACCAATTTATCTAAGTCGTACTCCAGGATTTTTAAAGTATAAAGCTCTTCAGCTAACGTCTCACTTGCCCGGTCATCATCGCATTCCTGTCCCTGGAGACATAGGTAAATCTCCCCGTTCTGCCAAACGCGGATCAGAACTCCCATATCCCACGCACCTGCCTACTCCGTTCGCACTCTGTTTCAGCCGAAGCTTCCACAGAGTCCCGGGGCCACCACGAGGAGGTGGAGTAGGAGGATTTTGACCAGAGAGGACCCTCAACTTCACCGAAATTCTCCACCCTGGACCTCTCTCCCGAGAACTCACCGAAGGTAAGTAAACAGGTAAGTATCCAGTTCAGGAGAACATCAGTTCCATCGAAGTTTCATCATGGATGCGGGGAAATCCCAGGAGGCACACGAGGTCCTCGAGGTCATTCCCACACCCACTCCGAATCCTCTCCGGCCTTCAGACCCCAGGTCTAGGTCTAGGTCTAGGTCTAGGTCTAGGTCTAGGTCAAGGTCAAGGTCAAGGTCAAGGTCAAGGTCAAGGTCAAGGTCAAGGTCAAGGTCAAGGTCAAGGTCAAGGTCAAGGTCAAGGTCAAGGTCAAGGTCAAGGTCAAGGTCAAGGTCAAGGTCAAGGTCAAGGTCAAGGTCAAGGTCAAGGTCAAGGTCAAAGGTCAAAGGTCAAACGTCAAGGTCAAGGTCAAAGGTCAAGTTCAAGGTCAAAGGTCAAGGTCAAGGTCAAGGTCAAGGTCAAGGTCAAGGTCAAGGTCAAGGTCAAGGTCAAGGTCAAGGTCAAAGGTCAAGGTCAAGGTCAAGGTCAAAGGTCAAGGTCAAGGTCAAGGTCAAAGGTCAAGGGCAAGGTCAAGGTCAAGGTCAAGGTCAAGGTCATGGTCATGGTCAAGGTCAAGGTCAAGGTCAAGGTCAAGGTCAAGGTCAAGGTCAAGGTCAAGGTCAAGGTCAAAGGTCAAAGGTCAAACGTCAAGGTCAAGGTCAAGGTCAAAGGTCAAGTTCAAGGTCAAAGGTCAAGGTCAAGGTCAAGGTCAAGGTCAAGGTCAAGGTCAAGGTCAAGGTCAAGGTCAAGGTCAAGGTCAAGGTCAAGGTCAAGGTCAAGGTCAAGGTCAAGGTCAAAGGTCAAGGTCAAGGTCAAGGTCAAAGGTCAAGGTCAAGGTCAAAGGTCAAGGGCAAGGTCAAGGTCAAGGTCAAGGTCAAGGTCATGGTCATGGTCAAGGTCAAGGTCAAGGTCAAAGGTCAAAGGTCAAGGTCAAGGTCAAGGTCAAGGTCAAGGTCAAAGGTCAAGGTCAAAGGTCAAGGTCAAGGTCAAGGTCAAGGTCAAAGGTCAAGGTCAAGGTCAAGGACAAGGTCAAGGTCAAAGGTCAAGGTCAAGGTCAAAGGTCAAAGGTCAAAGGTCAAGGTCAAGGTCAAGGTCAAGGTCAAGGTCAAGGTCAAAGGTAAACGTCAAGGTCAAGGTCATGGTCAAGGTCAAGGTCAAGGTCAAGGTCAAAGGTCAAAGGTCAAACGTCAAGGTCAAGGTCAAAGGGCAAGTTCAAGGTCAAAGGTCAAAGGTCAAGGTCAAGTCAAGGTCAAGGTCAAGGTCAAGGTCAAGGTCAAGGTCATGGTCAAGGTCAAGGTCAAGGTCAAGGTCAAGGTCAAGGTCAAGGTCAAGGTCAAGGTCAAGGTCAAGGTCAAGGTCAAGGTCAAGGTCAAGGTCAAGGTCAAGGTCAAGGTCAAGGTCAAGGTCAAGGTCAAGGTCAAGGTCAAGGTCAAGGTCTAGGTCTAGGTCTAGGTCAAGGTCAAAGGTCAAGGTCAAGGTCAAGGTCAAGGTCAAGGTCAAGGTCAAGGTCAAGGTCAAGTTCAAGGTCAAGGTCAAGGTCAAGGTCAAGGTCATGGTCAAGGTCAAGGTCAAGGTCAAGGTCAAGGTCAAGGTCAAGGTCAAGGTCAAGGTCAAGGTCAAGGTCAAGGTCAAGGTCAAGGTCAAGGTCAAGGTCAAGGTCAAGGTCAAGGTCAAGGTCAAGGTCAAGGTCAAGGTCAAGGTCAAGGTCAAGGTCAAGGTCAAGGTCAAGGTCAAGGTCAAGGTCAAGGTCAAGGTCATGGTCAAGGTCAAGGTCAAAGGTCAAAGGTCAAAGGTCAAAGGTCAAGGTCAAGGTCAAAGGTCAAGGTCAAGGTCAAAGGTCAAGGTCAAGGCCAAGGTCAAGGTCAAGGTCAAGGTCAAGGTCAAGGTCAAAGGTCAAGGTCAAGGCCAAGGTCAAGGTCAAAGGTCAAGGTCAAGGTCAAGGTCAAAGGTCAAGGTCAAGGTCAAGGTCAAGGTGTAGGTCAAGGTCAAGGTCAAGGTCAAGGTCAAGGTCAAGGTCAAGGTCAAGGTCAAGGTCAAGGTCAAGGTCAAAGGTCAAGGTCAAGGTCAAAGGTCAAGGTCAGAAGTCAGTGGTCAGAGGTCAAGGTCAAGGTCAAGGTCAAGGTCAAAGGTCAAAGGACAGAGGTCAAGGTCAAAGGTCAGAGGCCAGAGGTCATAGTGCAGAGGTCAAAGGTCAAGGTCAAGGTCAAGGTCAAGGTCAAGGTCAAGGTCGAGGTCAAGGTCAAAGGTCAGAGGTCAAAGGTCAAAGGTCAGAGGTCAAGGTCAAAGGTCAAAGGACAGAGGTCAAGGTCAAAGGTCAGAGGCTAGAGGTCATAGTGCAGAGGTCAAAGGTCAAGGTCAAGGTCAAGGTCAAGGTCAAGGTCAAGGTCAAGGTCAAGGTCAAAGGTCAGAGGTCAAAGGCCAAAGGTCAGAGGTCAAGGTCAAAGGTCAAGGCCAAGGTCAAGGTCAAGGTCAAAGGTCAAGGTCAAGGTCAAGGTCAAGGTCAAGGTCAAGGTGTAGGTCAAGGTCAAAGGTCAAAGGTCAAAGGTCAAAGGTCAAGGTCAAGGTCAAGGTCAAGGTCAAGGTAAAGGTCAAGGTCAAGGTCAAAGGTCAAGGTCAAGGTCAAGGTTTAGGTCAAGGTCGAGGTCAAGGTCAAAGGTCAGAGGTCAAAGGTCAAAGGTCAGAGGTCAAGGTCAAAGGTCAAAGGACAGAGGTCAAGGTCAAAGGTCAGAGGCCAGAGGTCATAGTGCAGAGGTCAAAGGTCAAGGTCAAGGTCAAGGTCAAGGTCAAGGTCAAGGTCAAGGTCAAGGTCAAGGTCAAGGTCAAGGTCAAAGGTCAGAGGTCAAAGGTCAAAGGTCAGAGGTCAAGGTCAAAGGTCAAGGCCAAGGTCAAGGTCAAGGTCAAGGTCAAGGTCAAGGTCAAGGTCAAGGTCAAGGTCAAGGTGTAGGTCAAGGTCAAAGGTCAAAGGTCAAAGGTCAAAGGTCAAGGTCAAGGTCAAGGTCAAGGTAAAGGTCAAGGTCAAGGTCAAGGTCAAGGTCAAGGTCAAGGTCTAGGTCAAGGTCAAGGTCTAGGTCTAGGTCTAGGTCTAGGTCTAGGTCTAGGTCAAGGTCAAGGTCAAGGTCAAGGTCAAGGTCAAGGTCAAGGTCAAGGTCAAGGTCAAGGTCAAGGTCAAGGTCAAGGTCAAGGTCAAGGTCAAGGTCAAAGGTCAAAGGTCAAACGTCAAGGTCAAGGTCAAAGGTCAAGTTCAAGGTCAAAGGTCAAGGTCAAGGTCAAGGTCAAGGTCAAAGGTCAAGGTCAAGGTCAAGGTCAAAGGTCAAGGTCAAGGTCAAGGTCAAGGTCAAGGTCAAGGTCAAGGTCAAGGTCAAGATCAAGGTCATGGTCAAGGTCAATGTCAAAGGTCAAAGGTCAAAGGTCAAAGGTCAAGGTCAAGGTCAAGGTCAAAGGTCAAGGTCAAGGCCAAGGTCAAGGTCAAAGGTCAAGGTCAAGGTCAAGGTCAAAGGTCAAGGTCAAGGTCAAGGTCAAGGTGTAGGTCAAGGTCAAAGGTCAAAGGTCAAAGGTCAAGGTCAAGGTCAAGGTCAAGGTCAAGGTCAAGGTCAAGGTCAAGGTCAAGGTCAAGGTCAAGGTCAAGGTCAAGGTCAAGGTCAAGGTCAAGGTCAAGGTCAAGGTCAAGGTCAAGGTCAAGGTCAAGGTCAAGGTCAAAGGTCAAGGTCAAAGGTCAAGGTCAAAGGTCAAGGTCAAGGTCAAAGGTCAGAGGCCAGAGGTCATAGTGCAGAGGTCAAAGGTCAAGGTCAAGGTCAAGGTCAAGGTCAAGGTCAAGGTCAAGGTGTAGGTCAAGGTCAAAGGTCAAAGGTCAAAGGTCAAAGGTCAAGGTCAAGGTCAAGGTCAAGGTCAAGGTAAAGGTCAAGGTCAAGGTCAAGGTCAAGGTCTAGGTCTAGGTCTAGGTCTAGGTCAAGGTCAAGGTCAAGGTCAAGGTCAAGGTCAAGGTCAAGGTCAAGGTCAAGGTCAAGGTCAAGGTCAAGGTCAAGGTCAAAGGTCAAAGGTCAAACGTCAAGGTCAAGGTCAAAGGTCAAGGTCAAGGTCAAGGTCAAGGTCAAAGGTGAAGGTCAAGGTGAAGGTCAAGGTCAAGGTCAAGGTCAAGGTCAAGGTCAAGGTCAAGGTCAAGGTCAAGGTCAAGGTCAAGGTCAAGGTCAAGGTCAAGGTCAAGGTCAAAGGTCAAGGTCAAAGGTCAAAGGTCAAGGTCAAAGGTCAAGGTCAAGGTCAAAGGTCAAGGTCAAGGTCAAGGTCAAGGTCAAGGTCAAAGGTCAAGGTCAAGGTCATGGTCAAGGTCAAAGGTCAAAGGTCAAGGTCAAGGTCAAAGGTCAAGGTCAAAGGTCAAGGTCAAGGTCAAGGTCAAGGTCAAGGTCAAGGTCAAGGTCAAGGTCAAGGTCAAGGTCAAGGTCAAGGTCAAGGTCAAGGTCAAGGTCAAAAGTCAAGGTCAAAGGTCAAAGGTCAAGGTCAAGGTCAAGGTCAAAGGTCAAGGTCAAGGTCAAGGTCAAAGGTCAAGGTCAAAGGTCAAGGTCAAGGTCAAAGGTCAAGGTCAAAGGTCAAGGTCAAGGTCAAGGTCAAGGTCAAGGTCAAGGTCAAGGTCAAGGTCAAGGTCAAGGTCAAGGTCAAGGTCAAGGTCAAGGTCAAGGTCAAGGTCAAGGTCAAGGTCAAAGGTCAAGGTCAAGGTCAAGGTCAAGGTCAAGGTCAAGGTCAAGGTCAAGGTCAAGGTCAAGGTCAAGGTCAAGGTCAAGGTCAAGGTCAAGGTCTAGGTCTAGGTCTAGGTCAAGGTCAAGGTCAAGGTCAAGGTCAAGGTCAAGGTCAAGGTCAAAGGTCAAGGTCAAGGTCAAGGTCAAGGTCAAGGTCAAGGTCAAGGTCAAGGTCAAGGTCAAGGTCAAGGTCAAGGTCAAGGTCAAGGTCAAGGTCAAGGTCAAGGTCAAGGTCAAGGTCAAGGTCAAGGTCATGGTCATGGTCAAGGTCAAGGTCAAGGTCAAGGTCAAGGTCAAGGTCAAGGTCAAGGTCAAGGTCAAAGGTGAAGGTCAAGGTCAAGGTCAAGGTCAAAGGTCAAGGTCAAGGTCAAGGTCAAGGTCAAGGTCAAGGTCAAGGTCAAGGTCAAGGTCAAGGTCAAGGTCAAGGTCAAGGTCAAGGTCAAGGTCAAGGTCAAGGTCAAGGTCAAGGTCTAGGTCTAGGTCTAGGTCAAGGTCAAGGTCAAGGTCAAGGTCAAGGTCAAGGTCAAGGTCAAGGTCAAGGTCAAGGTCAAGGTCAAGGTCAAGGTCAAGGTCAAGGTCAAGGTCAAGGTCAAGGTCAAGGTCAAGGTCAAGGTCAAGGTCAAGGTCAAGGTCAAGGTCAAAGGTCAAAGGTCAAACGTCAAGGTCAAGGTCAAAGGTCAAGTTCAAGGTCAAGGTCAAAGGTCAAGGTCAAGGTCAAGGTCAAAGGTCAAGGTCAAGGTCAAGGTCAAGGTCAAGGTCAAGGTCAAGGTCAAAGGTCAAGGTCAAAGGTCAAGGTCAAGGTCAAGGTCAAGGTCGAGGTCAAGATCAAGGTCAAGGTCAAAGGTCAAGGTCAAAGGTCAAGGTCAAGGTCAAGGTCAAGGTCGAGGTCAAGATCAAGGTCATGGTCAAGGTCAAGGTCAAAGGTCAAAGGTCAAAGGTCAAAGGTCAAGGTCAAGGTCAAAGGTCAAGGTCAAAGGTCAAGGTCAAGGTCAAGGTCAAGGTCAAGGTCAAAGGTCAAGGTCAAGGCCAAGGTCAAGGTCAAGGTCAAGGTCAAGGTCAAGGTCAAGGTCAAGGTCAAGGTCAAGGTCAAGGTCAAGGTCAAGGTCAAGGTCAAGGTCAAGGTCAAGATCAAGGTCTAGGTCTAGGTCAAGGTCAAGGTCAAGGTCAAGGTAAAGGTCAAGGTCAAGGTCTAGGTCTAGGTCTAGGTCTAGGTCAAGGTCAAGGTCAAGGTCAAGGTCAAGGTCAAGGTCAAGGTCAAGGTCAAAGGTCAAGGTCAAGGTCAAGGTCAAGGTGTAGGTCAAGGTCAAAGGTCAAAGGTCAAAGGTCAAAGGTCAAGGTCAAGGTCAAGGTCAAGGTCAAGGTCAAAGGTCAAGGTCAAGGTCAAGGTCAAGGTCAAGGTCAAGGTCAAGGTCAAGGTCAAGGTCAAGGTCAAGGTCAAGGTCAAGGTCAAGGTCAAGGTCAAGGTCAAAGGTCAAGGTCAAAGGTCAAAGGTCAAGGTCAAAGGTCAAAGGTCAAGGTCAAGGTCAAGGTCAAGGTCAAAGGTCAAGGTCAAGGTCATGGTCAAGGTCAAAGGTCAAAGGTCAAGGTCAAGGTCAAAGGTCAAGGTCAAAGGTCAAGGTGTAGGTCAAGGTCAAAGGTCAAAGGTCAAAGGTCAAAGGTCAAGGTCAAGGTCAAGGTCAAGGTCAAGGTCAAGGTGAAGGTCAAAGGTGAAGGTCAAGGTGAAGGTCAAGGTCAAGGTCAAGGTCAAGGTCAAGGTCAAGGTCAAGGTCAAGGTCAAGGTCAAAGGTCAAGGTCAAAGGTCAAAGGTCAAGGTCAAAGGTCAAGGTCAAGGTCAAAGGTCAAGGTCAAGGTCAAGGTCAAGGTCAAGGTCAAAGGTCAAGGTCAAGGTCATGGTCAAGGTCAAAGGTCAAAGGTCAAGGTCAAGGTCAAGGTCAAAGGTCAAGGTCAAAGGTCAAGGTCAAGGTCAAGGTCAAGGTCAAGGTCAAGGTCAAGGTCAAGGTCAAGGTCAAGGTCAAGGTCAAGGTCAAGGTCAAGGTCAAGGTCAAGGTCAAGGTCAAAAGTCAAGGTCAAAGGTCAAAGGTCAAGGTCAAGGTCAAGGTCAAGGTCAAAGGTCAAGGTCAAGGTCAAGGTCAAAGGTCAAGGTCAAAGGTCAAGGTCAAGGTCAAAGGTCAAGGTCAAAGGTCAAGGTCAAGGTCAAGGTCAAGGTCAAGGTCAAGGTCAAGGTCAAGGTCAAGGTCAAGGTCAAGGTCAAGGTCAAGGTCAAGGTCAAGGTCAAGGTCAAGGTCAAGGTCAAGGTCAAGGTCAAAGGTCAAGGTCAAGGTCAAGGTCAAGGTCAAGGTCAAGGTCAAGGTCAAGGTCAAGGTCAAGGTCAAGGTCAAGGTCTAGGTCTAGGTCTAGGTCAAGGTCAAGGTCAAGGTCAAGGTCAAGGTCAAGGTCAAGGTCAAGGTCAAAGGTCAAGGTCAAGGTCAAGGTCAAGGTCAAGGTCAAGGTCAAGGTCAAGGTCAAGGTCAAGGTCAAGGTCAAGGTCAAGGTCAAGGTCAAGGTCAAGGTCAAGGTCAAGGTCAAGGTCAAAGGTCAAGGTCAAGGTCAAGGTCAAGGTCAAGGTCAAAGGTCAAGGTCAAGGTCATGGTCAAGGTCAAAGGTCAAAGGTCAAGGTCAAGGTCAAAGGTCAAGGTCAAGGTCAAGGTCAAGGTCAAGGTCAAAGGTCAAGGTCAAGGTCAAGGTCAAGGTGTAGGTCAAGGTCAAAGGTCAAAGGTCAAAGGTCAAAGGTCAAGGTCAAGGTCAAGGTCAAGGTCAAGGTCAAAGGTCAAGGTCAAGGTCAAGGTCAAGGTCAAGGTCAAGGTCAAGGTCATTGTCAAGGTCAAGGTCAAGGTCAAGGTCAAGGTCAAAGGTCAAGGTCAAAGGTCAAAGGTCAAAGGTCAAGGTCAAAGGTCAAAGGTCAAGGTCAAGGTCAAGGTCAAGGTCAAAGGTCAAGGTCAAGGTCATGGTCAAGGTCAAAGGTCAAAGGTCAAGGTCAAGGTGAAAGGTCAAGGTCAAAGGTCAAAGTCAAGGTCAAGGTCAAGGTCAAGGTCAAGGTCAAGGTCAAGGTCAAGGTCAAGGTCAAGGTCAAGGTCAAGGTCAAGGTCAAGGTCAAGGTCAAGGTCAAGGTCAAAAGTCAAGGTCAAAGGTCAAAGGTCAAGGTCAAGGTCAAGGTCAAAGGTCAAGGTCAAGGTCAAGGTCAAAGGTCAAGGTCTAAGGTCAAGGTCAAGGTCAAGGTCAAGGTCAAGGTCAAGGTCAAGGTCAAGGTCAAGGTCAAGGTCAAGGTCAAGGTCAAGGTCAAGGTCAAGGTCAAAAGTCAAGGTCAAAGGTCAAAGGTCAAGGTCAAGGTCAAGGTCAAAGGTCAAGGTCAAGGTCAAGGTCAAAGGTCAAGGTCTAAGGTCAAGGTCAAGGTCAAAGGTCAAGGTCAAAGGTCAAGGTCAAGGTCAAGGTCAAGGTCAAGGTCAAGGTCAAGGTCAAGGTCAAGGTCAAGGTCAAGGTCAAGGTCAAGGTCAAGGTAAAGGTCAAGGTCAAGGTCAAGGTCAAGGTCAAGGTCAAGGTCAAGGTCAAGGTCAAGGTCAAGGTCAAGGTCAAGGTCAAGGTCAAGGTCAAGGTCAAGGTCAAGGTCAAGGTCAAGGTCAAGGTCAAGGTCAAGGTCAAGGTCTAGGTCTAGGTCTAGGTCTAGGTCAAGGTCAAGGTCAAGGTCAAGGTCAAGGTCAAGGTCAAGGTCAAGGTCAAGGTCAAGGTCAAGGTCAAGGTCAAGGTCAAGGTCAAGGTCAAGGTCAAGGTCAAAGGTCAAAGGTCAAACGTCAAGGTCAAGGTCAAAGGTCAAGTTCAAGGTCAAAGGTCAAGGTCAAGGTCAAGGTCAAAGGTCAAGGTCAAGGTCAAGGTCAAAGGTCAAGGTCAAGGTCAAGGTCAAGGTCAAGGTCAAGGTCAAGGTCAAGGTCATGGTCAAGGTCAAGGTCAAAGGTCAAAGGTCAAAGGTCAAAGGTCAAAGGTCAAAGGTCAAGGTCAAGGTCAAGGTCAAAGGTCAAGGTCAAGGCCAAGGTCAAGGTCAAGGTCAAGGTCAAGGTCAAAGGTCAAGGTCAAGGCCAAGGTCAAGGTCAAAGGTCAAGGTCAAGGTCAAGGTCAAAGGTCAAGGTCAAGGTCAAGGTCAAGGTGTAGGTCAAGGTCAAAGGTCAAAGGTCAAAGGTCAAAGGTCAAAGGTCAAGGTCAAGGTCAAGGTCAAGGTCAAGGTCAAAGGTCAAGGTCAAGGTCAAGGTCAAGGTCAAGGTCAAGGTCAAGGTCAAGGTCAAGGTCAAGGTCAAGGTCAAGGTCAAGGTCAAAGGTCAAGGTCAAGGTCAAAGGTCAAGGTCAAAGGTCAAGGTCAAGGTCAAAGGTCAAGGTCAAAGGTCAAGGTCAAGGTCAAGGTCAAGGTCAAGGTCAAGGTCAAGGTCAAGGTCAAGGTCAAGGTCAAGGTCAAGGTCAAGGTCAAGGTCAAGGTCAAGGTCAAGGTCAAGGTCAAGGTCAAAGGTCAAGGTCAAGGTCAAGGTCAAGGTCAAGTTCAAGGTCAAGGTCAAGGTCAAGGTCAAGGTCAAGGTCAAGGTCAAGGTCTAGGTCTAGGTCTAGGTCAAGGTCAAGGTCAAGGTCAAGGTCAAGGTCAAGGTCAAGGTCAAAGGTCAAGGTCAAGGTCAAGGTCAAGGTCAAGGTCAAGGTCAAGGTCAAGGTCAAGGTCAAGGTCAAGGTCAAGGTCAAGGTCAAGGTCAAGGTCAAGGTCAAGGTCAAAGGTCAAGGTCAAGGTCAAGGTCAAGGTCAAGGTCAAGGTCAAGGTCAAGGTCAAGGTCAAGGTCAAGGTCAAGGTCAAGGTCAAGGTCAAGGTCAAGGTCTAGGTCTAGGTCTAGGTCAAGGTCAAGGTCAAGGTCAAGGTCAAGGTCAAGGTCAAGGTCAAGGTCAAGGTCAAGGTCAAAGGTCAAGGTCAAGGTCAAGGTCAAGGTCAAGGTCAAGGTCAAGGTCATGGTCATGGTCAAGGTCAAGGTCAAGGTCAAGGTCAAGGTCAAGGTCAAAGGTGAAGGTCAAGGTCAAAGGTGAAGGTCAAGGTCAAGGTCAAAGGTCAAGGTCAAGGTCAAGGTCAAGGTCAAGGTCAAGGTCAAGGTCAAGGTCAAGGTCAAGGTCAAGGTCAAGGTCAAGGTCAAGGTCAAGGTCAAGGTCAAGGTCAAGGTCAAGGTCAAGGTCAAGGTCTAGGTCTAGGTCAAGGTCAAGGTCAAGGTCAAGGTCAAGGTCAAGGTCAAGGTCAAGGTCAAGGTCAAGGTCAAGGTCAAGGTCAAGGTCAAGGTCAAGGTCAAGGTCAAGGTCAAGGTCAAGGTCAAGGTCAAGGTCAAGGTCAAGGTCAAGGTCAAGGTCAAGGTCAAGGTCAAGGTCAAGGTCAAGGTCAAGGTCAAGGTCAAGGTCAAGGTCAAAGGTCAAAGGTCAAACGTCAAGGTCAAGGTCAAAGGTCAAGTTCAAGGTCAAAGGTCAAGGTCAAGGTCAAGGTCAAAGGTCAAAGGTCAAGGTCAAGGTCAAGGTCAAGGTCAAGGTCAAGGTCAAGGTCAAAGGTCAAGGTCAAAGGTCAAGGTCAAGGTCAAGGTCAAGGTCGAGGTCAAGATCAAGGTCATGGTCAAGGTCAAGGTCAAAGGTCAAAGGTCAAAGGTCAAAGGTCAAGGTCAAGGTCAAAGGTCAAGGTCAAAGGTCAAGGTCAAGGTCAAGGTCAAGGTCAAGGTCAAAGGTCAAGGTCAAGGCCAAGGTCAAGGTCAAGGTCAAGGTCAAGGTCAAGGTCAAGGTCAAGGTCAAGGTCAAGGTCAAGGTCAAGGTCAAGATCAAGGTCTAGGTCTAGGTCAAGGTCAAGGTCAAGGTAAAGGTCAAGGTCAAGGTCTAGGTCTAGGTCTAGGTCTAGGTCAAGGTCAAGGTCAAGGTCAAGGTCAAGGTCAAGGTCAAGGTCAAGGTCAAAGGTCAAGGTCAAGGTCAAGGTCAAGGTGTAGGTCAAGGTCAAAGGTCAAAGGTCAAAGGTCAAAGGTCAAGGTCAAGGTCAAGGTCAAGGTCAAGGTCAAGGTCAAAGGTCAAGGTCAAGGTCAAGGTCAAGGTCAAGGTCAAGGTCAAGGTCAAGGTCAAGGTCAAGGTCAAGGTCAAGGTCAAGGTCAAGGTCAAGGTCAAGGTCAAAGGTCAAGGTCAAAGGTCAAAGGTCAAGGTCAAAGGTCAAAGGTCAAGGTCAAGGTCAAGGTCAAGGTCAAAGGTCAAGGTCAAGGTCATGGTCAAGGTCAAAGGTCAAAGGTCAAGGTCAAGGTCAAAGGTCAAGGTCAAAGGTCAAGGTGTAGGTCAAGGTCAAAGGTCAAAGGTCAAGGTCAAGGTCAAGGTCAAGGTCAAGGTCAAGGTCAAGGTCAAAGGTGAAGGTCAAGGTGAAGGTCAAGGTCAAGGTCAAGGTCAAGGTCAAGGTCAAGGTCAAGGTCAAGGTCAAGGTCAAGGTCAAAGGTCAAGGTCAAAGGTCAAAGGTCAAGGTCAAAGGTCAAGGTCAAGGTCAAAGGTCAAGGTCAAGGTCAAGGTCAAGGTCAAGGTCAAAGGTCAAGGTCAAGGTCAAGGTCATGGTCAAGGTCAAAGGTCAAAGGTCAAGGTCAAGGTCAAAGGTCAAGGTCAAAGGTCAAGGTCAAGGTCAAGGTCAAGGTCAAGGTCAAGGTCAAGGTCAAGGTCAAGGTCAAGGTCAAGGTCAAGGTCAAGGTCAAGGTCAAGGTCAAAAGTCAAGGTCAAAGGTCAAAGGTCAAGGTCAAGGTCAAGGTCAAAGGTCAAGGTCAAGGTCAAGGTCAAAGGTCAAGGTCAAAGGTCAAGGTCAAGGTCAAAGGTCAAGGTCAAAGGTCAAGGTCAAGGTCAAGGTCAAGGTCAAGGTCAAGGTCAAGGTCAAGGTCAAGGTCAAGGTCAAGGTCAAGGTCAAGGTCAAGGTCAAGGTCAAGGTCAAGGTCAAGGTCAAAGGTCAAGGTGAAGGTCAAGGTCAAGGTCAAGGTCAAGGTCAAGGTCAAGGTCAAGGTCAAGGTCAAGGTCAAGGTCAAGGTCAAGGTCAAGGTCAAGGTCTAGGTCTAGGTCAAGGTCAAGGTCAAGGTCAAGGTCAAGGTCAAGGTCAAGGTCAAAGGTCAAGGTCAAGGTCAAGGTCAAGGTCAAGGTCAAGGTCAAGGTCAAGGTCAAGGTCAAGGTCAAGGTCAAGGTCAAGGTCAAGGTCAAGGTCAAGGTCAAGGTCAAGGTCAAGGTCAAAGGTCAAGGTCAAGGTCAAGGTCAAGGTCAAGGTCAAGGTCAAGGTCAAGGTCAAGGTCAAGGTCAAGGTCAAGGTCAAGGTCTAGGTCTAGGTCAAGGTCAAGGTCAAGGTCAAGGTCAAGGTCAAGGTCAAGGTCAAGGTCAAAGGTCAAGGTCAAGGTCAAGGTCAAGGTCAAGGTCAAGGTCAAGGTCATGGTCATGGTCATGGTCAAGGTCAAGGTCAAGGTCAAGGTCAAGGTCAAGGTCAAGGTCAAGGTCAAGGTCAAGGTCAAAGGTGAAGGTCAAGGTCAAGGTCAAGGTCAAGGTCAAAGGTCAAGGTCAAGGTCAAGGTCAAGGTCAAGGTCAAGGTCAAGGTCAAGGTCAAGGTCAAGGTCAAGGTCAAGGTCAAGGTCAAGGTCAAGGTCAAGGTCAAGGTCAAGGTCTAGGTCTAGGTCTAGGTCAAGGTCAAGGTCAAGGTCAAGGTCAAGGTCAAGGTCAAGGTCAAGGTCAAGGTCAAGGTCAAGGTCAAGGTCAAGGTCAAGGTCAAGGTCAAGGTCAAGGTCAAGGTCAAGGTCAAGGTCAAGGTCAAGGTCAAGGTCAAGGTCAAGGTCAAGGTCAAGGTCAAGGTCAAGGTCAAGGTCAAAGGTCAAACGTCAAGGTCGAGGTCAAAGGTCAAGTTCAAGGTCAAAGGTCAAGGTCAAGGTCAAGGTCAAAGGTCAAGGTCAAGGTCAAGGTCAAGGTCAAGGTCAAGGTCAAGGTCAAGGTCAAGGTCAAAGGTCAAGGTCAAAGGTCAAGGTCAAGGTCAAGGTCAAGGTCAAGGTCAAAGGTCAAGGTCAAGGTCAAGGTCAAAGGTCAAGGTCAAGGTCAAGGTCAAGGTGTAGGTCAAGGTCAAAGGTCAAAGGTCAAAGGTCAAAGGTCAAAGGTCAAGGTCAAGGTCAAGGTCAAGGTCAAGGTCAAAGGTCAAGGTCAAGGTCAAGGTCAAGGTCAAGGTCAAGGTCAAGGTCAAGGTCAAGGTCAAGGTCAAGGTCAAGGTCAAGGTCAAGGTCAAAGGTCAAGGTCAAAGGTCAAAGGTCAAAGGTCAAGGTCAAAGGTCAAGGTCAAGGTCAAGGTCAAAGGTCAAGGTCAAGGTCAAGGTCAAGGTCAAAGGTCAAGGTCAAGGTCATGGTCAAGGTCAAAGGTCAAAGGTCAAGGTCAAGGTCAAAGGTCAAGGTCAAGGTCAAGGTCAAGGTCAAGGTCAAGGTCAAAGGTCAAGGTCAAGGTCAAGGTCAAGGTGTAGGTCAAGGTCAAAGGTCAAAGGTCAAAGGTCAAAGGTCAAGGTCAAGGTCAAGGTCAAGGTCAAGGTCAAAGGTCAAGTTCAAGGTCAAGGTCAAGGTCAAGGTCAAGGTCAAGGTCAAGGTCATTGTCAAGGTCAAGGTCAAGGTCAAGGTCAAGGTCAAAGGTCAAGGTCAAAGGTCAAAGGTCAAGGTCAAAGGTCAAAGGTCAAGGTCAAGGTCAAAGGTCAAGGTCAAGGTCATGGTCAAGGTCAAAGGTCAAAGGTCAAGGTCAAGGTCAAAGGTCAAGGTCAAGGTCAAGGTCAAAGGTCAAGGTCTAAGGTCAAGGTCAAGGTCAAGGTCAAGGTCAAGGTCAAGGTCAAGGTCAAGGTCAAGGTCAAGGTCAAGGTCAAGGTCAAGGTCAAAAGTCAAGGTCAAAGGTCAAAGGTCAAGGTCAAGGTCAAGGTCAAAGGTCAAGGTCAAGGTCAAGGTCAAAGGTCAAGGTCTAAGGTCAAGGTCAAGGTCAAAGGTCAAGGTCAAAGGTCAAGGTCAAGGTCAAGGTCAAGGTCAAGGTCAAGGTCAAGGTCAAGGTCAAGGTCAAGGTCAAGGTCAAGGTCAAGGTCAAGGTCAAGGTCAAGGTCAAGGTCAAGGTCAAGGTCAAGGTCAAGGTCAAGGTCAAGGTCAAGGTCAAGGTCAAGGTAAAGGTCAAGGTCAAGGTCAAGGTCAAGGTCAAGGTCAAGGTCAAGGTCAAGGTCAAGGTCAAGGTCAAGGTCAAGGTCAAGGTCAAGGTCAAGGTCAAGGTCAAGGTCAAGGTCAAGGTCAAGGTCAAGGTCAAGGTCAAGGTCAAGGTCAAGGTCAAGGTCAAGGTCAAGGTCAAGGTCAAGGTCAAGGTCAAGGTCAAGGTCAAGGTCAAGGTCAAGGTCAAGGTCAAGGTCAAGGTCAAGGTCAAGGTCAAGGTCAAGGTCAAGGTCAAGGTCAAGGTCTAGGTCTAGGTCTAGGTCTAGGTCTAGGTCAAGGTCAAGGTCAAGGTCAAGGTCAAGGTCAAGGTCAAGGTCAAGGTCAAGGTCAAGGTCAAGGTCAAGGTCAAGGTCAAGGTCAAGGTCAAGGTCAAAGGTCAAAGGTCAAACGTCAAGGTCAAGGTCAAAGGTCAAGTTCAAGGTCAAAGGTCAAGGTCAAGGTCAAGGTCAAAGGTCAAGGTCAAGGTCAAGGTCAAAGGTTAAGGTCAAGGTCAAGGTCAAGGTCAAGGTCAAGGTCAAGATCAAGGTCATGGTCAAGGTCAAGGTCAAAGGTCAAAGGTCAAAGGTCAAAGGTCAAAGGTCAAGGTCAAGGTCAAGGTCAAAGGTCAAGGTCAAGGCCAAGGTCAAGGTCAAGGTCAAGGTCAAGGTCAAAGGTCAAGGTCAAGGCCAAGGTCAAGGTCAAAGGTCAAGGTCAAGGTCAAGGTCAAAGGTCAAGGTCAAGGTCAAGGTCAAGGTGTAGGTCAAGGTCAAAGGTCAAAGGTCAAAGGTCAAAGGTCAAAGGTCAAGGTCAAGGTCAAGGTCAAGGTCAAGGTCAAAGGTCAAGGTCAAGGTCAAGGTCAAGGTCAAGGTCAAGGTCAAGGTCAAGGTCAAGGTCAAGGTCAAAGGTCAAGGTCAAAGGTCAAAGGTCAAAGGTCAAGGTCAAAGGTCAAGGTCAAGGTCAAGGTCAAAGGTCAAGGTCAAGGTCAAGGTCAAGGTCAAAGGTCAAGGTCAAGGTCATGGTCAAGGTCAAAGGTCAAAGGTCAAGGTCAAGGTCAAAGGTCAAGGTCAAAGGTCAAGGTCAAGGTCAAGGTCAAGGTCAAGGTCAAGGTCAAGGTCAAGGTCAAGGTCAAGGTCAAGGTCAAGGTCAAGGTCAAGGTCAAGGTCAAAAGTCAAGGTCAAAGGTCAAAGGTCAAGGTCAAGGTCAAGGTCAAGGTCAAGGTCAAAGGTCAAGGTCAAAGGTCAAGGTCAAGGTCAAAGGTCAAGGTCAAAGGTCAAGGTCAAGGTCAAGGTCAAGGTCAAGGTCAAGGTCAAGGTCAAGGTCAAGGTCAAGGTCAAGGTCAAGGTCAAGGTCAAGGTCAAGGTCAAGGTCAAGGTCAAGGTCAAGGTCAAGGTCAAGGTCAAGGTCAAGGTCAAGGTCAAGGTCAAGGTCAAGGTCAAGGTCAAGATCAAGGTCATGGTCAAGGTCAAGGTCAAAGGTCAAAGGTCAAAGGTCAAAGGTCAAGGTCAAGGTCAAGGTCAAAGGTCAAGGTCAAGGCCAAGGTCAAGGTCAAGGTCAAGGTCAAAGGTCAAGGTCAAGGCCAAGGTCAAGGTCAAAGGTCAAGGTCAAGGTCAAGGTCAAAGGTCAAGGTCAAGGTCAAGGTCAAGGTGTAGGTCAAGGTCAAAGGTCAAAGGTCAAAGGTCAAAGGTCAAAGGTCAAGGTCAAGGTCAAGGTCAAGGTCAAAGGTCAAGGTCAAGGTCAAGGTCAAGGTCAAGGTCAAGGTCAAGGTCAAGGTCAAGGTCAAGGTCAAAGGTCAAGGTCAAAGGTCAAAGGTCAAAGGTCAAGGTCAAAGGTCAAGGTCAAGGTCAAGGTCAAGGTCAAAGGTCAAGGTCAAGGTCAAGGTCAAGGTCAAAGGTCAAGGTCAAGGTCATGGTCAAGGTCAAAGGTCAAAGGTCAAGGTCAAGGTCAAAGGTCAAGGTCAAAGGTCAAGGTCAAGGTCAAGGTCAAGGTCAAGGTCAAGGTCAAGGTCAAGGTCAAGGTCAAGGTCAAGGTCAAGGTCAAGGTCAAAAGTCAAGGTCAAAGGTCAAAGGTCAAGGTCAAGGTCAAGGTCAAGGTCAAAGGTCAAGGTCAAAGGTCAAGGTCAAGGTCAAAGGTCAAGGTCAAAGGTCAAGGTCAAGGTCAAGGTCAAGGTCAAGGTCAAGGTCAAGGTCAAGGTCAAGGTCAAGGTCAAGGTCAAGGTCAAGGTCAAGGTCAAGGTCAAGGTCAAGGTCAAGGTCAAGGTCAAGGTCAAGGTCAAGGTCAAGGTCAAGGTCAAGGTCAAAGGTCAAGGTCAAGGTCAAGGTCAAGGTCAAGGTCAAGGTCAAGGTCAAGGTCAAGGTCAAGGTCAAGGTCAAGGTCAAGGTCAAGGTCAAGGTCAAGGTCTAGGTCTAGGTCTAGGTCAAGGTCAAGGTCAAGGTCAAGGTCAAGGTCAAGGTCAAGGTCAGGGTCAAAGGTCAAGGTCAAGGTCAAGGTCAAGGTCAAGGTCAAGGTCAAGGTCAAGGTCATGGTCATGGTCAAGGTCAAGGTCAAGGTCAAGGTCAAGGTCAAGGTCAAGGTCAAGGTCAAGGTCAAAGGTGAAGGTCAAGGTCAAGGTCAAGGTCAAAGGTCAAGGTCAAGGTCAAGGTCAAGGTCAAGGTCAAGGTCAAGGTCAAGGTCAAGGTCAAGGTCAAGGTCAAGGTCAAGGTCAAAGGTCAAGGTCAAGGTCAAGGTCAAGGTCAAGGGTCAAGGTCAAGGTCAAGGTCAAGGTCAAGGTCAAGGTCAAGGTCAAGGTCAAGGTCAAGGTCAAGGTCAAGGTCAAGGTCAAGGTCAAGGTCAAGGTCAAGGTCAAGGTCAAGGTCAAGGTCAAGGTCAAAGGTCAAGGTCAAGGTCAAGGTCAAGGTCAAGGTCAAGGTCAAGGTCAAGGTCAAGGTCAAGGTCAAGGTCAAGGTCAAGGTCAAGGTCAAGGTCAAGGTCTAGGTCTAGGTCTAGGTCAAGGTCAAGGTCAAGGTCAAGGTCAAGGTCAAGGTCAAGGTCAGGGTCAAAGGTCAAGGTCAAGGTCAAGGTCAAGGTCAAGGTCAAGGTCAAGGTCAAGGTCATGGTCATGGTCAAGGTCAAGGTCAAGGTCAAGGTCAAGGTCAAGGTCAAGGTCAAGGTCAAGGTCAAAGGTGAAGGTCAAGGTCAAGGTCAAGGTCAAAGGTCAAGGTCAAGGTCAAGGTCAAGGTCAAGGTCAAGGTCAAGGTCAAGGTCAAGGTCAAGGTCAAGGTCAAGGTCAAGGTCAAGGTCAAGGTCAAGGTCAAGGTCAAGGTCAAGGTCAAGGTCAAGGTCAAGGTCAAGGTCAAGGTCAAGGTCAAGGTCAAGGTCTAGGTCTAGGTCTAGGTCTAGGTCTAGGTCAATTTCAAGGTCAAGGTCAAGGTCAAGGTCAAGGTCAAGGTCAAGGTCAAGGTCAAGGTCAAGGTCTAGGTCAAGGTCTAGGTCTAGGTCTAGGTCTAGGTCAAGGTCTAGGTCAAGGTCAAGGTCAAGGTCAAGGTCAAGGTCAAAGGTCAAGGTCAAGGTCAAGGTCAAGGTCAAGGTCAAGGTCAAGGTCAAGGTCAAGGTCAAGGTCAAGGTCAAGGTCAAGGTCAAGGTCAAGGTCAAGGTCAAGGTCAAGGTCAAGGTCAAAGGTCAAGGTCAAGGTCAAGGTCAAGGTCAAGGTCAAGGTCAAGGTCAAGGTCAAGGTCAAGGTCAAGGTCAAGGTCAAGGTCTAGGTCTAGGTCAAGGTCAAGGTCAAGGTCAAGGTCAAGGTCAAGGTCAAGGTCAAGGTCAAAGGTCAAGGTCAAGGTCAAGGTCAAGGTCAAGGTCAAGGTCAAGGTCATGGTCATGGTCATGGTCAAGGTCAAGGTCAAGGTCAAGGTCAAGGTCAAGGTCAAGGTCAAGGTCAAGGTCAAAGGTGAAGGTCAAGGTCAAGGTCAAGGTCAAGGTCAAAGGTCAAGGTCAAGGTCAAGGTCAAGGTCAAGGTCAAGGTCAAGGTCAAGGTCAAGGTCAAGGTCAAGGTCAAGGTCAAGGTCAAGGTCAAGGTCAAGGTCAAGGTCAAGGTCTAGGTCTAGGTCTAGGTCAAGGTCAAGGTCAAGGTCAAGGTCAAGGTCAAGGTCAAGGTCAAGGTCAAGGTCAAGGTCAAGGTCAAGGTCAAGGTCAAGGTCAAGGTCAAGGTCAAGGTCAAGGTCAAGGTCAAGGTCAAGGTCAAGGTCAAGGTCAAGGTCAAGGTCAAGGTCAAGGTCAAGGTCAAGGTCAAGGTCAAGGTCAAGGTCAAAGGTCAAACGTCAAGGTCAAGGTCAAAGGTCAAGTTCAAGGTCAAAGGTCAAGGTCAAGGTCAAGGTCAAAGGTCAAGGTCAAGGTCAAGGTCAAGGTCAAGGTCAAGGTCAAGGTCAAGGTCAAGGTCAAAGGTCAAGGTCAAAGGTCAAGGTCAAGGTCAAGGTCAAGGTCAAGGTCAAAGGTCAAGGTCAAGGTCAAGGTCAAAGGTCAAGGTCAAGGTCAAGGTCAAGGTGTAGGTCAAGGTCAAAGGTCAAAGGTCAAAGGTCAAAGGTCAAAGGTCAAGGTCAAGGTCAAGGTCAAGGTCAAGGTCAAAGGTCAAGGTCAAGGTCAAGGTCAAGGTCAAGGTCAAGGTCAAGGTCAAGGTCAAGGTCAAGGTCAAGGTCAAGGTCAAGGTCAAGGTCAAAGGTCAAGGTCAAAGGTCAAAGGTCAAAGGTCAAGGTCAAAGGTCAAGGTCAAGGTCAAGGTCAAAGGTCAAGGTCAAGGTCAAGGTCAAGGTCAAAGGTCAAGGTCAAGGTCATGGTCAAGGTCAAAGGTCAAAGGTCAAGGTCAAGGTCAAAGGTCAAGGTCAAGGTCAAGGTCAAGGTCAAGGTCAAGGTCAAAGGTCAAGGTCAAGGTCAAGGTCAAGGTGTAGGTCAAGGTCAAAGGTCAAAGGTCAAAGGTCAAAGGTCAAGGTCAAGGTCAAGGTCAAGGTCAAGGTCAAAGGTCAAGGTCAAGGTCAAGGTCAAGGTCAAGGTCAAGGTCAAGGTCAAGGTCATTGTCAAGGTCAAGGTCAAGGTCAAGGTCAAGGTCAAAGGTCAAGGTCAAAGGTCAAAGGTCAAGGTCAAAGGTCAAAGGTCAAGGTCAAGGTCAAGGTCAAAGGTCAAGGTCAAGGTCATGGTCAAGGTCAAAGGTCAAAGGTCAAGGTCAAGGTCAAAGGTCAAGGTCAAGGTCAAGGTCAAAGGTCAAGGTCTAAGGTCAAGGTCAAGGTCAAGGTCAAGGTCAAGGTCAAGGTCAAGGTCAAGGTCAAGGTCAAGGTCAAGGTCAAGGTCAAGGTCAAAAGTCAAGGTCAAAGGTCAAAGGTCAAGGTCAAGGTCAAGGTCAAAGGTCAAGGTCAAGGTCAAGGTCAAAGGTCAAGGTCTAAGGTCAAGGTCAAGGTCAAAGGTCAAGGTCAAAGGTCAAGGTCAAGGTCAAGGTCAAGGTCAAGGTCAAGGTCAAGGTCAAGGTCAAGGTCAAGGTCAAGGTCAAGGTCAAGGTCAAGGTCAAGGTCAAGGTCAAGGTCAAGGTCAAGGTCAAGGTCAAGGTCAAGGTCAAGGTCAAGGTCAAGGTCAAGGTCAAGGTAAAGGTCAAGGTCAAGGTCAAGGTCAAGGTCAAGGTCAAGGTCAAGGTCAAGGTCAAGGTCAAGGTCAAGGTCAAGGTCAAGGTCAAGGTCAAGGTCAAGGTCAAGGTCAAGGTCAAGGTCAAGGTCAAGGTCAAGGTCAAGGTCAAGGTCAAGGTCAAGGTCAAGGTCAAGGTCAAGGTCAAGGTCAAGGTCAAGGTCAAGGTCAAGGTCAAGGTCAAGGTCAAGGTCAAGGTCAAGGTCAAGGTCAAGGTCTAGGTCTAGGTCTAGGTCTAGGTCTAGGTCAAGGTCAAGGTCAAGGTCAAGGTCAAGGTCAAGGTCAAGGTCAAGGTCAAGGTCAAGGTCAAGGTCAAGGTCAAGGTCAAGGTCAAGGTCAAGGTCAAAGGTCAAAGGTCAAACGTCAAGGTCAAGGTCAAAGGTCAAGTTCAAGGTCAAAGGTCAAGGTCAAGGTCAAGGTCAAAGGTCAAGGTCAAGGTCAAGGTCAAAGGTTAAGGTCAAGGTCAAGGTCAAGGTCAAGGTCAAGGTCAAGATCAAGGTCATGGTCAAGGTCAAGGTCAAAGGTCAAAGGTCAAAGGTCAAAGGTCAAAGGTCAAGGTCAAGGTCAAGGTCAAAGGTCAAGGTCAAGGCCAAGGTCAAGGTCAAGGTCAAGGTCAAGGTCAAAGGTCAAGGTCAAGGCCAAGGTCAAGGTCAAAGGTCAAGGTCAAGGTCAAGGTCAAAGGTCAAGGTCAAGGTCAAGGTCAAGGTGTAGGTCAAGGTCAAAGGTCAAAGGTCAAAGGTCAAAGGTCAAAGGTCAAGGTCAAGGTCAAGGTCAAGGTCAAGGTCAAGGTCAAAGGTCAAGGTCAAGGTCAAGGTCAAGGTCAAGGTCAAGGTCAAGGTCAAGGTCAAGGTCAAGGTCAAAGGTCAAGGTCAAAGGTCAAAGGTCAAAGGTCAAGGTCAAAGGTCAAGGTCAAGGTCAAGGTCAAAGGTCAAGGTCAAGGTCAAGGTCAAGGTCAAAGGTCAAGGTCAAGGTCATGGTCAAGGTCAAAGGTCAAAGGTCAAGGTCAAGGTCAAAGGTCAAGGTCAAAGGTCAAGGTCAAGGTCAAGGTCAAGGTCAAGGTCAAGGTCAAGGTCAAGGTCAAGGTCAAGGTCAAGGTCAAGGTCAAGGTCAAGGTCAAAAGTCAAGGTCAAAGGTCAAAGGTCAAGGTCAAGGTCAAGGTCAAGGTCAAGGTCAAAGGTCAAGGTCAAAGGTCAAGGTCAAGGTCAAAGGTCAAGGTCAAAGGTCAAGGTCAAGGTCAAGGTCAAGGTCAAGGTCAAGGTCAAGGTCAAGGTCAAGGTCAAGGTCAAGGTCAAGGTCAAGGTCAAGGTCAAGGTCAAGGTCAAGGTCAAGGTCAAGGTCAAGGTCAAGGTCAAGGTCAAGGTCAAGGTCAAGGTCAAGGTCAAGATCAAGGTCATGGTCAAGGTCAAGGTCAAAGGTCAAAGGTCAAAGGTCAAAGGTCAAGGTCAAGGTCAAGGTCAAAGGTCAAGGTCAAGGCCAAGGTCAAGGTCAAGGTCAAGGTCAAAGGTCAAGGTCAAGGCCAAGGTCAAGGTCAAAGGTCAAGGTCAAGGTCAAGGTCAAAGGTCAAGGTCAAGGTCAAGGTCAAGGTGTAGGTCAAGGTCAAAGGTCAAAGGTCAAAGGTCAAAGGTCAAAGGTCAAGGTCAAGGTCAAGGTCAAGGTCAAAGGTCAAGGTCAAGGTCAAGGTCAAGGTCAAGGTCAAGGTCAAGGTCAAGGTCAAGGTCAAGGTCAAAGGTCAAGGTCAAAGGTCAAGGTCAAGGTCAAGGTCAAGGTCAAAGGTCAAGGTCAAGGTCAAGGTCAAGGTCAAAGGTCAAGGTCAAGGTCATGGTCAAGGTCAAAGGTCAAAGGTCAAGGTCAAGGTCAAAGGTCAAGGTCAAAGGTCAAGGTCAAGGTCAAGGTCAAGGTCAAGGTCAAGGTCAAGGTCAAGGTCAAGGTCAAGGTCAAGGTCAAGGTCAAGGTCAAAAGTCAAGGTCAAAGGTCAAAGGTCAAGGTCAAGGTCAAGGTCAAGGTCAAAGGTCAAGGTCAAAGGTCAAGGTCAAGGTCAAAGGTCAAGGTCAAAGGTCAAGGTCAAGGTCAAGGTCAAGGTCAAGGTCAAGGTCAAGGTCAAGGTCAAGGTCAAGGTCAAGGTCAAGGTCAAGGTCAAGGTCAAGGTCAAGGTCAAGGTCAAGGTCAAGGTCAAGGTCAAGGTCAAGGTCAAGGTCAAGGTCAAGGTCAAGGTCAAAGGTCAAGGTCAAGGTCAAGGTCAAGGTCAAGGTCAAGGTCAAGGTCAAGGTCAAGGTCAAGGTCAAGGTCAAGGTCAAGGTCAAGGTCAAGGTCAAGGTCAAGGTCTAGGTCTAGGTCTAGGTCAAGGTCAAGGTCAAGGTCAAGGTCAAGGTCAAGGTCAAGGTCAGGGTCAAAGGTCAAGGTCAAGGTCAAGGTCAAGGTCAAGGTCAAGGTCAAGGTCAAGGTCATGGTCATGGTCAAGGTCAAGGTCAAGGTCAAGGTCAAGGTCAAGGTCAAGGTCAAGGTCAAGGTCAAAGGTGAAGGTCAAGGTCAAGGTCAAGGTCAAAGGTCAAGGTCAAGGTCAAGGTCAAGGTCAAGGTCAAGGTCAAGGTCAAGGTCAAGGTCAAGGTCAAGGTCAAGGTCAAGGTCAAGGTCAAGGTCAAGGTCAAGGTCAAGGTCAAGGTCAAGGTCAAGGTCAAGGTCAAGGTCAAGGTCAAGGTCAAGGTCAAGGTCTAGGTCTAGGTCTAGGTCTAGGTCTAGGTCAATTTCAAGGTCAAGGTCAAGGTCAAGGTCAAGGTCAAGGTCAAGGTCAAGGTCAAGGTCTAGGTCAAGGTCTAGGTCTAGGTCTAGGTCTAGGTCAAGGTCTAGGTCAAGGTCAAGGTCAAGGTCAAGGTCAAGGTCAAGGTCAAGGTCAAGGTCAAGGTCAAGGTCAAGGTCAAGGTCAAGGTCAAGGTCAAGGTCAAGGTCAAGGTCAAGGTCAAGGTCAAGGTCAAGGTCAAGGTCAAGGTCAAGGTCAAGGTCAAGGTCAAGGTCAAGGTCAAGGTCAAGGTCAAGGTCAAGGTCAAGGTCAAGGTCAAGGTCAAGGTCAAAGGTCAAGGTCAGAAGTCAGTGGTCAGAGGTCAAGGTCAAGGTCAAGGTCAAAGGTCAAAGGACAGAGGTCAAGGTCAAAGGTCAGAGGCCAGAGGTCATAGTGCAGAGGTCAAAGGTCAAGGTCAAGGTCAAGGTCGAGGTCAAGGTCAAAGGTCAGAGGTCAAAGGTCAAAGGTCAGAGGTCAAGGTCAAAGGTCAAGGCCAAGGTCAAGGTCAAGGTCAAAGGTCAAAGGTCAAGGTCAAGTCAAAGGTCAAGGTCAAGGTCAAGGTCAAGGTCAAGGTCAAGGTCAAGGTCAAGGTCAAAGGTAAAGGTCAAGGTCAAGGTCATGGTCAAGGTCAAGATAAAGGTCAAAGGTCAAAGGTCAAACGTCAAGGTCAAGGTCAAAGGTCAGGTTCAAGGTCAAAGGTCAAGGTCAAGGTCAAGGTCAAGGTCAAGGTCAAGGTCAAGGTCAAGGTCAAAGGTCAAGGTCAAGGTCAAGGTCAAAGGTCAAAGGTCAAGGTCAAGGTCAAAGGTCAAGGTCAAGGTCAAAGGTCAAGGTCAAGGCCAAGGTCAAGGTCAAGGTCAAAGGTCAAAGGACAAGGTCAAGGTCAAGGTCAAGGTCAAGGTCAAGGTCAAGGTCAAAGGTCAAGGTCAAAGGTCAAGGTCAAGGTCAAGGTCAAGGTCAAGGTCAAGGTCGAGGTCAAGATCAAGGTCATGGTCAAGGTCAAGGTCAAAGGTCAAAGGTCAAAGGTCAAAGGTCAAGGTCAAGGTCAAAGGTCAAGGTCAAGGTCAAGGTCAAGGTCAAGGTCAAAGGTCAAGGTCAAGGCCAAGGTCAAGGTCAAGGTCAAGGTCAAGGTCAAGGTCAAGGTCAAGGTCAAGGTCAAGGTCAAGGTCAAGGTCAAGGTCAAGGTCAAGGTCAAGGTCAAGGTCAAGGTCAAGGTCAAAGGTCAAGGTCAAGGTCAAGGTCAAAGGTCAAAGGTCAAAGGTCAAGGTCAAGGTCAAAGGTCAAGGTCAAGGTCAAAGCTCAAGGTCAAGGCCAAGGTCAAGGTCAAGGTCAAAGGTCAAAGGACAGAGGTCAAGGTCAAAGGTCAGAGGCCAGAGGTCATAGTGCAGAGGTCAAAGGTCAAGGTCAAGGTCAAGGTCAAGGTCAAGGTCAAGGTCAAGGTCAAAGGTCAAGGTCAAAGGTCAAGGTCAAGGTCAAGGTCAAGGTCAAGGTCAAGGTCGAGGTCAAGATCAAGGTCATGGTCAAGGTCAAGGTCAAAGGTCAAAGGTCAAAGGTCAAAGGTCAAGGTCAAGGTCAAAGGTCAAGGTCAAGGTCAAGGTCAAGGTCAAAGGTCAAGGTCAAGGCCAAGGTCAAGGTCAAGGTCAAGGTCAAGGTCAAGGTCAAGGTCAAGGTCAAGGTCAAGGTCAATGTCAAGGTCAAGGTCTAGGTCTAGGTCTAGGTCTAGGTCTAGGTCAAGGTCAAGGTCAAGGTCAAGGTCAAGGTCAAGGTCAAGGTCAAGGTCAAAGGTCAAAGGTCAAGGTCAAGGTCAAGGTCAAGGTCAAGGTCAAGGTCAAGGTCAAGGTCAAAGGTAAAGGTCAAGGTCAAGGTCATGGTCAAGGTCAAGATAAAGGTCAAAGGTCAAAGGTCAAACGTCAAGGTCAAGGTCAAAGGTCAGGTTCAAGGTCAAAGGTCAAGGTCAGAGGTCAAGGTCAAAGGTCAAGGCCAAGGTCAAGGTCAAGGTCAAAGGTCAAAGGTCAAGGTCAAGGTCAAGGTCAAGGTCAAGGTCAAGGTCAAGGTCAAGGTCAAGGTCAAAGGTAAAGGTCAAGGTCAAGGTCATGGTCAAGGTCAAGATAAAGGTCAAAGGTCAAAGGTCAAACGTCAAGGTCAAGGTCAAAGGTCAGGTTCAAGGTCAAAGGTCAAGGTCAAGGTCAAGGTCAAGGTCAAGGTCAAGGTCAAGGTCAAAGGTCAAGGTCAAGGTCAAGGTCAAAGGTCAAAGGTCAAAGGTCAAGGTCAAGGTCAAAGGTCAAGGTCAAGGTCAAAGGTCAAGGTCAAGGCCAAGGTCAAGGTCAAGGTCAAAGGTCAAAGGACAGAGGTCAAGGTCAAAGGTCAGAGGCCAGAGGTCATAGTGCAGAGGTCAAAGGTCAAGGTCAAGGTCAAGGTCAAGGTCAAGGTCAAGGTCAAGGTCAAGGTCAAGGTCAAGGTCAAAGGTCAAGGTCAAGGTCAAAGGTCAAAGGTCAAGGTCAAGGTCAAAGGTCAAGGTCAAAGGTCAAGGTCAAGGTCAAGGTCAAGGTCAAGGTCGAGGTCAAGATCAAGGTCATGGTCAAGGTCAAGGTCAAAGGTCAAAGGTCAAAGGTCAAAGGTCAAGGTCAAGGTCAAAGGTCAAGGTCAAGGTCAAGGTCAAGGTCAAGGTCAAAGGTCAAGGTCAAGGCCAAGGTCAAGGTCAAGGTCAAGGTCAAGGTCAAGGTCAAGGTCAAGGTCAAGGTCAAGGTCAAGGTCAAGGTCAAGGTCAAGGTCAAGGTCAAGGTCAAGGTCAAGGTCAAGGTCAAGGTCAAGGTCAAGGTCAAGGTCAAGGTCAAGGTCAAGGTCTAGGTCTAGGTCTAGGTCTAGGTCTAGGTCAAGGTCAAGGTCAAGGTCAAGGTCAAGGTCAAGGTCAAGGTCAAGGTCAAGGTCAAGGTCAAGGTCAAGGTCAAGGTCAAGGTCAAGGTCAAGGTCAAGGTCAAGGTCAAGGTCAAGGTCAAGGTCAAAGGTCAAAGGTCAAACGTCAAGGTCAAGGTCAAAGGTCAAGTTCAAGGTCAAAGGTCAAGGTCAAGGTCAAGGTCAAAGGTCAAGGTCAAGGTGAAGGTCAAAGGTCAAAGGACAGAGGTCAAGGTCAAAGGTCAGAGGCCAGAGGTCATAGTGCAGAGGTCAAAGGTCAAGGTCAAGGTCAAGGTCAAGGTCAAGGTCAAGGTCAAGGTCAAAGGTCAAGGTCAAAGGTCAAGGTCAAGGTCAAGGTCAAGGTCAAGGTCGAGGTCAAGATCAAGGTCATGGTCAAGGTCAAGGTCAAAGGTCAAGGTCAAAGGTCAAGGTCAAGGTCAAGGTCAAAGGTCAAGGTCAAGGTCAAGGTCAAGGTGTAGGTCAAGGTGTAGGTCAAGGTCAAAGGTCAAAGGTCAAAGGTCAAAGGTCAAGGTCAAGGTCAAGGTCAAGGTCAAAGGTCAAGGTCAAGGTCAAGGTCAAGGTCAAGGTCAAGGTCAAGGTCAAGGTCAAGGTCAAGGTCAAAGGTCAAAGGTCAAGGTCAAAGGTCAAGGTCAAGGTCAAAGGTCAAAGGTCAAAGGTCAAGGTCAAGGTCAAGGTCAAGGTCAAGGTCAAAGGTAAACGTCAAGGTCAAGGTCATGGTCAAGGTCAAGGTCAAGGTCAAGGTCAAAGGTCAAAGGTCAAACGTCAAGGTCAAGGTCAAAGGTCAAGTTCAAGGTCAAAGGTCAAAGGTCAAGGTCAAGTCAAGGTCAAGGTCAAGGTCAAGGTCAAGGTCAAGGTCAAGGTCATGGTCAAGGTCAAGGTCAAGGTCAAGGTCAAGGTCAAGGTCAAGGTCAAAGGTCAAGGTCAAGGTCAAGGTCAAAGGTCAAGGTCAAAGGTCAAGGTCAAGGTCAAGGTCAAGGTCAAGGTCAAGGTCAAGGTCAAGGTCAAGGTCAAGGTCAAGGTCAAGGTCAAGGTCAAGGTCAAGGTCAAGGTCAAGGTCAAGGTCAAGGTCAAGGTCAAGGTCAAGGTCAAGGTCAAGTTCAAGGTCAAGGTCAAGGTCAAGGTCAAGGTCATGGTCAAGGTCAAGGTCAAGGTCAAGGTCAAGGTCAAGGTCAAGGTCAAGGTCAAGGTCAAGGTCAAGGTCAAGGTCAAAGGTCAGAGGTCAAAGGTCAAAGGTCAGAGGTCAAGGTCGAAGGTCAAAGGACAGAGGTCAAGGTCAAAGGTCAGAGGCCAGAGGTCATAGTGCAGAGGTCAAAGGTCAAGGTCAAGGTCAAGGTCAAGGTCAAGGTCAAGGTCAAGGTCAAGGTCAAGGTCAAAGGTCAGAGGTCAAAGGTCAAAGGTCAGAGGTCAAGGTCAAAGGTCAAGGCCAAGGTCAAGGTCAAGGTCAAAGGTCAAGGTCAAGGTCAAGGTCAAGGTCAAGGTCAAGGTCAAGGTGTAGGTCAAGGTCAAAGGTCAAAGGTCAAAGGTCAAAGGTCAAGGTCAAGGTCAAGGTCAAGGTCAAGGTCAAGGTAAAGGTCAAGGTCAAGGTCAAAGGTCAAGGTCAAGGTCAAGGTTTAGGTCAAGGTCGAGGTCAAGGTCAAAGGTCAGAGGTCAAAGGTCAAAGGTCAGAGGTCAAGGTCAAAGGTCAAAGGACAGAGGTCAAGGTCAAAGGTCAGAGGCCAGAGGTCATAGTGCAGAGGTCAAAGGTCAAGGTCAAGGTCAAGGTCAAGGTCAAGGTCAAGGTCAAAGGTCAGAGGTCAAAGGTCAAAGGTCAGAGGTCAGAGGTCAAGGTCAAAGGTCAAGGCCAAGGTCAAGGTCAAGGTCAAAGGTCAAGGTCAAGGTCAAGGTCAAGGTCAAGGTCAAGGTCAAGGTGTAGGTCAAGGTCAAAGGTCAAGGTCTATAGGTCCAGGTCAAAGGTCAAGGTCTAGGTCTAGGTCTAGGTCTAGGTCTAGGTCTAGGTCAAGGTCAAGGTCAAGGTCAAGGTCAAGGTCAAGGTCAAGGTCAAGGTCAAGGTCAAGGTCAAGGTCAAGGTCAAGGTCAAGGTCAAGGTCAAGGTTCAGGTCAAGGTCAAGGTCAAGGTCAAGGTCAAGGTCAAGGTCAAAGGTCAAAGGTCAAACGTCAAGGTCAAGGTCAAAGGTCAAGTTCAAGGTCAAAGGTCAAGGTCAAGGTCAAGGTCAAAGGTCAAGGTCAAGGTCAAGGTCAAAGGTCAAGGTCAAGGTCAAGGTCAAGGTCAAGGTCAAGGTCAAGGTCAAGGTCAAGGTCAAGGTCAAGGTTCAAGGTCAAGGTCAAGGTCAAGGTCAAGGTCAAGGTCAAGGTCAAGGTCAAGGTCAAGGTCATGGTCAAGGTCAAGGTCAAGGTCAAGGTCAAGGTCAAGGTCAAGGTCAAGGTCAAGGTCAAGGTCAAGGTCAAGGTCAAGGTCAAGGTCAAGGTCAAGGTCAAGGTCAAGGTCAAGGTCAAGGTCAAGGTCAAGGTCAAGGTCAAGGTCAAGGTCAAGGTCAAGGTCAAGGTCAAGGTCAAGGTCAAGGTCAAGGTCAAGGTCAAGCAAGGTCAAGGTCAAGGTCAAGGTCAAGGTCAAGGTCAAGGTCAAGGTCAAGGTCAAGGTCAAGGTCAGGTCAAGGTCAAGGTCAAAGGTCAAGGTCAAAGGTCAAAGGTCAAGCAGTCAAAGGTCAAGGTCAAGGTCAAAGGTCAAGGTCAAGGCCAAGGTCAAGGTCAAGGTCAAGGTCAAGGTCAAGGTCAAGGTCAAGGCCAAGGTCAAGGTCAAAGGTCAAGGTCAAGGTCAAGGTCAAAGGTCAAGGTCAAGGTCAAGGTCAAGGTGTAGGTCAAGGTCAAGGTCAAGGTCAAGGTCAAGGTCAAGGTCAAGGTCAAGGTCAAGGTCAAGGTCAAAGGTCAAGGTCAAGGTCAAGGTCAAGGTCAAGGTCAAGGTCAAGGTCAAGGTCAAGTTCAAGGTCAAGGTCAAGGTCAAGGTCAAGGTCATGGTCAAGGTCAAGGTCAAGGTCAAGGTCAAGGTCAAGGTCAAGGTCAAGGTCAAGGTCAAGGTCAAGGTCAAGCGTCAAGGTCAAGGTCAAGGTCAAGGTCAAGGTCAAGTCAAGGTCAAGGTCAAGGTCAAGGTCAAGGTCAAGGTCAAGGTCAAGGTCAAGGTCAAGGTCAAGGTCAAGGTCAAGGTCAAGGTCAAGGTCAAGGTCAAGGTCAAGGTCAAGGTCAAGGTCAAGGTCAAGGTCAAGGTCATGGTCAAGGTCAAGGTCAAGGTCAGGTCAAGGTCAAGATCAAGGTCATGGTCAAGGTCAAGGTCAAAGGTCAAAGGTCAAAGGTCAAAGGTCAAAGGTCAAGGTCAAGGTCAAGGTCAAAGGTCAAGGTCAAGGCCAAGGTCAAGGTCAAGGTCAAGGTCAAGGTCAAAGGTCAAGGTCAAGGCCAAGGTCAAGGTCAAAGGTCAAGGTCAAGGTCAAGGTCAAAGGTCAAGGTCAAGGTCAAGGTCAAGGTGTAGGTCAAGGTCAAAGGTCAAAGGTCAAAGGTCAAAGGTCAAAGGTCAAGGTCAAGGTCAAGGTCAAGGTCAAGGTCAAAGGTCAAGGTCAAGGTCAAGGTCAAGGTCAAGGTCAAGGTCAAGGTCAAGGTCAAGGTCAAGGTCAAGGTCAAGGTCAAGGTCAAGGTCAAGGTCAAGGTCAAGGTCAAAGGTCAAGGTCAAAGGTCAAAGGTCAAAGGTCAAGGTCAAAGGTCAAGGTCAAGGTCAAGGTCAAAGGTCAAGGTCAAGGTCAAGGTCAAGGTCAAAGGTCAAGGTCAAGGTCATGGTCAAGGTCAAAGGTCAAAGGTCAAAGGTCAAGGTCAAGGTCAAAGGTCAAGGTCAAAGGTCAAGGTCAAGGTCAAGGTCAAGGTCAAGGTCAAGGTCAAGGTCAAGGTCAAGGTCAAGGTCAAGGTCAAGGTCAAGGTCAAAAGTCAAGGTCAAAGGTCAAAGGTCAAGGTCAAGGTCAAGGTCAAGGTCAAGGTCAAAGGTCAAGGTCAAAGGTCAAGGTCAAGGTCAAGGTCAAAGGTCAAGGTCAAAGGTCAAGGTCAAGGTCAAGGTCAAGGTCAAGGTCAAGGTCAAGGTCATGGTCAAGGTCAAGGTCAAGGTCAAGGTCAAGGTCAAGGTCAAGGTCAAGGTCAAGGTCAAGGTCAAGGTCAAGGTCAAGGTCAAGGTCAAGGTCAAGGTCAAGGTCAAGGTCAAGGTCAAAGGTCAAGGTCAAGGTCAAGGTCAAGGTCAAGGTCAAGGTCAAGGTCAAGGTCAAGGTCAAGGTCAAGGTCAAGGTCAAGGTCAAGGTCAAGGTCAAGGTCAAGGTCTAGGTCTAGGTCTAGGTCAAGGTCAAGGTCAAGGTCAAGGTCAAGGTCAAGGTCAAGGTCAGGGTCAAAGGTCAAGGTCAAGGTCAAGGTCAAGGTCAAGGTCAAGGTCAAGGTCAAGGTCATGGTCATGGTCAAGGTCAAGGTCAAGGTCAAGGTCAAGGTCAAGGTCAAGGTCAAGGTCAAGGTCAAAGGTGAAGGTCAAGGTCAAGGTCAAGGTCAAAGGTCAAGGTCAAGGTCAAGGTCAAGGTCAAGGTCAAGGTCAAGGTCAAGGTCAAGGTCAAGGTCAAGGTCAAGGTCAAGGTCAAGGTCAAGGTCAAGGTCAAGGTCAAGGTCAAGGTCAAGGTCAAGGTCTAGGTCTAGGTCTAGGTCTAGGTCTAGGTCAATTTCAAGGTCAAGGTCAAGGTCAAGGTCAAGGTCAAGGTCAAGGTCAAGGTCTAGGTCAAGGTCTAGGTCTAGGTCTAGGTCTAGGTCAAGGTCTAGGTCAAGGTCAAGGTCAAGGTCAAGGTCAAGGTCAAGGTCAAGGTCAAGGTCAAGGTCAAGGTCAAGGTCAAGGTCAAGGTCAAGGTCAAGGTCAAGGTCAAGGTCAAGGTCAAGGTCAAGGTCAAGGTCAAGGTCAAGGTCAAGGTCAAGGTCAAGGTCAAGGTCAAGGTCAAGGTCAAGGTCAAGGTCAAGGTCAAGGTCAAGGTCAAGGTCAAAGGTCAAGGTCAGAAGTCAGTGGTCAGAGGTCAAGGTCAAGGTCAAGGTCAAAGGTCAAAGGACAGAGGTCAAGGTCAAAGGTCAGAGGCCAGAGGTCATAGTGCAGAGGTCAAAGGTCAAGGTCAAGGTCAAGGTCGAGGTCAAGGTCAAAGGTCAGAGGTCAAAGGTCAAAGGTCAGAGGTCAAGGTCAAAGGTCAAGGCCAAGGTCAAGGTCAAGGTCAAAGGTCAAAGGTCAAGGTCAAGGTCAAGGTCAAGGTCAAGGTCAAGGTCAAGGTCAAGGTCAAAGGTAAAGGTCAAGGTCAAGGTCATGGTCAAGGTCAAGATAAAGGTCAAAGGTCAAAGGTCAAACGTCAAGGTCAAGGTCAAAGGTCAGGTTCAAGGTCAAAGGTCAAGGTCAAGGTCAAGGTCAAGGTCAAGGTCAAGGTCAAGGTCAAGGTCAAGGTCAAAGGTCAAGGTCAAGGTCAAGGTCAAAGGTCAAAGGTCAAGGTCAAGGTCAAGGTCAAAGGTCAAGGTCAAGGTCAAAGGTCAAGGTCAAGGCCAAGGTCAAGGTCAAGGTCAAAGGTCAAAGGACAAGGTCAAGGTCAAGGTCAAGGTCAAGGTCAAGGTCAAGGTCAAGGTCAATAGGTCAAGGTCAAAGGTCAAGGTCAAGGTCAAGGTCAAGGTCAAGGTCAAGGTCGAGGTCAAGATCAAGGTCATGGTCAAGGTCAAGGTCAAAGGTCAAAGGTCAAAGGTCAAAGGTCAAGGTCAAGGTCAAAGGTCAAGGTCAAGGTCAAGGTCAAGGTCAAGGTCAAAGGTCAAGGTCAAGGCCAAGGTCAAGGTCAAGGTCAAGGTCAAGGTCAAGGTCAAGGTCAAGGTCAAGGTCAAGGTCAAGGTCAAGGTCAAGGTCAAGGTCAAGGTCAAGGTCAAGGTCAAGGTCAAGGTCAAGGTCAAGGTCAAGGTCAAAGGTCAAGGTCAAGGTCAAGGTCAAAGGTCAAAGGTCAAAGGTCAAGGTCAAGGTCAAAGGTCAAGGTCAAGGTCAAAGCTCAAGGTCAAGGCCAAGGTCAAGGTCAAGGTCAAAGGTCAAAGGACAGAGGTCAAGGTCAAAGGTCAGAGGCCAGAGGTCATAGTGCAGAGGTCAAAGGTCAAGGTCAAGGTCAAGGTCAAGGTCAAGGTCAAGGTCAAGGTCAAAGGTCAAGGTCAAAGGTCAAGGTCAAGGTCAAGGTCAAGGTCAAGGTCAAGGTCGAGGTCAAGATCAAGGTCATGGTCAAGGTCAAGGTCAAAGGTCAAAGGTCAAAGGTCAAAGGTCAAGGTCAAGGTCAAAGGTCAAGGTCAAGGTCAAGGTCAAGGTCAAAGGTCAAGGTCAAGGCCAAGGTCAAGGTCAAGGTCAAGGTCAAGGTCAAGGTCAAGGTCAAGGTCAAGGTCAAGGTCAAGGTCAAGGTCAAGGTCAAGGTCAAGGTCAAGGTCAAGGTCAAGGTCAATGTCAAGGTCAAGGTCTAGGTCTAGGTCTAGGTCTAGGTCAAGGTCAAGGTCAAGGTCAAGGTCAAGGTCAAGGTCAAGGTCAAGGTCAAAGGTCAAAGGTCAAGGTCAAGGTCAAGGTCAAGGTCAAGGTCAAGGTCAAGGTCAAGGTCAAAGGTAAAGGTCAAGGTCAAGGTCATGGTCAAGGTCAAGATAAAGGTCAAAGGTCAAAGGTCAAACGTCAAGGTCAAGGTCAAAGGTCAGGTTCAAGGTCAAAGGTCAAGGTCAGAGGTCAAGGTCAAAGGTCAAGGCCAAGGTCAAGGTCAAGGTCAAAGGTCAAAGGTCAAGGTCAAGGTCAAGGTCAAGGTCAAGGTCAAGGTCAAGGTCAAGGTCAAGGTCAAAGGTAAAGGTCAAGGTCAAGGTCATGGTCAAGGTCAAGATAAAGGTCAAAGGTCAAAGGTCAAACGTCAAGGTCAAGGTCAAAGGTCAGGTTCAAGGTCAAAGGTCAAGGTCAAGGTCAAGGTCAAGGTCAAGGTCAAGGTCAAGGTCAAGGTCAAGGTCAAAGGTCAAGGTCAAGGTCAAGGTCAAAGGTCAAAGGTCAAAGGTCAAGGTCAAGGTCAAAGGTCAAGGTCAAGGTCAAAGGTCAAGGTCAAGGCCAAGGTCAAGGTCAAGGTCAAAGGTCAAAGGACAGAGGTCAAGGTCAAAGGTCAGAGGCCAGAGGTCATAGTGCAGAGGTCAAAGGTCAAGGTCAAGGTCAAGGTCAAGGTCAAGGTCAAGGTCAAGGTCAAGGTCAAGGTCAAGGTCAAGGTCAAGGTCAAGGTCAAGGTCAAGGTCAAAGGTCAAAGGTCAAGGTCAAGGTCAAAGGTCAAGGTCAAAGGTCAAGGTCAAGGTCAAGGTCAAGGTCAAGGTCGAGGTCAAGATCAAGGTCATGGTCAAGGTCAAGGTCAAAGGTCAAAGGTCAAAGGTCAAAGGTCAAGGTCAAGGTCAAAGGTCAAGGTCAAGGTCAAGGTCAAGGTCAAGGTCAAAGGTCAAGGTCAAGGCCAAGGTCAAGGTCAAGGTCAAGGTCAAGGTCAAGGTCAAGGTCAAGGTCAAGGTCAAGGTCAAGGTCAAGGTCAAGGTCAAGGTCAAGGTCAAGGTCAAGGTCAAGGTCAAGGTCAAGGTCAAGGTCAAGGTCAAGGTCTAGGTCTAGGTCTAGGTCTAGGTCTAGGTCAAGGTCAAGGTCAAGGTCAAGGTCAAGGTCAAGGTCAAGGTCAAGGTCAAGGTCAAGGTCAAGGTCAAGGTCAAGGTCAAGGTCAAGGTCAAGGTCAAGGTCAAGGTCAAGGTCAAAGGTCAAAGGTCAAACGTCAAGGTCAAGGTCAAAGGTCAAGTTCAAGGTCAAAGGTCAAGGTCAAGGTCAAGGTCAAAGGTCAAGGTCAAGGTGAAGGTCAAAGGTCAAAGGACAGAGGTCAAGGTCAAAGGTCAGAGGCCAGAGGTCATAGTGCAGAGGTCAAAGGTCAAGGTCAAGGTCAAGGTCAAGGTCAAGGTCAAGGTCAAGGTCAAAGGTCAAGGTCAAAGGTCAAGGTCAAGGTCAAGGTCAAGGTCAAGGTCGAGGTCAAGATCAAGGTCATGGTCAAGGTCAAGGTCAAAGGTCAAGGTCAAAGGTCAAGGTCAAGGTCAAGGTCAAAGGTCAAGGTCAAGGTCAAGGTCAAGGTGTAGGTCAAGGTGTAGGTCAAGGTCAAAGGTCAAAGGTCAAAGGTCAAAGGTCAAGGTCAAGGTCAAGGTCAAGGTCAAAGGTCAAGGTCAAGGTCAAGGTCAAGGTCAAGGTCAAGGTCAAGGTCAAGGTCAAGGTCAAAGGTCAAAGGTCAAGGTCAAAGGTCAAGGTCAAGGTCAAAGGTCAAAGGTCAAAGGTCAAGGTCAAGGTCAAGGTCAAGGTCAAGGTCAAGGTCAAAGGTAAACGTCAAGGTCAAGGTCATGGTCAAGGTCAAGGTCAAGGTCAAGGTCAAAGGTCAAAGGTCAAACGTCAAGGTCAAGGTCAAAGGTCAAGTTCAAGGTCAAAGGTCAAAGGTCAAGGTCAAGTCAAGGTCAAGGTCAAGGTCAAGGTCAAGGTCAAGGTCAAGGTCATGGTCAAGGTCAAGGTCAAGGTCAAGGTCAAGGTCAAGGTCAAAGGTCAAGGTCAAGGTCAAGGTCAAAGGTCAAGGTCAAAGGTCAAGGTCAAGGTCAAGGTCAAGGTCAAGGTCAAGGTCAAGGTCAAGGTCAAGGTCAAGGTCAAGGTCAAGGTCAAGGTCAAGGTCAAGGTCAAGGTCAAGGTCAAGGTCAAGGTCAAGGTCAAGGTCAAGGTCAAGGTCAAGGTCAAGGTCAAGTTCAAGGTCAAGGTCAAGGTCAAGGTCAAGGTCATGGTCAAGGTCAAGGTCAAGGTCAAGGTCAAGGTCAAGGTCAAGGTCAAGGTCAAGGTCAAGGTCAAGGTCAAGGTCAAGGTCAAAGGTCAGAGGTCAAAGGTCAAAGGTCAGAGGTCAAGGTCAAAGGTCAAAGGACAGAGGTCAAGGTCAAAGGTCAGAGGCCAGAGGTCATAGTGCAGAGGTCAAAGGTCAAGGTCAAGGTCAAGGTCAAGGTCAAGGTCAAGGTCAAGGTCAAGGTCAAAGGTCAGAGGTCAAAGGTCAAAGGTCAGAGGTCAAGGTCAAAGGTCAAGGCCAAGGTCAAGGTCAAGGTCAAAGGTCAAGGTCAAGGTCAAGGTCAAGGTCAAGGTCAAGGTCAAGGTGTAGGTCAAGGTCAAAGGTCAAAGGTCAAAGGTCAAAGGTCAAGGTCAAGGTCAAGGTCAAGGTCAAGGTCAAGGTAAAGGTCAAGGTCAAGGTCAAAGGTCAAGGTCAAGGTCAAGGTTTAGGTCAAGGTCGAGGTCAAGGTCAAAGGTCAGAGGTCAAAGGTCAAAGGTCAGAGGTCAAGGTCAAAGGTCAAAGGACAGAGGTCAAGGTCAAAGGTCAGAGGCCAGAGGTCATAGTGCAGAGGTCAAAGGTCAAGGTCAAGGTCAAGGTCAAGGTCAAGGTCAAGGTCAAAGGTCAGAGGTCAAAGGTCAAAGGTCAGAGGTCAGAGGTCAAGGTCAAAGGTCAAGGCCAAGGTCAAGGTCAAGGTCAAAGGTCAAGGTCAAGGTCAAGGTCAAGGTCAAGGTCAAGGTCAAGGTGTAGGTCAAGGTCAAAGGTCAAGGTCTAGGTCTAGGTCTAGGTCTAGGTCTAGGTCTAGGTCAAGGTCAAGGTCAAGGTCAAGGTCAAGGTCAAGGTCAAGGTCAAGGTCAAGGTCAAGGTCAAGGTCAAGGTCAAGGTCAAGGTCAAGGTCAAGGTCAAGGTCAAGGTCAAGGTCAAGGTCAAGGTCAAAGGTCAAAGGTCAAACGTCAAGGTCAAGGTCAAAGGTCAAGTTCAAGGTCAAAGGTCAAGGTCAAGGTCAAGGTCAAAGGTCAAGGTCAAGGTCAAGGTCAAAGGTCAAGGTCAAGGTCAAGGTCAAAGGTCAAGGTCAAGGTCAAGGTCAAGGTCAAGGTCAAGGTCAAGGTGTAGGTCAAGGTCAAAGGTCAAAGGTCAAAGGTCAAAGGTCAAGGTCAAGGTCAAGGTCAAGGTCAAGGTCAAGGTAAAGGTCAAGGTCAAGGTCAAAGGTCAAGGTCAAGGTCAAGGTTTAGGTCAAGGTCGAGGTCAAGGTCAAAGGTCAGAGGTCAAAGGTCAAAGGTCAGAGGTCAAGGTCAAAGGTCAAAGGACAGAGGTCAAGGTCAAAGGTCAGAGGCCAGAGGTCATAGTGCAGAGGTCAAAGGTCAAGGTCAAGGTCAAGGTCAAGGTCAAGGTCAAGGTCAAAGGTCAGAGGTCAAAGGTCAAAGGTCAGAGGTCAGAGGTCAAGGTCAAAGGTCAAGGCCAAGGTCAAGGTCAAGGTCAAAGGTCAAGGTCAAGGTCAAGGTCAAGGTCAAGGTCAAGGTCAAGGTGTAGGTCAAGGTCAAAGGTCAAGGTCTAGGTCTAGGTCTAGGTCTAGGTCTAGGTCTAGGTCAAGGTCAAGGTCAAGGTCAAGGTCAAGGTCAAGGTCAAGGTCAAGGTCAAGGTCAAGGTCAAGGTCAAGGTCAAGGTCAAGGTCAAGGTCAAGGTCAAGGTCAAGGTCAAGGTCAAGGTCAAGGTCAAAGGTCAAAGGTCAAAGGTCAAACGTCAAGGTCAAGGTCAAAGGTCAAGTTCAAGGTCAAAGGTCAAGGTCAAGGTCAAGGTCAAAGGTCAAGGTCAAGGTCAAGGTCAAAGGTCAAGGTCAAGGTCAAGGTCAAGGTCAAGGTCAAGGTCAAGGTCAAGATCAAGGTCATGGTCAAGGTCAATGTCAAAGGTCAAAGGTCAAAGGTCATGGTCAAGGTCAAGGTCAAGGTCAAGGTCAAGGTCAAGGTCAAAGGTCAAGGTCAAGGTCAAGGTCAAAGGTCAAGGTCAAAGGTCAAGGTCAAGGTCAAGGTCAAGGTCAAGGTCAAGGTCAAGGTCAAGGTCAAGGTCAAGGTCAAGGTCAAGGTCAAGGTCAAGGTCAAGGTCAAGGTCAAGGTCAAGGTCAAGGTCAAGGTCAAGGTCAAGGTCAAGTTCAAGGTCAAGGTCAAGGTCAAGGTCAAGGTCATGGTCAAGGTCAAGGTCAAGGTCAAGGTCAAGGTCAAGGTCAAGGTCAAGGTCAAGGTCAAGGTCAAGGTCAAGGTCAAGGTCAAGGTCAAGGTCAAGGTCAAGGTCAAGGTCAAGGTCAAGGTCAAGGTCAAGGTCAAGGTCAAGGTCAAGGTCAAGGTCAAGGTCAAGGTCAAGGTCAAGGTCAAGGTCAAGGTCAAGGTCAAGGTCAAGGTCATGGTCAAGGTCAAGGTCAAAGGTCAAAGGTCAAAGGTCAAAGGTCAAAGGTCAAGGTCAAGGTCAAAGGTCAAGGTCAAGGTCAAGGTCAAAGGTCAAGGTCAAGGCCAAGGTCAAGGTCAAGGTCAAGGTCAAGGTCAAAGGTCAAGGTCAAGGCCAAGGTCAAGGTCAAAGGTCAAGGTCAAGGTCAAGGTCAAAGGTCAAGGTCAAGGTCAAGGTCAAGGTGTAGGTCAAGGTCAAGGTCAAGGTCAAGGTCAAGGTCAAGGTCAAGGTCAAGGTCAAGGTCAAGGTCAAAGGTCAAGGTCAAGGTCAAAGGTCAAGGTCAGAAGTCAGTGGTCAGAGGTCAAGGTCAAGGTCAAGGTCAAGGTCAAAGGTCAAAGGACAGAGGTCAAGGTCAAAGGTCAGAGGCCAGAGGTCATAGTGCAGAGGTCAAAGGTCAAGGTCAAGGTCAAGGTCAAGGTCAAGGTCGAGGTCAAGGTCAAAGGTCAGAGGTCAAAGGTCAAAGGTCAGAGGTCAAGGTCAAAGGTCAAAGGACAGAGGTCAAGGTCAAAGGTCAGAGGCCAGAGGTCATAGTGCAGAGGTCAAAGGTCAAGGTCAAGGTCAAGGTCAAGGTCAAGGTCAAGGTCAAGGTCAAGGTCAAGGTCAAAGGTCAGAGGTCAAAGGTCAAAGGTCAGAGGTCAAGGTCAAAGGTCAAGGCCAAGGTCAAGGTCAAGGTCAAAGGTCAAGGTCAAGGTCAAGGTCAAGGTCAAGGTCAAGGTCAAGGTGTAGGTCAAGGTCAAAGGTCAAAGGTCAAAGGTCAAAGGTCAAGGTCAAGGTCAAGGTCAAGGTCAAGGTAAAGGTCAAGGTCAAGGTCAAAGGTCAAGGTCAAGGTCAAGGTTTAGGTCAAGGTCGAGGTCAAGGTCAAAGGTCAGAGGTCAAAGGTCAAAGGTCAGAGGTCAAGGTCAAAGGTCAAAGGACAGAGGTCAAGGTCAAAGGTCAGAGGCCAGAGGTCATAGTGCAGAGGTCAAAGGTCAAGGTCAAGGTCAAGGTCAAGGTCAAGGTCAAGGTCAAGGTCAAAGGTCAGAGGTCAAAGGTCAAAGGTCAGAGGTCAGAGGTCAAGGTCAAAGGTCAAGGCCAAGGTCAAGGTCAAGGTCAAAGGTCAAGGTCAAGGTCAAGGTCAAGGTCAAGGTCAAGGTCAAGGTGTAGGTCAAGGTCAAAGGTCAAAGGTCAAAGGTCAAAGGTCAAGGTCAAGGTCAAGGTCAAGGTAAAGGTCAAGGTCAAGGTCAAGGGCAAGGTCAAGGTCTAGGTCAAGGTCAAGGTCTAGGTCTAGGTCTAGGTCTAGGTCTAGGTCTAGGTCAAGGTCAAGGTCAAGGTCAAGGTCAAGGTCAAGGTCAAGGTCAAGGTCAAGGTCAAGGTCAAGGTCAAGGTCAAGGTCAAGGTCAAGGTCAAGGTCAAGGTCAAGGTCAAGGTCAAGGTCAAAGGTCAAAGGTCAAACGTCAAGGTCAAGGTCAAAGGTCAAGTTCAAGGTCAAAGGTCAAGGTCAAGGTCAAGGTCAAAGGTCAAGGTCAAGGTCAAGGTCAAAGGTCAAGGTCAAGGTCAAGGTCAAGGTCAAGGTCAAGGTCAAGGTCAAGGTCAAGATCAAGGTCATGGTCAAGGTCAATGTCAAAGGTCAAAGGTCAAAGGTCAAAGGTCAAGGTCAAGGTCAAGGTCAAAGGTCAAGGTCAAGGCCAAGGTCAAGGTCAAGGTCAAGGTCAAAGGTCAAGGTCAAGGTCAAGGTCAAAGGTCAAGGTCAAGGTCAAGGTCAAGGTGTAGGTCAAGGTCAAAGGTCAAAGGTCAAAGGTCAAAGGTCAAAGGTCAAGGTCAAGGTCAAGGTCAAGGTCAAGGTCAAGGTCAAGGTCAAGGTCAAGGTCAAGGTCAAGGTCAAGGTCAAGGTCAAGGTCAAGGTCAAAGGTCAAGGTCAAAGGTCAAGGTCAAAGGTCAAGGTCAAGGTCAAAGGTCAGAGGCCAGAGGTCATAGTGCAGAGGTCAAAGGTCAAGGTCAAGGTCAAGGTCAAGGTCAAGGTCAAGGTCAAGGTGTAGGTCAAGGTCAAAGGTCAAAGGTCAAAGGTCAAAGGTCAAGGTCAAGGTCAAGGTCAAGGTCAAGGTAAAGGTCAAGGTCAAGGTCAAGGTCAAGGTCTAGGTCTAGGTCTAGGTCTAGGTCTAGGTCAAGGTCAAGGTCAAGGTCAAGGTCAAGGTCAAGGTCAAGGTCAAGGTCAAGGTCAAGGTCAAGGTCAAGGTCAAGGTCAAGGTCAAGGTCAAAGGTCAAAGGTCAAACGTCAAGGTCAAGGTCAAAGGTCAAGTTCAAGGTCAAAGGTCAAGTTCAAGGTCAAGGTCAAAGGTCAAGGTCAAGGTCAAGGTCAAAGGTCAAGGTCAAGGTCAAGGTCAAGGTCAAGGTCAAGGTCAAGGTCAAGATCAAGGTCATGGTCAAGGTCAAGGTCAAAGGTCAAAGGTCAAAGGTCAAAGGTCAAGGTCAAGGTCAAGGTCAAAGGTCAAGGTCAAGGCCAAGGTCAAGGTCAAGGTCAAGGTCAAGGTCAAGGTCAAAGGTCAAGGTCAAGGCCAAGGTCAAGGTCAAAGGTCAAGGTCAAGGTCAAGGTCAAAGGTCAAGGTCAAGGTCAAGGTCAAGGTGTAGGTCAAGGTCAAAGGTCAAAGGTCAAAGGTCAAAGGTCAAGGTCAAGGTCAAGGTCAAGGTCAAGGTCAAGGTCAAGGTCAAAGGTGAAGGTCAAGGTGAAGGTCAAGGTCAAGGTCAAGGTCAAGGTCAAGGTCAAGGTCAAGGTCAAGGTCAAGGTCAAGGTCAAGGTCAAGGTCAAGGTCAAAGGTCAAGGTCAAAGGTCAAAGGTCAAGGTCAAAGGTCAAGGTCAAGGTCAAAGGTCAAGGTCAAGGTCAAGGTCAAGGTCAAGGTCAAGGTCAAAGGTCAAGGTCAAGGTCAAGGTCATCTTCAAGGTCAAAGGTCAAAGGTCAAGGTCAAGGTCAAAGGTCAAGGTCAAAGGTCAAGGTCAAGGTCAAGGTCAAGGTCAAGGTCAAGGTCAAGGTCAAGGTCAAGGTCAAGGTCAAGGTCAAGGTCAAGGTCAAGGTCAAGGTCAAAAGTCAAGGTCAAAGGTCAAAGGTCAAGGTCAAGGTCAAGGTCAAAGGTCAAGGTCAAGGTCAAGGTCAAGGTCAAAGGTCAAAGGTCAAGGTCAAGGTCAAAGGTCAAGGTCAAAGGTCAAGGTCAAGGTCAAGGTCAAGGTCAAGGTCAAGGTCAAGGTCAAGGTCAAGGTCAAGGTCAAGGTCAAGGTCAAGGTCAAGGTCAAGGTCAAGGTCAAGGTCAAGGTCAAGGTCAAGGTCAAGGTCAAAGGTCAAGGTCAAGGTCAAGGTCAAGGTCAAGGTCAAGGTCAAGGTCAAGGTCAAGGTCAAGGTCAAGGTCAAGGTCTAGGTCTAGGTCTAGGTCAAGGTCAAGGTCAAGGTCAAGGTCAAGGTCAAGGTCAAGGTCAAGGTCAAAGGTCAAGGTCAAGGTCAAGGTCAAGGTCGAGGTCAAGGTCAAAGGTCAGAGGTCAAAGGTCAAAGGTCAGAGGTCAAGGTCAAAGGTCAAAGGACAGAGGTCAAGGTCAAAGGTCAGAGGCCAGAGGTCATAGTGCAGAGGTCAAAGGTCAAGGTCAAGGTCAAGGTCAAGGTCAAGGTCAAGGTCAAGGTCAAAGGTCAGAGGTCAAAGGTCAAAGGTCAGAGGTCAGAGGTCAAGGTCAAAGGTCAAGGCCAAGGTCAAGGTCAAGGTCAAAGGTCAAGGTCAAGGTCAAGGTCAAGGTCAAGGTCAAGGTCAAGGTGTAGGTCAAGGTCAAAGGTCAAAGGTCAAAGGTCAAAGGTCAAGGTCAAGGTCAAGGTCAAGGTAAAGGTCAAGGTCAAGGTCAAGGTCAAGGTCAAGGTCTAGGTCAAGGTCAAGGTCTAGGTCTAGGTCTAGGTCTAGGTCTAGGTCTAGGTCAAGGTCAAGGTCAAGGTCAAGGTCAAGGTCAAGGTCAAGGTCAAGGTCAAGGTCAAGGTCAAGGTCAAGGTCAAGGTCAAGGTCAAGGTCAAGGTCAAGGTCAAGGTCAAGGTCAAGGTCAAAGGTCAAAGGTCAAACGTCAAGGTCAAGGTCAAAGGTCAAGTTCAAGGTCAAAGGTCAAGGTCAAGGTCAAGGTCAAAGGTCAAGGTCAAGGTCAAGGTCAAGGTCAAGGTCAAGGTCAAGGTCAAGGTCAAGGTCAAGGTCAAGATCAAGGTCATGGTCAAGGTCAATGTCAAAGGTCAAAGGTCAAAGGTCAAAGGTCAAAGGTCAAGGTCAAGGTCAAGGTCAAAGGTCAAGGTCAAGGCCAAGGTCAAGGTCAAAGGTCAAGGTCAAGGTCAAGGTCAAAGGTCAAGGTCAAGGTCAAGGTCAAGGTGTAGGTCAAGGTCAAAGGTCAAAGGTCAAAGGTCAAAGGTCAAAGGTCAAGGTCAAGGTCAAGGTCAAGGTCAAGGTCAAGGTCAAGGTCAAGGTCAAGGTCAAGGTCAAGGTCAAGGTCAAGGTCAAGGTCAAAGGTCAAGGTCAAAGGTCAAGGTCAAAGGTCAAGGTCAAGGTCAAAGGTCAGAGGCCAGAGGTCATAGTGCAGAGGTCAAAGGTCAAGGTCAAGGTCAAGGTCAAGGTCAAGGTCAAGGTCAAGGTCAAGGTCAAGGTCAAGGTCAAGGTCAAGGTCAAGGTCAAAGGTCAAAGGTCAAACGTCAAGGTCAAGGTCAAAGGTCAAGTTCAAGGTCAAAGGTCAAGTTCAAGGTCAAGGTCAAAGGTCAAGGTCAAGGTCAAGGTCAAAGGTCAAGGTCAAGGTCAAGGTCAAGGTCAAGGTCAAGGCCAAGGTCAAGGTCAAAGGTCAAGGTCAAGGTCAAGGTCAAAGGTCAAGGTCAAGGTCAAGGTCAAGGTGTAGGTCAAGGTCAAAGGTCAAAGGTCAAAGGTCAAAGGTCAAAGGTCAAGGTCAAGGTCAAGGTCAAGGTCAAGGTCAAGGTCAAGGTCAAAGGTGAAGGTCAAGGTGAAGGTCAAGGTCAAGGTCAAGGTCAAGGTCAAGGTCAAGGTCAAGGTCAAGGTCAAGGTCAAGGTCAAGGTCAAAGGTCAAGGTCAAAGGTCAAAGGTCAAGGTCAAAGGTCAAGGTCAAGGTCAAAGGTCAAGGTCAAGGTCAAGGTCAAGGTCAAGGTCAAAGGTCAAGGTCAAGGTCATGGTCAAGGTCAAAGGTCAAAGGTCAAGGTCAAGGTCAAAGGTCAAGGTCAAAGGTCAAGGTCAAGGTCAAGGTCAAGGTCAAGGTCAAGGTCAAGGTCAAGGTCAAGGTCAAGGTCAAGGTCAAGGTCAAGGTCAAGGTCAAGGTCAAAAGTCAAGGTCAAAGGTCAAAGGTCAAGGTCAAGGTCAAGGTCAAAGGTCAAGGTCAAGGTCAAGGTCAAAGGTCAAAGGTCAAGGTCAAGGTCAAAGGTCAAGGTCAAAGGTCAAGGTCAAGGTCAAGGTCAAGGTCAAGGTCAAGGTCAAGGTCAAGGTCAAGGTCAAGGTCAAGGTCAAGGTCAAGGTCAAGGTCAAGGTCAAGGTCAAGGTCAAGGTCAAGGTCAAGGTCAAGGTCAAGGTCAAGGTCAAGGTCAAGGTCAAGGTCAAGGTCAAGGTCAAGGTCAAGGTCAAGGTCAAGGTCAAGGTCAAGGTCAAGGTCAAGGTCTAGGTCTAGGTCAAGGTCAAGGTCAAGGTCAAGGTCAAGGTCAAGGTCAAGGTCAAGGTCAAGGTCAAGGTCAAGGTCAAGGTCAAGGTCAAGGTCAAGGTCAAGGTCAAGGTCAAGGTCAAGGTCAAGGTCAAGGTCAAGGTCAAGGTCAAGGTCAAGGTCAAGGTCAAAGGTCAAGGTCAAGGTCAAGGTCAAGGTCAAGGTCAAGGTCAAGGTCAAGGTCAAGGTCAAGGTCAAGGTCAAGGTCAAGGTCAAGGTCAAGGTCTAGGTCTAGGTCAAGGTCAAGGTCAAGGTCAAGGTCAAGGTCAAGGTCAAGGTCAAAGGTCAAGGTCAAGGTCAAGGTCAAGGTCAAGGTCAAGGTCAAGGTCATGGTCATGGTCAAGGTCAAGGTCAAGGTCAAGGTCAAGGTCAAGGTCAAGGTCAAGGTCAAGGTCAAGGTCAAAGGTGAAGGTCAAGGTCAAGGTCAAGGTCAAAGGTCAAGGTCAAGGTCAAGGTCAAGGTCAAGGTCAAGGTCAAGGTCAAGGTCAAGGTCAAGGTCAAGGTCAAGGTCAAGGTCAAGGTCAAGGTCAAGGTCAAGGTCAAGGTCAAGGTCAAGGTCTAGGTCTAGGTCTAGGTCAAGGTCAAGGTCAAGGTCAAGGTCAAGGTCAAGGTCAAGGTCAAGGTCAAGGTCAAGGTCAAGGTCAAGGTCAAGGTCAAGGTCAAGGTCAAGGTCAAGGTCAAGGTCAAGGTCAAGGTCAAGGTCAAGGTCAAGGTCAAGGTCAAGGTCAAGGTCAAGGTCAAGGTCAAGGTCAAGGTCAAGGTCAAGGTCAAGGTCAAGGTCAAGGTCAAGGTCAAGGTCAAGGTCAAGGTCAAGGTCAAGGTCAAGGTCAAGGTCAAGGTCAAGGTCAAGGTCAAGGTCAAAGGTCAAAGGTCAAACGTCAAGGTCAAGGTCAAAGGTCAAGTTCAAGGTCAAAGGTCAAGGTCAAGGTCAAGGTCAAAGGTCAAGGTCAAGGTCAAGGTCAAGGTCAAGGTCAAGGTCAAGGTCAAAGGTCAAGGTCAAAGGTCAAGGTCAAGGTCAAGGTCAAGGTCGAGGTCAAGATCAAGGTCATGGTCAAGGTCAAGGTCAAAGGTCAAAGGTCAAAGGTCAAAGGTCAAGGTCAAGGTCAAAGGTCAAGGTCAAAGGTCAAGGTCAAGGTCAAGGTCAAGGTCAAGGTCAAAGGTCAAGGTCAAGGCCAAGGTCAAGGTCAAGGTCAAGGTCAAGGTCAAGGTCAAGGTCAAGGTCAAGGTCAAGGTCAAGGTCAAGGTCAAGGTCAAGGTCTAGGTCTAGGTCAAGGTCAAGGTCAAGGTCAAGGTCAAGGTCAAGGTCTAGGTCTAGGTCTAGGTCTAGGTCAAGGTCAAGGTCAAGGTCAAGGTCAAGGTCAAGGTCAAGGTCAAGGTCAAGGTCAAAGGTCAAGGTCAAGGTCAAGGTCAAGGTGTAGGTCAAGGTCAAAGGTCAAAGGTCAAAGGTCAAAGGTCAAGGTCAAGGTCAAGGTCAAGGTCAAGGTCAAAGGTCAAGGTCAAGGTCAAGGTCAAGGTCAAGGTCAAGGTCAAGGTCAAGGTCAAGGTCAAGGTCAAGGTCAAGGTCAAGGTCAAAGGTCAAGGTCAAAGGTCAAAGGTCAAGGTCAAAGGTCAAAGGTCAAGGTCAAGGTCAAGGTCAAGGTCAAAGGTCAAGGTCAAGGTCATGGTCAAGGTCAAAGGTCAAAGGTCAAGGTCAAGGTCAAAGGTCAAGGTCAAAGGTCAAGGTCAAGGTCAAGGTCAAGGTCAAGGTCAAGGTCAAGGTCAAGGTCAAGGTCAAGGTCAAGGTCAAGGTCAAGGTCAAGGTCAAGGTCAAGGTCAAGGTCAAGGTCAAAAGTCAAGGTCAAAGGTCAAAGGTCAAGGTCAAGGTCAAGGTCAAAGGTCAAGGTCAAGGTCAAGGTCAAAGGTCAAGGTCTAAGGTCAAGGTCAAGGTCAAGGTCAAGGTCAAGGTCAAGGTCAAGGTCAAGGTCAAGGTCAAGGTCAAGGTCAAGGTCAAGGTCTAGGTCTAGGTCTAGGTCTAGGTCAAGGTCAAGGTCAAGGTCAAGGTCAAGGTCAAGGTCAAGGTCAAGGTCAAGGTCAAGGTCAAGGTCAAGGTCAAGGTCAAGGTCAAGGTCAAGGTCAAGGTCAAGGTCAAGGTCAAGGTCAAAGGTCAAAGGTCAAACGTCAAGGTCAAGGTCAAAGGTCAAGTTCAAGGTCAAAGGTCAAGGTCAAGGTCAAGGTCAAAGGTCAAGGTCAAGGTCAAGGTCAAAGGTCAAGGTCAAGGTCAAGGTCAAGGTCAAGGTCAAGGTCAAGATCAAGGTCATGGTCAAGGTCAAGGTCAAAGGTCAAAGGTCAAAGGTCAAGGTCAAGGTCAAGGTCAAGGTCAAAGGTCAAGGTCAAGGCCAAGGTCAAGGTCAAGGTCAAGGTCAAGGTCAAAGGTCAAGGTCAAGGCCAAGGTCAAGGTCAAAGGTCAAGGTCAAGGTCAAGGTCAAAGGTCAAGGTCAAGGTCAAGGTCAAGGTGTAGGTCAAGGTCAAAGGTCAAAGGTCAAAGGTCAAAGGTCAAAGGTCAAGGTCAAGGTCAAGGTCAAGGTCAAGGTCAAGGTCAAGGTCAAAGGTCAAGGTCAAGGTCAAGGTCAAGGTCAAGGTCAAGGTCAAGGTCAAGGTCAAGGTCAAGGTCAAAGGTCAAGGTCAAAGGTCAAAGGTCAAAGGTCAAGGTCAAAGGTCAAGGTCAAGGTCAAGGTCAAAGGTCAAGGTCAAGGTGAAGGTCAAGGTCAAAGGTCAAGGTCAAGGTCATGGTCAAGGTCAAAGGTCAAAGGTCAAGGTCAAGGTCAAAGGTCAAGGTCAAAGGTCAAGGTCAAGGTCAAGGTCAAGGTCAAGGTCAAGGTCAAGGTCAAGGTCAAGGTCAAGGTCAAAAGTCAAGGTCAAAGGTCAAAGGTCAAGGTCAAGGTCAAGGTCAAGGTCAAGGTCAAGGTCAAAGGTCAAGGTCAAAGGTCAAGGTCAAGGTCAAAGGTCAAGGTCAAAGGTCAAGGTCAAGGTCAAGGTCAAGGTCAAGGTCAAGGTCAAGGTCAAGGTCAAGGTCAAGGTCAAGGTCAAGGTCAAGGTCAAGGTCAAGGTCAAGGTCAAGGTCAAGGTCAAGGTCAAGGTCAAGGTCAAGATCAAGGTCATGGTCAAGGTCAAGGTCAAAGGTCAAAGGTCAAAGGTCAAAGGTCAAAGGTCAAAGGTCAAGGTCAAGGTCAAGGTCAAAGGTCAAGGTCAAGGCCAAGGTCAAGGTCAAGGTCAAGGTCAAGGTCAAAGGTCAAGGTCAAGGCCAAGGTCAAGGTCAAAGGTCAAGGTCAAGGTCAAGGTCAAAGGTCAAGGTCAAGGTCAAGGTCAAGGTGTAGGTCAAGGTCAAAGGTCAAAGGTCAAAGGTCAAAGGTCAAAGGTCAAGGTCAAGGTCAAGGTCAAGGTCAAGGTCAAAGGTCAAGGTCAAGGTCAAGGTCAAGGTCAAGGTCAAGGTCAAGGTCAAGGTCAAGGTCAAAGGTCAAGGTCAAAGGTCAAAGGTCAAAGGTCAAGGTCAAAGGTCAAGGTCAAGGTCAAGGTCAAAGGTCAAGGTCAAGGTCAAGGTCAAGGTCAAGGTCAAAGGTCAAGGTCAAGGTCATGGTCAAGGTCAAAGGTCAAAGGTCAAAGGTCAAGGTCAAGGTCAAAGGTCAAGGTCAAAGGTCAAGGTCAAGGTCAAGGTCAAGGTCAAGGTCAAGGTCAAGGTCAAGGTCAAGGTCAAAAGTCAAGGTCAAAGGTCAAAGGTCAAAGGTCAAGGTCAAGGTCAAGGTCAAAGGTCAAGGTCAAGGTCAAGGTCAAAGGTCAAGGTCAAGGTGAAGGTCAAGGTCAAAGGTCAAGGTCAAGGTCATGGTCAAGGTCAAAGGTCAAAGGTCAAGGTCAAGGTCAAAGGTCAAGGTCAAAGGTCAAGGTCAAGGTCAAGGTCAAGGTCAAGGTCAAGGTCAAGGTCAAGGTCAAGGTCAAGGTCAAAAGTCAAGGTCAAAGGTCAAAGGTCAAGGTCAAGGTCAAGGTCAAGGTCAAGGTCAAAGGTCAAGGTCAAAGGTCAAGGTCAAGGTCAAAGGTCAAGGTCAAAGGTCAAGGTCAAGGTCAAGGTCAAGGTCAAGGTCAAGGTCAAGGTCAAGGTCAAGGTCAAGGTCAAGGTCAAGGTCAAGGTCAAGGTCAAGGTCAAGGTCAAGGTCAAGGTCAAGGTCAAGGTCAAGATCAAGGTCATGGTCAAGGTCAAGGTCAAAGGTCAAAGGTCAAAGGTCAAAGGTCAAAGGTCAAAGGTCAAGGTCAAGGTCAAGGTCAAAGGTCAAGGTCAAGGCCAAGGTCAAGGTCAAGGTCAAGGTCAAGGTCAAGGTCAAAGGTCAAGGTCAAGGCCAAGGTCAAGGTCAAGGTCAAAGGTCAAGGTCAAGGTCAAGGTCAAAGGTCAAGGTCAAGGTCAAGGTCAAGGTGTAGGTCAAGGTCAAAGGTCAAAGGTCAAAGGTCAAAGGTCAAAGGTCAAGGTCAAGGTCAAGGTCAAGGTCAAGGTCAAAGGTCAAGGTCAAGGTCAAGGTCAAGGTCAAGGTCAAGGTCAAGGTCAAGGTCAAGGTCAAAGGTCAAAGGTCAAGGTCAAGGTCAAGGTCAAGGTCAAGGTCAAAGGTCAAGGTCAAGGTCAAGGTCAAGGTCAAGGTCAAGGTCAAGGTCAAGGTCAAGGTCAAAGGTCAAGGTCAAAGGTCAAAGGTCAAAGGTCAAGGTCAAAGGTCAAGGTCAAGGTCAAGGTCAAAGGTCAAGGTCAAGGTCAAGGTCAAGGTCAAGGTCAAAGGTCAAGGTCAAGGTCATGGTCAAGGTCAAAGGTCAAAGGTCAAAGGTCAAGGTCAAGGTCAAAGGTCAAGGTCAAAGGTCAAGGTCAAGGTCAAGGTCAAGGTCAAGGTCAAGGTCAAGGTCAAGGTCAAGGTCAAAAGTCAAGGTCAAAGGTCAAAGGTCAAAGGTCAAGGTCAAGGTCAAGGTCAAAGGTCAAGGTCAAGGTCAAGGTCAAAGGTCAAGGTCAAGGTGAAGGTCAAGGTCAAAGGTCAAGGTCAAGGTCATGGTCAAGGTCAAAGGTCAAAGGTCAAGGTCAAGGTCAAAGGTCAAGGTCAAAGGTCAAGGTCAAGGTCAAGGTCAAGGTCAAGGTCAAGGTCAAGGTCAAGGTCAAGGTCAAGGTCAAGGTCAAAAGTCAAGGTCAAAGGTCAAAGGTCAAGGTCAAGGTCAAGGTCAAGGTCAAGGTCAAAGGTCAAGGTCAAAGGTCAAGGTCAAGGTCAAAGGTCAAGGTCAAAGGTCAAGGTCAAGGTCAAGGTCAAGGTCAAGGTCAAGGTCAAGGTCAAGGTCAAGGTCAAGGTCAAGGTCAAGGTCAAGGTCAAGGTCAAGGTCAAGGTCAAGGTCAAGGTCAAGGTCAAGGTCAAGATCAAGGTCATGGTCAAGGTCAAGGTCAAAGGTCAAAGGTCAAAGGTCAAAGGTCAAAGGTCAAAGGTCAAGGTCAAGGTCAAGGTCAAAGGTCAAGGTCAAGGCCAAGGTCAAGGTCAAGGTCAAGGTCAAGGTCAAGGTCAAAGGTCAAGGTCAAGGCCAAGGTCAAGGTCAAAGGTCAAGGTCAAGGTCAAGGTCAAAGGTCAAGGTCAAGGTCAAGGTCAAGGTGTAGGTCAAGGTCAAAGGTCAAAGGTCAAAGGTCAAAGGTCAAAGGTCAAGGTCAAGGTCAAGGTCAAGGTCAAGGTCAAAGGTCAAGGTCAAGGTCAAGGTCAAGGTCAAGGTCAAGGTCAAGGTCAAGGTCAAGGTCAAAGGTCAAGGTCAAAGGTCAAAGGTCAAAGGTCAAGGTCAAAGGTCAAGGTCAAGGTCAAGGTCAAAGGTCAAGGTCAAGGTCAAGGTCAAGGTCAAGGTCAAAGGTCAAGGTCAAGGTCATGGTCAAGGTCAAAGGTCAAAGGTCAAAGGTCAAGGTCAAGGTCAAAGGTCAAGGTCAAAGGTCAAGGTCAAGGTCAAGGTCAAGGTCAAGGTCAAGGTCAAGGTCAAGGTCAAGGTCAAAAGTCAAGGTCAAAGGTCAAAGGTCAAAGGTCAAGGTCAAGGTCAAGGTCAAGGTCAAAGGTCAAGGTCAAAGGTCAAGGTCAAGGTCAAGGTCAAAGGTCAAGGTCAAAGGTCAAGGTCAAGGTCAAGGTCAAGGTCAAGGTCAAGGTCAAGGTCAAGGTCAAGGTCAAGGTCAAGGTCAAGGTCAAGGTCAAGGTCAAGGTCAAGGTCAAGGTCAAGGTCAAGGTCAAGGTCAAGGTCAAGGTCAAGGTCAAGGTCAAGGTCAAGGTCAAGGTCAAGGTCAAGGTCAAGGTCAAGGTCAAGGTCAAGGTCAAAGGTCAAGGTCAAGGTCAAGGTCAAGGTCAAGGTCAAGGTCAAGGTCAAGGTCAAGGTCAAGGTCAAGGTCAAGGTCAAGGTCAAGGTCAAGGTCAAGGTCAAGGTCAAGGTCTAGGTCTAGGTCTAGGTCAAGGTCAAGGTCAAGGTCAAGGTTGTTACGAGCCAGGGCCGCGAGCAGCACGAGTGGCCGGCGAAGGGTTATTACCCTGGGAGTATGGTTAAAAACTGTTAGTTAAAGCGGACGATCCTTGATACGATTGTCAGGTTGCCGCTAGTATGAGTGAAGTTTCAGGGATGAACCTACGTGTGAATGGGGAACTCTGACTTGAAAGATTATTAAGGAGGTTATAGAGTTTAGCGGACGCACCTTGATACGATTGTCAGGGAGCCGCTAGTATGTTGGATTCAAAGGAAAAACGGACGATCCTTGATACGATTGTCAGGTTGCCGTTTAATTTGTGTGTGGACGTATAGGTAATGTGGATGATCCCAATATGAAATCGGGTAGGTACTAGGTTGGAAAATATCCCGATTAGGCGATTGGAATGTCGTCTAAGAGTTTGATAGGTGATGGGGTTGTTAGTAAGCCTCGTAACAAGTATAATTTAATTGATACAATCCGAGCGGTAAGATTGTATCATGTGGGAACGTTCAACTACTAAATTAGGATTGGTATAACAATAATTAAGGGTTGAAAGAAATTAGAAGTGAGTAGGTAAAATTTAGATATATTCAAATCGTTATAGTTTACAATGAAATATATGTGTATGTGTCGCGAGATAGTGTGTGCGAGAATAAAAGAATATTACCTAGGTTGCTCGATGTTGACGCACTGGCAAGATGCGGGGGTTTCGAAGTGATTTTACGTAATGCCTTAATAGATTTGTTACCGGACTACGGAATCTATACGGTTCAAAGGTTGATCCGAAGGGGAACTTTAGCCCGATCTTACTGGAAATCGACTTACGAAAATACAGCACGACGCGACACGATTCGTGACTATGGAAGTACTGCCCCCGAGAGTAAAAATGTACGGGTTTATATACCCCAAAATTGAAGGGGGTGGTATGTTCATGATCTAATCGCCGCTTAGGACCAGACTCTAGTTTTTTGTCGATTTCCATTAAGTCGAGCCAGAAGTCGGTCTTCGTTAAAAGGGATCAACTAAGATATGAAAAGGTTATCTAGGACGTTTCCTGCCAGAGACGACTTTTGAAGAGATTCCTGTGGGAAAGTCCACGGAATCTGTTCGCTAACCGTCACATCTCCCCACCAAGAGGAAACATCGCGGTTCGCGTGATGCTTTCTCATCAGGAAGGAAACGTCCTAGGTACCACAGATTTGAAGGAAAAATAAAAATAGAAAAATAAATTTTTGGAGCAAACAAACGAGTCACAGAGAAAAAAAAGAAAAAGAAGAATTGTATCGGTGTAGTGTGTTGTGTGAATACTTATAGGCTAGGTGTGTTGATTAGGTCGGGACTGCGTAACCCAGTTGGGCCCAACCCTGGGTGACATCGTGTGGCGGCTGGCCCGAATGTTTGTTGAATCATTTTCCTTTTGGGGTTGGAAGTGTAGTCAGCGGCAGCCGGAGTAGATAAAAAGGATTGTTATGGAGGGCTTCCGTCTACTGCTATATTACGGATTCTGACTATATTTGTTATTAGTTCTGATAAATAATCTCCATATTTCTTCAAATTTGTACCAGTTGGAAATGAATTTGGTTCTCGAGCCTGTTTGCCAAAAACCAGTTCATACGGTGTAAAGTTGGTTGCTTCATGAACTGACGTATTGTAAGAGAACATTGCAAAAGGGATTAATAAATCCCAGTCTTCGTAATTTTCCATGTAATGCTTCAGATATTCAGTGAGGACAATATGACTTCGTTCGAGCGATCTATTAGTTTGAGGTCGGTATCCTGAGGTGGTGATTTGTTTGATTTTGAATATTTCTGACAGGTTTGTCATAAGATTTCCAATAAAGCTAGTTCCCTTATCCGTGAGAATTGCTCGTGGTGTCCCATAAATTGCAATAAAATGTCGTGCAAAAGCATCTGCAATGGTGGCGGCTCGGATATTCGGTATCGCTACCGCAATGCAATATTTAGTTAGATTATCCTGTATGGTAAGGATGTGTCGATTTCCGCCAGGTGTGATTGGTAATGGTCCAACTGTATCCAAGGAAATTTTGTCAAATGCGTCTAACGGTGTGTCGGTGATCAGCATAGGCTGACGTGTCTTTATTCTGACTAGTTTCTGTTCTTGGCAACTTCTGCATTTTCGGATATATTCTTGAATTTCGTTGCGCATCTGAGGCCAATGAAATCTTGAACGGATGTGATTATAAGTTTTTGTAACTCCCTTATGTCCTCCTATTAAGCTATCATGTGCTTCATAAATGATTTCTTGCCTGTCTTCTGTGGAAGGTGTAGTGATGATACAATTACATATTGTAATTTGATAAGGTGAGTCTGTGAAGATTTCCTCTAATATTTTGAAAAACTCGTTGGGCGATAATTTATGATGATCTCCGGTTGCGGATGTTCGAAAAGATTTGATCTTGTTTCGTTCTAGGACAGATTGAAGGGTCTTCAGTCCATTAACTATTTCTACTCTTTTTGGTTTATCGTGGAAATTGTCAGATATTACTACGCTAAATGTTTTAAATAACCCATTGCTTGAAATTATGACCTGTCCCTTCTCTGGTCGTGCAGCTAAAAGTTCCTGCTTATTTATTAATCCAGTGTCTGATAAAAGTTTTCCCACGGGGGTTGTTAAATTGCAATCAACCGATACAAAATGTACATAATGATCCTCTTTTGCAGTGAGAGTGTTTGAAGAAATGCTAATTCTTTGTTTCGGTTCCGGCGGCGCCTCCAGGTCAGTTTCGGTAGACGAACCATCGGTGGTGGCGTCGAAAAATGGGTAAGGGTCGGCTGTGCGGTAAAAAGGTTCTCGTGCCCTTGCCACGTGTTTGGTATTGTTCGGAGTTCGTATTACAGTGGGTTGTAAAATTCCACTTGTTTCGGGAAATGGTTGTTGTGATATATCGAACGGGTCTTCCTGTGCATTGTTTGGATTCTCTATGACAGTATCTTCCGTCGGTTCCTCAAACGAAATTAAGTCACCGGACGTACTCGTATTCTTATCTGTAGAGAAAATTTCTGTGGAGTTTGCAGCGGGTAAAAAACCATGGGTGGTGTCCTGGTTTTCATCTGGCATGGTCACCTCTCGAGACAGACTTGGGAGAGATCTGTTTCTGTATATAATCGGTGAATGCTGCACCTTACCCAGGGTGTGCTCTCCTATTTCGTCTGAACTGCTTGAGTCCCGATATTTCGGCCGTTTCTCTCGGTCTCTGTGTAATTGTCTGATGCGGTGTCCGATTGAATCACCACCTGTGTCTGTTTTCGGTATCTGCATCTTGAAGTCGGGGTCCTGAAGCTCCCTTGGTATAAGTGGAAGGCAGACGGTAGTCGGATTACGCGACAGTGCATTCGCATTTTTATTAGTTTTTCCAGATTTATGGAGAACTTGATAGTCATACTCCAAAAGACGAAGTTTCCACTTCATGAGTCTTGACGTTGGATCTTTTACAGAATGTAGCCAAACCAACGGGCGATGGTCGGTAACCAGTGTGAATTTTGTTCCATAAACATACGGTCGAAAATAAATAACGGCGTATACCATTGCTAAACATTCCTTTTCAGTGGCAGAATAATTTCTTTCGGCCTTATTGAGGCTACGCGATGCGTAAGCAATCGGTAGATCATTGCCGATTTCGCCTTGACTAAGCACGGCTCCAATGGCATATTCAGAAGCGTCTGTTGTGATGATGAATGGCTTGTTGAAATCTGGGTACTGCAAGATTGGTTCTCGACAGAGTTCTTCACGTAATATTTTAAAACTGTTTTCTTGTTCTTCAGCCCATTTGAATTTCTTGCCCTTTCCTAAAAGATCAATTAATGATTTTGCTTTTATGGTAAAATCTTGTATGAAACGACGGTAATATCCCACTAGACCCAAAAATTGTTGGATATTCTTCTGTGAGGTAGGCGTTGGGAAATTCTGAACTGCTTTTAGTTTCCTAGGGTCTGGTTTTACTCCTTTTCTTGAAATAATATGTCCAAGATATGTGACTTCTTTCCGTAAGAATTCGCATTTATTGGTCTGAAGCGTCAAGCCATGTTCTCGCAGACGATTCAGCAATTTCTTGACTTTAATGTTATGTTCCTGTAGTGATGAAGCGTAAACCACGATGTCGTCCAAATAAACGAAAACATCTGTTCCCTGGAGTCCAGTTAATACCTGGTCCATCAGGCGTTGAAAAGTAGGTGGTGCATTTTTCAAACCAAACGGCATTCGTGAAAATTCATAATGCCCATTAGGGGTGGTAAAAGCTGTTTTCTGCCTATCTTTTGGATCCATTTCTATTTGGTGAAATCCGCTGGCAAGATCGAAGACGGAGAAGTATTTAGCTCCACCGAGACGATCCAATATTTCTGTGATCTGAGGAAGCGGATATTTATCGGAAATGGTTTTTTCATTTAACGCACGGAAATCTATTACCATGCGCCAACGCTTGTTTCCTTGCGCATCTGGCTTTTTGGGTACAATCCACAAAGGCGAATTGTACGGAGATTTAGATGGGGTTATAATACCTTCGGATAATAGACCATTAATTTGCTTTTTAATTTCATCTTGATGTACAGGAGGATAGCGATATTGCCTCGTGTTGATCGGAATCTCATCAATTGTATGTAGAGAGTGCTTGAAATCGGAAGCCTTCCCTAATTTGTCTCCAGGAAGATAAAATCGATCGGGAAATTCTTTTATCAATGCTGTAATGCTGCATCGTTCTTCTTTGTTCAGGTGGCTTAGATTTAGCGTTTCGAAGATTCCCTGTATCCTATCTTCTTTAGTTTTGAAATTGGAATGGTGTCGTACTTCTGAATAATTATCTTCGTCCGAAGTACTTAAAATATCATAAGGTTCCAAAATTTGTGGTTCTATTTCTATGTCCAGTGCTTCTTCACTTGTGTTAGTTGCCATAACATGACATTTTCCTCTGTCATTTATGACTGCAGCTTCTCCTATGTACAGTTTATCATGAGTTTTTATGCGTGGTAAATATCCTTCCTTAACTTTCGGATTAGCTATTGTAATTGCAATCTGCTGAGACGTTCGGGCATCTATACGATGTTTGGTGGGTGTTTCCGATTCCTGCTGGTAGTTGGAGAATCGAATAGGTCTGGTAGGTTTACTTCTTAATACCACTGTCCTATGGTAATAAGAAATTTCTGCTTGTTCCTGTTTCAAAAATGGGCTTCCTATAAGTCCATCTGCTTCAATTGTAAGATGCTTCACTACGTAGAAAAACGCAGGAGATTCGTGAATGTGTAAAATCGTAGTTCCTAAGGTACGAATTGGAATACTCGTGAGTCCCGTTATCTCGATTTCTTCACGTGAGATAATTTCTGCTCCTGTACCCAAAGCGTTGAGAACTACTAGATTGACTGAGGCTCCGCCATCAATTAAAAATTCTCCCTTTCCTGATTCCAGTTCCGGGATTTTGATGTTGATTCGCGGGGCTGGTGCTTCCTTGAGAAGGGTTTTTCCTCGAAGCGGACAGTTCTTGGGCGAACTTCTTTGGTTTCGCTCATCGTGTCGCCGGTACGGTGAGCGCGATCGAAGTTTAAAGATTTGTTTGATTCGACCGATGAATCTCGCGAATCTCGTCGGAATTTCGGATTGCGTGGACGATTCTTACAGAATTTTCCATCGTGTCCTGATGTTCCGCAATGCCAACAATACGATTTTGAAAAACGTTCTTTGTCGGTATTTTTTAATGTGGTGTACCGTTTTTCATCGTCTCTTACACTTGAAGTGTCGGTACGGTTGGAAGGGGAATTTGAAGGGCTCCTGTGACGCAAGGTCCAGGCAGAAGCACGTCCTCCTTTTTCCTCCGAATAACCAGATGGCCTCGCATGTCGATCTCTGTTTCGATCATATCTACTCGGAGATAGAGGATACGACACTTGTCGATCGTGATATTGAGAGTCCTGGTCGTAAGAGTCTCGGCGGGACCACCTTGATGGTGATTCATTTCGTGGCGACTGTCGCCGATTCCTTAATTTTTTGTCTATCTGTAGCACGATGTCGTAAGCTTCTTCCAGATTTTTGATATCTTTAGAGAGAGCCGACACCTTGAAGGAAACTCGATCCGGCAAACCGTCGATGAAATTTTCCTTGACATCGTTTTCCATCAATTTAATGAATTCTTCGGCATGGACCTCGTATTTTTCCCTCATGGCTCCGCGCGTACAGTAAACCAAATGGCTTGTCCTATCGATATATTGTCGTAGGCTTTCTCCTTCGCGAATATGCAACTTCGCGATTTCCACTTGATAATATGACAAGCTCTTACCGGGAGCGAACCGTTTTTTCAAATGTTGAACCAATGATTTTACGGTTGTAAACTTGTGTTCTAATGTACTTCTACGTGCCGGTCCGACGAGTTTCGTAAGAACAATTGCCAGATACTCGGCCTCCGTACCCTCCGGAATCAAAGTTAACCCGTCCTCTAAAGTTTGCGCGAAACGAATCAAAGGGGGGTCTTCCCCGTTAAAGGTAGGAATTGTCGAAGTAATATTCTGTAAGCATGTCTTTTGCGTCAACAGCGACATAGAAGTTGCAAGTGAAACCGTCAAGTTCATCATGTCAACAGAAGATGTATTTGCAGCTGAATTCTGCATTTTTATTTAAAAATGTAACTAGCGAAAACTAGTATATTATATTTGAAAATGTAACTAGAGAAAACTAGTATATTGAAATCCTTTAACTAGGAAAACTAGTATATTAGAATTTTAATTAATTTTGATATAAAAGCGTAACTAGAGAAAACTAGTATATAGCCAGTAATATCGAGACGTAAACTAGGAAAACTAGTATATCATCAGTACTCAGCTACGAGTAATTTAATATAGTAAACCCAAAATTAAAGTAATCCTAAAATAATTGAACAGATCCCACCGCTGTCACCAGTTCTGTTACGAGCCAGGGCCGCGAGCAGCACGAGTGGCCGGCGAAGGGTTATTACCCTGGGAGTATGGTTAAAAACTGTTAGTTAAAGCGGACGATCCTTGATACGATTGTCAGGTTGCCGCTAGTATGAGTGAAGTTTCAGGGATGAACCTACGTGTGAATGGGGAACTCTGACTTGAAAGATTATTAAGGAGGTTATAGAGTTTAGCGGACGCACCTTGATACGATTGTCAGGGAGCCGCTAGTATGTTGGATTCAAAGGAAAAACGGACGATCCTTGATACGATTGTCAGGTTGCCGTTTAATTTGTGTGTGGACGTATAGGTAATGTGGATGATCCCAATATGAAATCGGGTAGGTACTAGGTTGGAAAATATCCCGATTAGGCGATTGGAATGTCGTCTAAGAGTTTGATAGGTGATGGGGTTGTTAGTAAGCCTCGTAACAAGTATAATTTAATTGATACAATCCGAGCGGTAAGATTGTATCATGTGGGAACGTTCAACTACTAAATTAGGATTGGTATAACAATAATTAAGGGTTGAAAGAAATTAGAAGTGAGTAGGTAAAATTTAGATATATTCAAATCGTTATAGTTTACAATGAAATATATGTGTATGTGTCGCGAGATAGTGTGTGCGAGAATAAAAGAATATTACCTAGGTTGCTCGATGTTGACGCACTGGCAAGATGCGGGGGTTTCGAAGTGATTTTACGTAATGCCTTAATAGATTTGTTACCGGACTACGGAATCTATACGGTTCAAAGGTTGATCCGAAGGGGAACTTTAGCCCGATCTTACTGGAAATCGACTTACGAAAATACAGCACGACGCGACACGATTCGTGACTATGGAAGTACTGCCCCCGAGAGTAAAAATGTACGGGTTTATATACCCCAAAATTGAAGGGGGTGGTATGTTCATGATCTAATCGCCGCTTAGGACCAGACTCTAGTTTTTTGTCGATTTCCATTAAGTCGAGCCAGAAGTCGGTCTTCGTTAAAAGGGATCAACTAAGATATGAAAAGGTTATCTAGGACGTTTCCTGCCAGAGACGACTTTTGAAGAGATTCCTGTGGGAAAGTCCACGGAATCTGTTCGCTAACCGTCACAAGGTCAAGGTCAAGGTCAAGGTCAAAGGTCAAGGTCAAGGTCAAGGTCAAGGTCAAGGTCAAGGTCAAGGTCAAGGTCATGGTCATGGTCAAGGTCAAGGTCAAGGTCAAGGTCAAGGTCAAGGTCAAGGTCAAGGTCAAGGTCAAAGGTGAAGGTCAAGGTCAAGGTCAAGGTCAAAGGTCAAGGTCAAGGTCAAGGTCAAGGTCAAGGTCAAGGTCAAGGTCAAGGTCAAGGTCAAGGTCAAGGTCAAGGTCAAGGTCAAGGTCAAGGTCAAGGTCAAGGTCAAGGTCAAGGTCAAGGTCAAGGTCAAGGTCAAGGTCAAGGTCAAGGTCAAGGTCAAGGTCTAGGTCTAGGTCTAGGTCTAGGTCTAGGTCAAGGTCAAGGTCAAGGTCAAGGTCAAGGTCAAGGTCAAGGTCAAGGTCTAGGTCAAGGTCTAGGTCTAGGTCTAGGTCAAGGTCTAGGTCAAGGTCAAGGTCAAGGTCAAGGTCAAGGTCAAGGTCAAGGTCAAGGTCAAGGTCAAGGTCAAGGTCAAGGTCAAGGTCAAGGTCAAGGTCAAGGTCAAGGTCAAGGTCAAGGTCAAGGTCAAGGTCAAGGTCAAGGTCAAGGTCAAGGTCAAGGTCAAGGTCAAGGTCAAGGTCAAGGTCAAGGTCAAGGTCAAGGTCAAGGTCAAGGTCAAGGTCAAGGTCAAGGTCAAAGGTCAAGGTCAGAAGTCAGTGGTCAGAGGTCAAGGTCAAGGTCAAGGTCAAAGGTCAAAGGACAGAGGTCAAGGTCAAAGGTCAGAGGCCAGAGGTCATAGTGCAGAGGTCAAAGGTCAAGGTCAAGGTCAAGGTCGAGGTCAAGGTCAAAGGTCAGAGGTCAAAGGTCAAAGGTCAGAGGTCAAGGTCAAGGTCAAGGTCTAGGTCTAGGTCTAGGTCTAGGTCTAGGTCTAGGTCAAGGTCAAGGTCAAGGTCAAGGTCAAGGTCAAGGTCAAGGTCAAGGTCAAGGTCAAGGTCAAGGTCAAGGTCAAGGTCAAGGTCAAGGTCAAGGTCAAGGTCAAGGTCAAGGTCAAGGTCAAAGGTCAAAGGTCAAACGTCAAGGTCAAGGTCAAAGGTCAAGTTCAAGGTCAAAGGTCAAGGTCAAGGTCAAGGTCAAAGGTCAAGGTCAAGGTCAAAGGTCAAGGTCAAGGTCAAGGTCAAGGTCAAGGTCAAGGTCAAGGTCATAGTGCAGAGGTCAAAGGTCAAGGTCAAGGTCAAGGTCAAGGTCAAGGTCAAGGTGTAGGTCAAGGTCAAAGGTCAAAGGTCAAAGGTCAAAGGTCAAGGTCAAGGTCAAGGTCAAGGTCAAGGTAAAGGTCAAGGTCAAGGTCAAGGTCAAGGTCTAGGTCTAGGTCTAGGTCTAGGTCTAGGTCTAGGTCAAGGTCAAGGTCAAGGTCAAGGTCAAGGTCAAGGTCAAGGTCAAGGTCAAGGTCAAGGTCAAGGTCAAGGTCAAAGGTCAAAGGTCAAACGTTAAGGTCAAGGTCAAAGGTCAAGTTCAAGGTCAAAGGTCAAGTTCAAGGTCAAGGTCAAGGTCAAAGGTCAAGGTCAAGGTCAAGGTCAAAGGTCAAGGTCAAGGTCAAGGTCAAGGTCAAGGTCAAGGTCAAGGTCAAGATCAAGGTCATGGTCAAGGTCAAGGTCAAAGGTCAAAGGTCAAAGGTCAAAGGTCAAGGTCAAGGTCAAGGTCAAAGGTCAAGGTCAAGGCCAAGGTCAAGGTCAAGGTCAAGGTCAAGGTCAAGGTCAAGGTCAAAGGTCAAGGTCAAGGCCAAGGTCAAGGTCAAAGGTCAAGGTCAAGGTCAAGGTCAAAGGTCAAGGTCAAGGTCAAGGTCAAGGTGTAGGTCAAGGTCAAAGGTCAAAGGTCAAAGGTCAAAGGTCAAGGTCAAGGTCAAGGTCAAGGTCAAGGTCAAGGTCAAGGTCAAAGGTGAAGGTCAAGGTGAAGGTCAAGGTCAAGGTCAAGGTCAAGGTCAAGGTCAAGGTCAAGGTCAAGGTCAAGGTCAAGGTCAAGGTCAAGGTCAAGGTCAAGGTCAAAGGTCAAGGTCAAAGGTCAAAGGTCAAGGTCAAGGTCAAGGTCAAGGTCATGGTCAAGGTCAAGGTCAAGGTCAAGGTCAAAGGTCAAAGGTCAAAGGTCAAACGTCAAGGTCAAGGTCAAAGGTCAAGTTCAAGGTCAAAGGTCAAAGGTCAAGGTCAAGGTCAAGGTCAAGGTCAAGGTCAAAGGTCAAAGGTCAAACGTCAAGGTCAAGGTCAAAGGTCAAGTTCAAGGTCAAAGGTCAAGGTCAAGGTCAAGGTCAAAGGTCAAGGTCAAGGTCAAGGTCAAGGTCAAAGGTCAAGGTCAAAGGTCAAGGTCAAGGTCAAGGTCAAGGTCATGGTCAAGGTCAAAGGTCAAAGGTCAAGGTCAGAAGTCAGTGGTCAGAGGTCAAGGTCAAGGTCAAGGTCAAGGTCAAAGGTCAAAGGACAGAGGTCAAGGTCAAAGGTCAGAGGCCAGAGGTCATAGTGCAGAGGTCAAAGGTCAAGGTCAAGGTCAAGGTCAAGGTCAAGGTCAAGGTCAAGGTCGAGGTCAAGGTCAAAGGTCAGAGGTCAAAGGTCAAAGGTCAGAGGTCAAGGTCAAAGGTCAAAGGACAGAGGTCAAGGTCAAAGGTCAGAGGCCAGAGGTCATAGTGCAGAGGTCAAAGGTCAAGGTCAAGGTCAAGGTCAAGGTCAAGGTCAAGGTCAAGGTCAAAGGTCAGAGGTCAAAGGTCAAATGTCAGAGGTCAAGGTCAAAGGTCAAGGCCAAGGTCAAGGTCAAGGTCAAAGGTCAAAGGTCAAGGTCAAGGTCAAGGTCAAGGTCAAGGTCAAGGTCAAAGGTAAAGGTCAAGGTCAAGGTCATGGTCAAGGTCAAGATCAAGGTCAAAGGTCAAAGGTCAAACGTCAAGGTCAAGGTCAAAGGTCAAGTTCAAGGTCAAAGGTCAAGGTCAAGGTCAAGGTCAAGGTCAAGGTCAAAGGTCAAGGTCAAGGTCAAAGGTCAAAGGTCAAAGGTCAAGGTCAAGGTCAAGGTCAAGGTCAAGGTCAAAGGTCAAAGGTCAAACGTCAAGGTCAAAGGTCAAGTTCAAGGTCAAAGGTCAAAGGTCAAGGTCAAGGTCAAGGTCAAGGTCAAGGTCAAGGTCAAAGGTCAAAGGTCAAACGTCAAGGTCAAGGTCAAGGTCAAAGGTCAAGGTCAAGGTCAAAGGTCAAAGGTCAAACGTCAAGGTCAAGGTCAAGGTCAAAGGTCAAGGTCAAGGCCAAGGTCAAGGTCAAGGTCAAAGGTCAAGGTCAAGGCCAAGGTCAAGGTCAAAGGTCAAGGTCAAGGTCAAGGTCAAAGGTCAAGGTCAAGGTCAAGGTCAAGGTCAAGGTCAAGGTCAAGGTCATGGTCAAGGTCAAGGTCAAGGTCAAGGTCATGGTCATGGTCATGGTCAAGGTCAAGGTCAAGGTCAAGGTCAAGGTCAAAGGTCAAGGTCAAGGTCAACGTCAAGGTCAAAGGTCAAGGTCAAAGGTCAAGGTCAAGGTCAAGGTCAAAGGTCAAGGTCAAGGTCAAGGTCAAGGTCAAGGTGAAGGTCAAGGTCAAAGGTCAAGGTCAAGGTCAAGGTCAAGGTCAAGGTCAAGGTCAAGGTCAAGGTCAAAGGTCAAGGTCAAGGTCAAAGGTCAAAGGTCAAAGGTCAAGGTCAAGGTCAAGGTCAAGGTCAAGGTCAAAGGTAAACGTCAAGGTCAAGGTCATGGTCAAGGTCAAGGGCAAGGTCAAGGTCAAAGGTCAAAGGTCAAACGTCAAGGTCAAGGTCAAAGGTCAAGTTCAAGGTCAAAGGTCAAAGGTCAAGGTCAAGGTCAAGGTCAAGGTCAAGGTCAAGGTCAAAGGTCAAAGGTCAAACGTCAAGGTCAAGGTCAAGGTCAAAGGTCAAGTTCAAGGTCAAAGGTCAAGGTCAAGGTCAAGGTCAAGGTCAAAGGTCAAGGTCAAGGTCAAGGTCAAGGTCAAAGGTCAAGGTCAAAGGTCAAGGTCAAGGTCAAGGTCAAAGGTCAAGGTCAAAGGTCAAGGTCAAGGTCAAGGTCAAGGTCAAGGTCATGGTCAAGGTCAAGGTCAAAGGTCAAAGGTCAAGGTCAGAAGTCAGTGGTCAGAGGTCAAGGTCAAGGTCAAGGTCAAGGTCAAAGGTCAAAGGACAGAGGTCAAGGTCAAAGGTCAGAGGCCAGAGGTCATAGTGCAGAGGTCAAAGGTCAAGGTCAAGGTCAAGGTCAAGGTCAAGGTCGAGGTCAAGGCCAAAGGTCAGAGGTCAAAGGTCAAAGGTCAGAGGTCAAGGTCAAAGGTCAAAGGACAGAGGTCAAGGTCAAAGGTCAGAGGCCAGAGGTCATAGTGCAGAGGTCAAAGGTCAAGGTCAAGGTCAAGGTCAAGGTCAAGGTCAAGGTCAAGGTCAAAGGTCAGAGGTCAAAGGTCAAATGTCAGAGGTCAAGGTCAAAGGTCAAGGCCAAGGTCAAGGTCAATGTCAAAGGTCAAAGGTCAAGGTCAAGGTCAAGGTCAAGGTCAAGGTCAAGGTCAAAGGTAAAGGTCAAGGTCAAGGTCATGGTCAAGGTCAAGATCAAGGTTAAAGGTCAAAGGTCAAACGTCAAGGTCAAGGTCAAAGGTCAAGTTCAAGGTCAAAGGTCAAGGTCAAGGTCAAGGTCAAGGTCAAAGGTCAAAGGTCAAAGGTCAAGGTCAAGGTCAAGGTCAAGGTCAAGGTCAAGGTCAAGGTCAAGGTCAAGGTCAAAGGTCAAGGTCAAGGTCAAGGTCATGGTCAAGGTCAAAGGTCAAAGGTCAAGGTCAAGGTCAAAGGTCAAAGGTCAAGGTCAAGGTCAAAGGTCAAGGTCAAAGGTCAAGGTCAAGGTCAAAGGTCAAGGTCAAGGTCAAGGTCAAGGTCAAGGTCAAAGGTCAAGGTCAAAGGTCAAGGTCAAGGTCAAGGTCAAGGTCAAGGTCAAGGTCAAGGTCAAGGTCAAGGTCAAGGTCAAGGTCAAGGTCAAGGTCAAGGTCAAGGTCAAGGTCAAGGTCAAGGTCAAGGTCAAGGTCAAGGTCAAGGTCAAGGTCAAGGTCAAGGTCAAGGTCAAGGTCAAGGTCAAGGTCAAGGTCAAGGTCAAGGTCAAGGTCAAGGTCAAGGTCAAGGTCTAGGTCGAGGTCGAGGTCGAGGTCAAGGTCAAGGTCAAGGTCAAGGTCAAGGTCAAGGTCAAGGTCAAGGTCAAGGTCAAGGTCAAGGTCAAGGTCAAGGTCAAGGTCAAGGTCAAGGTCAAGGTCAAGGTCAAGGTCTAGGTCTAGGTCAAGGTCAAGGTCAAGGTCAAGGTCTAGGTCGAGGTCGAGGTCGAGGTCGAGGTCAAGGTCAAGGTCAAGGTCAAGGTCAAGGTCAAGGTCAAGGTCAAGGTCAAGGTCAAGGTCAAGGTCAAGGTCAAGGTCAAGGTCAAGGTCTAGGTCTAGGTGTAGGTCTAGGTCTAGGTCTAGGTCTAGGTCAAGGTCTAGGTCTAGGTCTAGGTCAAGGTCTAGGTCTAGGTCTAGGTCTAGGTCTAGGTCAAGGTCAAGGTCAAGGTCAAGGTCAAGGTCAAGGTCAAGGTCAAGGTCAAGGTCAAGGTCAAGGTCAAGGTCAAGGTCAAGGTCAAGGTCAACGTCAAGGTCAAGGTCAAGGTCAAGGTCAAGGTCAAGGTCAAGGTCAAAGGTCAAGGTCAGAAGTCAGTGGTCAGAGGTCAAGGTCAAGGTCAAGGTCAAAGGTCAAAGGACAGAGGTCAAGGTCAAAGGTCAGAGGCCAGAGGTCATAGTGCAGAGGTCAAAGGTCAAGGTCAAGGTCAAGGTCAAGGTCAAGGTCAAGGTCAAGGTCAAGGTCAAGGTCGAGGTCAAGGTCAAAGGTCAGAGGTCAAAGGTCAAAGGTCAGAGGTCAAGGTCAAAGGTCAAAGGACAGAGGTCAAGATCAAAGGTCAGAGGCCAGAGGTCATAGTGCAGAGGTCAAAGGTCAAGGTCAAGGTCAAGGTCAAGGTCAAGGTCAAGGTCAAGGTCAAGGTCAAGGTCAAGGTCAAGGTCAAGGTCAAGGTCAAAGGTCAAGGTCAAGGTCAAGGTCAAGGTCAAAGGTCAAGGTCAAGGTCAAAGGTCAAGGTCAAGGTCAAGGTCAAGGTCAAGGTCAAGGTCAAGGTCAAGGTCATGGTCATGGTCAAGGTCAAGGTCAAGGTCAAAGGTCAAGGTCAAGGTCAAGGTCAAGGTCAAGGTCAAGGTCAAGGTCAAGGTCAAGGTCAAGGTCAAGGTCAAGGTCAAGGTCAAGGTCAAGGTCAAGGTCAAGGTCAAGGTCAAGGTCAAGGTCAAAGGTCAAAGGTCAAGGTCAAGGTCAAGGTCAAGGTCAAGGTCAAAGGTAAACGTCAAGGTCAAGGTCATGGTCAAGGTCAAGGTCAAGGTCAAGGTCAAAGGTCAAAGGTCAAACGTCAAGGTCAAGGTCAAAGGTCAAGTTCAAGGTCAAAGGTCAAAGGTCAAGGTCAAGGTCAAGGTCAAGGTCAAAGGTCAAAGGTCAAACGTCAAGGTCAAGGTCAAAGGTCAAGTTCAAGGTCAAAGGTCAAGGTCAAGGTCAAGGTCAAAGGTCAAGGTCAAGGTCAAGGTCAAGGTCAAGGTCATGGTCAAGGTCAAAGGTCAAAGGTCAAGGTCAGAAGTCAGTGGTCAGAGGTCAAGGTCAAGGTCAAGGTCATGGTCAAGGTCAAGATCAAGGTCAAAGGTCAAAGGTCAAACGTCAAGGTCAAGGTCAAAGGTCAAGTTCAAGGTCAAAGGTCAAGGTCAAGGTCAAGGTCAAAGGTCAAGGTCAAGGTCAAAGGTCAAAGGTCAAAGGTCAAGGTCAAGGTCAAGGTCAAGGTCAAGGTCAAGGTCAAGGTCAAGGTCAAGGTCAAAGGTAAAGGTCAAGGTCAAGGTCATGGTCAAGGTCAAGATCAAGGTCAAAGGTCAAAGGTCAAACGTCAAGGTCAAGGTCAAAGGTCAGGTTCAAGGTCAAAGGTCAAGGTCAAGGTCAAGGTCAAGGTCAAGGTCAAGGTCAAGGTCAAAGGTCAAGGTCAAGGTCAAGGTCAAGGTCAAGGTCAAGGTCATGGTCATGGTCAAGGTCAAGGTCAAGGTCAAGGTCAAGGTCAAGGTCAAGGTCAAGGTCAAGGTCAAGGTCAAGGTCAAGGTCATGTCAAGGTCAAAGGTCAAGGTCAGAAGTCAGTGGTCAGAGGTCAAGGTCAAGGTCAAGGTCAAGGTCAAAGGTCAAAGGACAGAGGTCAAGGTCAAAGGTCAGAGGCCAGAGGTCATAGTGCAGAGGTCAAAGGTCAAGGTCAAGGTCAAGGTCGAGGTCAAGGTCAAAGGTCAGAGGTCAAAGGTCAAAGGTCAAAGGTCAGAGGTCAAGGTCAAAGGTCAAGGCCAAGGTCAAGGTCAAGGTCGAAGGTCAAAGGTCAAGGTCAAGGTCAAGGTCAAGGTCAAGGTCAAGGTCAAGGTCAAGGTCAAGGTCAAAGGTAAAGGTCAAGGTCAAGGTCATGGTCAAGGTCAAGATCAAGGTCAAAGGTCAAAGGTCAAACGTCAAGGTCAAGGTCAAAGGTCAGGTTCAAGGTCAAAGGTCAAGGTCAAGGTCAAGGTCAAGGTCAAGGTCAAGGTCAAAGGTCAAGGTCAAGGTCAAGGTCAAAGGTCAAGGTCAAGGTCAAAGGTCAAGGTCAAGGTCAAGGTCAAGGTCAAGGTCAAGGTCAAGGTCATGGTCATGGTCAAGGTCAAGGTCAAGGTCAAGGTCAAAGGTCAAGGTCAAGGTCAAGGTCAAAGGTCAAGGTCAAAGGTCAAGGTCAAGGTCAAGGTCAAAGGTCAAGGTCAAGGTCAAGGTCAAGGTCAAAGGTCAAGGTCAAGGTCAAAGGTCAAAGGTCAAAGGTCAAGGTCAAGGTCAAGGTCAAGGTCAAGGTCAAGGTCAAGGTCAAAGGTCAAGTTCAAGGTCAAAGGTCAAGGTCAAGGTCAAGGTCAAAGGTCAAGGTCAAGGTCAAGGTCAAGGTCAAAGGTCAAGGTCAAAGGTCAAGGTCAAGGTCAAGGTCAAGGTCAAGGTCAAGGTCAAGGTCATGGTCAAGGTCAAGGTCAAAGGTCAAAGGTCAAAGGTCAAAGGTCAAGGTCAAGGTCAAAGGTCAAGGTCAAGGTCAAAGGTCAAGGTCAAGGCCAAGGCCAAGGTCAAGGTCAAGGTCAAAGGTCAAAGGACAGAGGTCAAGGTCAAAGGTCAGAGGCCAGAGGTCATAGTGCAGAGGTCAAAGGTCAAGGTCAAGGTCAAGGTCAAGGTCAAGGTCAAGGTCAAGGTCAAGGTCAAGGTCGAGGTCAAGGTCAAAGGTCAGAGGTCAAAGGTCAGAGGTCAAGGTCAAAGGTCAAAGGACAGAGGTCAAGGTCAAAGGTCAGAGGCCAGAGGTCATAGTGCAGAGGTCAAAGGTCAAGGTCAAGGTCAAGGTCAAGGTCAAGGTCAAGGTCAATGGTCAGAGGTCAAAGGTCAAAGGTCAGAGGTCAAGGTCAAAGGTCAAGGCCAAGGTCAAGGTCAAAGGTCAAAGGTCAAGGTCAAGGTCAAGGTCAAGGTCAAGGTCAAGGTCAAGGTCAAGGTCAAGGTCTAGGTCAAGGTCAAGGTCAAGGTCAAGGTCAAGGTCAAGGTCAAGGTCAAGATCAAGGTCAAGGTCAAGGTCAAGGTCAAGGTCAAGGTCAAGGTCAAGGTCAAGGTCAAGGTCAAGGTCAAGGTCAAGGTCAAGGTCAAGGTCAAGGTCAAGGTCAAGGTCAAGGTCAAGGTCAAGGTCAAGGTCAAGGTCAAGGTCAAGGTCAAGGTCAAGGTCAAGGTCAAGGTCAAGGTCAAGGTCAAGGTCAAGGTCAAGGTCAAGGTCAAGGTCAAGGTCAAGGTCAAGGTCAAGGTCAAGGTCAAGGTCAAGGTCAAGGTCAAGGTCAAGGTCAAGGTCAAGGTCAAGGTCAAGGTCAGAAGTCAGTGGCCAGAGGTCAAGGTCAAGGTCAAGGTCAAAGGTCAAAGGACAGAGGTCAAGGTCAAAGGTCAGAGGCCAGAGGTCATAGTGCAGAGGTCAAAGGTCAAGGTCAAGGTCAAGGTCGAGGTCAAGGTCGAGGTCAAGGTCAAGTCAAGGTCAAGGTCAAGGTCAAGGTCAAGGTCAAGGTCAAGGTCAAGGTCAAGGTCAAGGTCAAGGTCAAGGTCAAGGTCAAGGTCAAGGTCAAGGTCAAGGTCAAGGTCAAGGTCAAGGTCAAGGTCAAGGTCAAGGTCAAGGTCAAGGTCAAGGTCAAGGTCAAGGTCAAGGTCAAGGTCAAGGTCAAGGTCAAGGTCAAGGTCATGGTCAAGGTCAAGGTCAAGGTCAAAGGTCAAGGTCAGAAGTCAGTGGTCAGTGGTCAGAGGTCAAGGTCAAGGTCAAGGTCAAAGGTCAAAGGACAGAGATCAAGGTCAAAGGTCAGAGGCCAGAGGTCATAGTGCAGAGGTCAAAGGTCAAGGTCAAGGTCAAGGTCAAGGTCAAGGTCAAGGTCAAGGTCGAGGTCAAGGTCAAAGGTCAGAGGTCAAAGGTCAAAGGTCAGAGGTCAAGGTCAAAGGTCAAAGGACAGAGGTCAAGGTCAAAGGTCAGAGGCCAGAGGTCATAGTGCAGAGGTCAAAGGTCAAGGTCAAGGTCAAGGTCAAGGTCAAGGTCAAGGTCAAGGTCAAAGGTCAGAGGTCAAAGGTCAAAGGTCAGAGGTCAAGGTCAAAGGTCAAGGCCAAGGTCAAGGTCAAGGTCAAGGTCAAGGTCAAAGGTCAAAGGTCAAGGTCAAGGTCAAGGTCAAGGTCAAGGTCAAGGTCAAGGTCAAGGTCAAGGTCAAGGTCAAGGTCAAAGGTAAAGGTCAAGGTCAAGGTCATGGTCAAGGTCAAGATCAAGGTCAAAGGTCAAACGTCAAGGTCAAGGTCAAAGGTCAAGTTCAAGGTCAAAGGTCAAGGTCAAGGTCAAGGTCAAGGTCAAGGTCAAGGTCAAGGTCAAGGTCAAGGTCAAGGTCAAGGTCAAAGGTCAAGGTCAAGGTCAAGGTCAAAGGTCAAGGTCAAGGTCATGGTCATGGTCAAGGTCAAGGTCAAGGTCAAGGTCAAGGTCAAAGGTCAAGGTCAAGGTCAAGGTCAAGGTCAAGGTCAAAGGTCAAGGTCAAGGGTCAAGGTCAAGGTCAAAGGTCAAGGTCAAGGTCAAGGTCAAGGTCAAGGTCAAGGTCAAAGGTCAAGGTCAAGGTCAAAGGTCAAAGGTCAAAGGTCAAAGGTCAAGGTCAAGGTCAAGGTCAAGGTCAAGGTCAAGGTCAAGGTCAAAGGTAAACGTCAAGGTCAAGGTCATGGTCAAGGTCAAGGTCAAGGTCAAGGTCAAAGGTCAAAGGTCAAACGTCAAGGTCAAGGTCAAAGGTCAAGTTCAAGGTCAAAGGTCAAAGGTCAAGGTCAAGGTCAAGGTCAAGGTCAAGGTCAAAGGTCAAAGGTCAAGGTCAAGGTCAAGGTCAAGGTCATGGTCAAGGTCAAAGGTCAAAGGTCAAAGGTCAAGGTCAAGGTCAAAGGTCAAGGTCAAGCTCAAGGTCAAAGGTCAAGGCCAAGGTCAAGGTCAAGGTCAAGGTCAAGGTCAAGGTCAAAGGTCAAGGTCAAGGCCAAGGTCAAGGTCAAAGGTCAAGGTCAAGGTCAAGGTCAAAGGTCAAGGTCAAGGTCAAGGTCAAGGTGTAGGTCAAGGTCAAAGGTCAAAGGTCAAAGGTCAAAGGTCAAAGGTCAAGGTCAAGGTCAAGGTCAAGGTCAAGGTCAAGGTCAAGGTCAAGGTCAAGGTCAAGGTCAAGGTCAAAGGTCAAAGGACAGAGGTCAAGGTCAAAGGTCAGAAGCCAGAGGTCATAGTGCAGAGGTCAAAGGTCAAGGTCAAGGTCAAGGTCAAGGTCAAGGTCAAAGGTCAAAGGTCAAGGTCAAGGTCAAGGTCAAGGTCAAGGTCAAGGTCAAGGTCAAAGGTAAAGGTCAAGGTCAAGGTCATGGTCAAGGTCAAGATCAAGGTCAAAGGTCAAAGGTCAAACGTCAAGGTCAAGGTCAAAGGTCAAGTTCAAGGTCAAAGGTCAAGGTCAAGGTCAAGGTCAAGGTCAAAGGTCAAAGGTCAAGGTCAAGGCCAAGCTCAAGGTCAAGGTCAAGGTCAAGGTCAAAGGTCAAGGTCAAGGCCAAGGTCAAGGTCAAAGGTCAAGGTCAAGGTCAAGGTCAAAGGTCAAGGTCAAGGTCAAGGTCAAGGTGTAGGTCAAGGTCAAAGGTCAAAGGTCAAAGGTCAAAGGTCAAGGTCAAGGTCAAGGTCAAGGTCAAGGTCAAGGTCAAGGTCAAGGTCAAGGTCAAAGGTCAAGGTCAATGTCAAGGTCAAGGTCAAAGGTCAAGGTCAAGGTCAAGGTCAAGGTCAAGGTCAAGGTCAAGGTCAAGGTCAAGGTCAAGGTCAAGGTCAAGGTCAAGGTCAAGGTCAAGGTCTAGGTCTAGGTCTAGGTCTAGGTCTAGGTCAAGGTCAAGGTCAAGGTCAAGGTCAAGGTCAAGGTCAAGGTCAAGGTCAAGGTCAAGGTCAAGGTCAAGGTCAAGGTCAAGGTCAAGGTCAAGGTCAAAGGTCAAGGTCAAGGTCAAGGTCAAGGTCAAGGTCTAAGGTCAAGGTCAGAAGTCAGTGGTCAGAGGTCAAGGTCAAGGTCAAGGTCAAAGGTCAAAGGACACAGGTCAAGGTCAAAGGTCAGAGGCCAGAGGTCATAGTGCAGAGGTCAAAGGTCAAGGTCAAGGTCAAGGTCAAGGTCAAGGTCGAGGTCGAGGTCAAGGTCAAAGGTCAGAGGTCAAAGGTCAAAGGTCAGAGGTCAAGGTCAAAGGTCAAAGGACAGAGGTCAAGGTCAAAGGTCAGAGGCCAGAGGTCATAGTGCAGAGGTCAAAGGTCAAGGTCAAGGTCAAGGTCAAGGTCAAAGGTCAGAGGTCAAAGGTCAAAGGTCAGAGGTCAAGGTCAAAGGTCAAGGCCAAGGTCAAGGTCAAGGTCAAAGGTCAAAGGTCAAAGGTCAAGGTCAAGGTCAAGGTCAAGGTCAAGGTCAAGGTCAAGGTCAAGGTCAAGGTCAAGGTCAATGTCAAGGTCAAAGGTCAAGGTCAAGGTCAAGGTCAAAGGTCAAGGTCAAGGTCAAGGTCAAGGTCAAGGTCAAAGGTCAAGGTCAAGGTCAAGGTCAAGGTCAAGGTCAAGGTCATGGTCATGGTCAAGGTCAAGGTCAAGGTCAAGGTCAAAGGTCAAGGTCAAGGTCAAGGTCAAAGGTCAAGGTCAAAGGTCAAGGTCAAGGTCAAGGTCAAAGGTCAAGGTCAAGGTCAAGGTCAAGGTCAAGGTCAAGGTCAAGGTCAAGGTCAAGGTCAAAGGTCAAGGTCAAGGTCAAAGGTCAAGGTCAAGGTCAAAGGTCAAAGGTCAAAGGTCAAGGTCAAGGTCAAGGTCAAGGTCAAGGTCAAGGTCAAGGTCAAAGGTAAACGTCAAGGTCAATGTCATGGTCAAGGTCAAGGTCAAGGTCAAGGTCAAAGGTCAAAGGTCAAACGTCAAGGTCAAGGTCAAAGGTCAAGTTCAAGGTCAAAGGTCAAAGGTCAAGGTCAAGGTCAAGGTCAAGGTCAAGGTCAAGGTCAAGGTCAAGGTCAAGGTCAAAGGTCAAAGGTCAAACGTCAAGGTCAAGGTCAAAGGTCAAGTTCAAGGTCAAAGGTCAAGGTCAAGGTCAAGGTCAAGGTCAAGGTCAAAGGTCAAGGTCAAGGTCAAGGTCAAGGTCAAGGTCAAAGGTCAAGGTCAAGGTCAAGGTCAAGGTCAAGGTCAAGGTCAAGGTCATGGTCAAGGTCAAGGCCAAGGTCAAGGTCAAAGGTCAAGGTCAAGGTCAAGGTCAAAGGTCAAGGTCAAGGTCAAGGTCAAGGTGTAGGTCAAGGTCAAAGGTCAAAGGTCAAAGGTCAAAGGTCAAAGGTCAAGGTCAAGGTCAAGGTCAAGGTCAAGGTCAAGGTCAAGGTCAAGGTCAAGGTCAAAGGTCAAGGTCAAGGTCAAGGTCAAGGTCAAGGTCAAGGTCAAGGTCAAGGTCAAGGTCAAGGTCAAGGTCAAGGTCAAGGTCAAGGTCAAGGTCAAGGTCAAGGTCAAGGTCAAGGTCAAAGGTCAAGGTCAAAAGTCAAGGTCAAAGGTCAAAGGTCAAGGTCAAGGTCAAAGGTCAAGGTCAAGGTCAAGGTCAAAGGTCAAGGTCAAGGTCAAAGGTCAAGGTCAAGGTCATGGTCAAGGTCAAAGGTCAAAGGTCAAGGTCAAGGTCAAAGGTCAAGGTCAAAGGTCAAGGTCAAGGTCAAGGTGTAGGTCAAGGTCAAAGGTCAAAGGTCAAAGGTCAAAGGTCAAAGGTCAAGGTCAAGGTCAAGGTCAAGGTCAAGGTCAAGGTCAAGGTCAAGGTCAAGGTCAAGGTCAAAGGTCAAGGTCAAGGTCAAGGTCAAGGTCAAGGTCAAGGTCAAGGTCAAGGTCAAGGTCAAGGTCAAGGTCAAGGTCAAGGTCAAGGTCAAAGGTCAAGGTCAAAGGTCAAGGTCAAAGGTCAAAGGTCAAGGTCAAGGTCAAAGGTCAAGGTCAAGGTCAAGGTCAAAGGTCAAGGTCAAGGTCAAAGGTCAAGGTCAAGGTCATGGTCAAGGTCAAAGGTCAAAGGTCAAGGTCAAGGTCAAAGGTCAAGGTCAAAGGTCAAGGTCATAGTGCAGAGGTCAAAGGTCAAGGTCAAGGTCAAGGTCAAGGTCAAGGTCAAGGTCAAGGTCAAGGTCAAGGTCAAAGGTCAAGGTCAGAAGTCAGTGGTCAGAGGTCAAGGTCAAGGTCAAGGTCAAGGTCAAAGGTCAAGGTCAAGGTCAAGGTCAAGGTCAAGGTCAAGGTCAAGGTCAAGGTCAAGGTCAAGGTCAAGGTCAAGGTCAAGGTCAAGGTCAAGGTCAAGGTCAAGGTCAAGGTCAAGGTCAAGGTCGAGGTCAAGGTCAAAGGTCAGAGGTCAAAGGTCAAAGGTCAGAGGTCAAAGGTCAAAGGTCAGAGGTCAAGGTCAAAGGTCAAAGGACAGAGGTCAAGGTCAAAGGTCAGAGGCCAGAGGTCATAGTGCAGAGGTCAAAGGTCAAGGTCAAGGTCAAGGTCAAGGTCAAGGTCAAGGTCAAGGTCAAGGTCAAGGTCAAAGGTCAAAGGTCAGAGGTCAAAGGTCAAAGGTCAGAGGTCAAGGTCAAAGGTCAAGGCCAAGGTCAAGGTCAAGGTCAAAGGTCAAAGGTCAAGGTCAAGGTCAAGGTCAAGGTCAAGGTCAAGGTCAAGGTCAAGGTCAAGGTCAAGGTCAAGGTCAAAGGTAAAGGTCAAGGTCAAGGTCATGGTCAAGGTCAAGATCAAGGTCAAAGGTCAAACGTCAAGGTCAAGGTCAAAGGTCAAGTTCAAGGTCAAAGGTCAAGGTCAAGGTCAAGGTCAAGGTCAAGGTCAAGGTCAAGGTCAAGGTCAAAGGTCAAGGTCAAGGTCAAGGTCAAAGGTCAAGGTCAAGGTCAAAGGTCAAGGTCAAGGTCAAGGTCAAGGTCAAGGTCATGGTCATGGTCAAGGTCAAGGTCAAGGTCAAGGTCAAAGGTCAAGGTCAAGGTCAAGGTCAAGGTCAAAGGTCAAGGTCAAGGTCAAAGGTCAAGGTCAAGGTCAAGGTCAAGGTCAAGGTCAAGGTCAAGGTCAAGGTCAAAGGTCAAGGTCAAGGTCAAAGGTCAAAGGTCAAAGGTCAAAGGTCAAGGTCAAGTTGAAGGTCAAGGTCAAGGTCAAAGGTAAACGTCAAGGTCAAGGTCAAGGTCAAAGGTCAGAGGTCAAAGGTCAAAGGTCAGAGGTCAAGGTCAAAGGTCAAGGCCAAGGTCAAGGTCAAGGTCAAAGGTCAAAGGTCAAAGGTCAAGGTCAAGGTCAAGGTCAAGGTCAAGGTCAAGGTCAAGGTCAAGGTCAAGGTCAAGGTCAAGGTCAATGTCAAGGTCAAAGGTCAAGGTCAAGGTCAAGGTCAAAGGTCAAGGTCAAGGTCAAGGTCAAGGTCAAGGTCAAAGGTCAAGGTCAAGGTCAAGGTCAAGGTCAAGGTCAAGGTCATGGTCATGGTCAAGGTCAAGGTCAAGGTCAAGGTCAAAGGTCAAGGTCAAGGTCAAGGTCAAAGGTCAAGGTCAAAGGTCAAGGTCAAGGTCAAGGTCAAAGGTCAAGGTCAAGGTCAAGGTCAAGGTCAAGGTCAAGGTCAAGGTCAAGGTCAAGGTCAAAGGTCAAGGTCAAGGTCAAAGGTCAAGGTCAAGGTCAAAGGTCAAAGGTCAAAGGTCAAGGTCAAGGTCAAGGTCAAGGTCAAGGTCAAGGTCAAAGGTAAACGTCAAGGTCAATGTCATGGTCAAGGTCAAGGTCAAGGTCAAGGTCAAAGGTCAAAGGTCAAACGTCAAGGTCAAGGTCAAAGGTCAAGTTCAAGGTCAAAGGTCAAAGGTCAAGGTCAAGGTCAAGGTCAAGGTCAAGGTCAAGGTCAAGGTCAAGGTCAAGGTCAAAGGTCAAAGGTCAAACGTCAAGGTCAAGGTCAAAGGTCAAGTTCAAGGTCAAAGGTCAAGGTCAAGGTCAAGGTCAAGGTCAAGGTCAAGGTCAAAGGTCAAGGTCAAGGTCAAGGTCAAGGTCAAGGTCAAAGGTCAAGGTCAAGGTCAAGGTCAAGGTCAAGGTCAAGGTCAAGGTCATGGTCAAGGTCAAGGCCAAGGTCAAGGTCAAAGGTCAAGGTCAAGGTCAAGGTCAAAGGTCAAGGTCAAGGTCAAGGTCAAGGTGTAGGTCAAGGTCAAAGGTCAAAGGTCAAAGGTCAAAGGTCAAAGGTCAAGGTCAAGGTCAAGGTCAAGGTCAAGGTCAAGGTCAAGGTCAAGGTCAAGGTCAAGGTCAAAGGTCAAGGTCAAGGTCAAGGTCAAGGTCAAGGTCAAGGTCAAGGTCAAGGTCAAGGTCAAGGTCAAGGTCAAGGTCAAGGTCAAGGTCAAGGTCAAGGTCAAGGTCAAGGTCAAGGTCAAGGTCAAGGTCAAAGGTCAAGGTCAAAAGTCAAGGTCAAAGGTCAAAGGTCAAGGTCAAGGTCAAAGGTCAAGGTCAAGGTCAAGGTCAAAGGTCAAGGTCAAGGTCAAAGGTCAAGGTCAAGGTCATGGTCAAGGTCAAAGGTCAAAGGTCAAGGTCAAGGTCAAAGGTCAAGGTCAAAGGTCAAGGTCAAGGTCAAGGTGTAGGTCAAGGTCAAAGGTCAAAGGTCAAAGGTCAAAGGTCAAAGGTCAAGGTCAAGGTCAAGGTCAAGGTCAAGGTCAAGGTCAAGGTCAAGGTCAAGGTCAAGGTCAAAGGTCAAGGTCAAGGTCAAGGTCAAGGTCAAGGTCAAGGTCAAGGTCAAGGTCAAGGTCAAGGTCAAGGTCAAGGTCAAGGTCAAGGTCAAGGTCAAAGGTCAAGGTCAAAGGTCAAGGTCAAAGGTCAAAGGTCAAGGTCAAGGTCAAAGGTCAAGGTCAAGGTCAAGGTCAAAGGTCAAGGTCAAGGTCAAAGGTCAAGGTCAAGGTCATGGTCAAGGTCAAAGGTCAAAGGTCAAGGTCAAGGTCAAAGGTCAAGGTCAAAGGTCAAGGTCATAGTGCAGAGGTCAAAGGTCAAGGTCAAGGTCAAGGTCAAGGTCAAGGTCAAGGTCAAGGTCAAGGTCAAGGTCAAAGGTCAAGGTCAGAAGTCAGTGGTCAGAGGTCAAGGTCAAGGTCAAGGTCAAGGTCAAAGGTCAAGGTCAAGGTCAAGGTCAAGGTCAAGGTCAAGGTCAAGGTCAAGGTCAAGGTCAAGGTCAAGGTCAAGGTCAAGGTCAAGGTCAAGGTCAAGGTCAAGGTCAAGGTCAAGGTCAAGGTCAAGGTCAAGGTCAAGGTCAAGGTCAAGGTCAAGGTCAAGGTCAAGGTCAAGGTCAAGGTCAAGGTCAAGGTCAAGGTCAAGGCCAAGGTCAAGGTCAAGGTCAAGGTCATGGTCAAGGTCAAGGTCAAGGTCAAAGGTCAAGGTCAGAAGTCAGTGGTCAGTGGTCAGAGGTCAAGGTCAAGGTCAAGGTCAAAGGTCAAAGGACAGAGATCAAGGTCAAAGGTCAGAGGCCAGAGGTCATAGTGCAGATGTCAAAGGTCAAGGTCAAGGTCAAGGTCAAGGTCAAGGTCAAGGTCAAGGTCAAGGTCGAGGTCAAGGTCAAAGGTCAGAGGTCAAAGGTCAAAGGTCAGAGGTCAAAGGTCAAAGGTCAGAGGTCAAGGTCAAAGGTCAAAGGACAGAGGTCAAGGTCAAAGGTCAGAGGCCAGAGGTCATAGTGCAGAGGTCAAAGGTCAAGGTCAAGGTCAAGGTCAAGGTCAAGGTCAAGGTCAAGGTCAAGGTCAAGGTCAAAGGTCAAAGGTCAGAGGTCAAAGGTCAAAGGTCAGAGGTCAAGGTCAAAGGTCAAGGCCAAGGTCAAGGTCAAGGTCAAAGGTCAAAGGTCAAGGTCAAGGTCAAGGTCAAGGTCAAGGTCAAGGTCAAGGTCAAGGTCAAGGTCAAGGTCAAGGTCAAAGGTAAAGGTCAAGGTCAAGGTCATGGTCAAGGTCAAGATCAAGGTCAAAGGTCAAACGTCAAGGTCAAGGTCAAAGGTCAAGTTCAAGGTCAAAGGTCAAGGTCAAGGTCAAGGTCAAGGTCAAGGTCAAGGTCAAGGTCAAGGTCAAAGGTCAAGGTCAAGGTCAAGGTCAAAGGTCAAGGTCAAGGTCAAAGGTCAAGGTCAAGGTCAAGGTCAAGGTCAAGGTCATGGTCATGGTCAAGGTCAAGGTCAAGGTCAAGGTCAAAGGTCAAGGTCAAGGTCAAGGTCAAGGTCAAAGGTCAAGGTCAAGGTCAAAGGTCAAGGTCAAGGTCAAGGTCAAGGTCAAGGTCAAGGTCAAGGTCAAGGTCAAAGGTCAAGGTCAAGGTCAAAGGTCAAAGGTCAAAGGTCAAGGTCAAGTTGAAGGTCAAGGTCAAGGTCAAAGGTAAACGTCAAGGTCAAGGTCATGGTCAAGGTCAAGGTCAAGGTCAAGGTCAAAGGTCAAAGGTCAAACGTCAAGGTCAAGGTCAAGGTCAAGTTCAAGGTCAAAGGTCAAAGGTCAAGGTCAAGGTCAAGGTCAAGGTCAAGGTCAAAGGTCAAAGGTCAAAGGTCAAGGTCAAGGTCAAAGGTCAAGTTCAAGGTCAAAGGTCAAGGTCAAGGTCAAGGTCAAAGGTCAAGGTCAAGGTCAAGGTCAAGGTCAAGGTCAAGGTCTAGGTCTAGGTCTAGGTCTAGGTCTAGGTCAAGGTCAAGGTCAAGGTCAAGGTCAAGGTCAAGGTCAAGGTCAAGGTCAAGGTCAAGGTCAAGGTCAAGGTCAAGGTCAAGGTCAAGGTCAAGGTCAAGGTCAAGGTCAAGGTCAAGGTCAAGGTCAAGGTCAAGGTCAACGTCAAGGTCAAGGTCAAGGTCAAGGTCATGGTCAAGGTCAAGGTCAAGGTCAAGGTCAAGGTCAAGGTCAAAGGTCAAAGGACAGAGATCAAGGTCAAAGGTCAGAGGCCAGAGGTCATAGTGCAGATGTCAAAGGTCAAGGTCAAGGTCAAGGTCAAGGTCAAGGTCAAGGTCAAGGTCGAGGTCAAGGTCAAAGGTCAGAGGTCAAAGGTCAAAGGTCAGAGGTCAAGGTCAAAGGTCAAAGGACAGAGGTCAAGGTCAATGGTCAGAGGCCAGAGGTCATAGTGCAGAGGTCAAAGGTCAAGGTCAAGGTCAAGGTCAAGGTCAAGGTCAAGGTCAAGGTCAAAGGTCAGAGGTCAAAGGTCAAAGGTCAGAGGTCAAGGTCAAAGGTCAAGGCCAAGGTCAAGGTCAAGGTCAAAGGTCAAAGGTCAAGGTCAAGGTCAAGGTCAAGGTCAAGGTCAAGGTCAAGGTCAAGGTCAAGGTCAAGGTCAAAGGTAAAGGTCAAGGTCAAGGTCATGGTCAAGGTCAAGATCAAGGTCAAAGGTCAAACGTCAAGGTCAAGGTCAAAGGTCAAGTTCAAGGTCAAAGGTCAAGGTCAAGGTCAAGGTCAAGGTCAAGGTCAAGGTCAAGGTCAAGGTCAAAGGTCAAGGTCAAGGTCAAGGTCAAAGGTCAAGGTCAAGGTCAAAGGTCAAAGGTCAAACGTCAAGGTCAAGGTCAAAGGTCAAAGGTCAAAGGTCAAGGTCAAGGTCAAGGTCAAGGTCAAGGTCAAAGGTCAAAGGTCAAACGTCAAGGTCAAGGTCAAAGGTCAAGTTCAAGGTCAAAGGTCAAGGTCAAGGTCAAGGTCAAAGGTCAAGGTCATGGTCAAGGTCAAGGTCAAGGTCAAGGTCAAGGTCAAAGGTCAAGGTCAAGGTCAAGGTCAAGGTCAAAGGTCAAAGGTCAAAGGTCAAGGTCAAGGTCAAAGGTCAAGGTCAAGGTCAAGGTCAAGGTCAAGGTCAAAGGTCAAGGCCAAGGTCAAGGTCAAGGTCAAGGTCAAGGTCAAGGTCAAAGGTCAAGGTCAAGGCCAAGGTCAAGGTCAAAGGTCAAGGTCAAGGTCAAGGTCAAAGGTCAAGGTCAAGGTCAAGGTCAAGGTCAAGGTGTAGGTCAAGGTCAAAGGTCAAAGGTCAAAGGTCAAAGGTCAAGGTCAAGGTCAAGGTCAAGGTCAAGGTCAAGGTCAAGGTCAAGGTCAAGGTCAAGGTCAAGGTCAAGGTCAAGGTCAAGGTCAAGGTCAAGGTCAAGGTCAAGGTCAAGGTCAAGGTCAAGGTCAAGGTCAAGGTCAAGGTCAAGGTCAAGGTCAAGGTCTAGGTCAAGGTCTAGGTCTAGGTCTAGGTCTAGGTCTAGGTCAAGGTCAAGGTCAAGGTCAAGGTCAAGGTCAAGGTCAAGGTCAAGGTCAAGGTCAAGGTCAAGGTCAAGGTCAAGGTCAAGGTCAAGGTCAAGGTCAACGTCAAGGTCAAGGTCAAGGTCAAGGTCAAGGTCAAGGTCAAGGTCAAGGTCAAGGTCAAGGTCAAGGTCAAAGGTCAAGGTCAGAAGTCAGTGGTCAGAGGTCAAGGTCAAGGTCAAGGTCAAAGGTCAAAGGACAGAGGTCAAGGTCAAAGGTCAGAGGCCAGAGGTCATAGTGCAGAGGTCAAAGGTCAAGGTCAAGGTCAAGGTCAAGGTCAAGGTCAAGGTCAAGGTCAAGGTCAAGGTCGAGGTCAAGGTCAAAGGTCAGAGGTCAAAGGTCAAAGGTCAGAGGTCAAGGTCAAAGGTCAAAGGACAGAGGTCAAGGTCAAAGGTCAGAGGCCAGAGGTCATAGTGCAGAGGTCAAAGGTCAAGGTCAAGGTCAAGGTCAAGGTCAAGGTCAAGGTCAAGGTCAAGGTCAAGGTCAAGGTCAAGGTCAAGGTCAAGGTCAAAGGTCAAGGTCAAGGTCAAGGTCAAAGGTCAAGGTCAAGGTCAAAGGTCAAGGTCAAGGTCAAGGTCAAGGTCAAGGTCAAGGTCAAGGTCAAGGTCATGGTCATGGTCAAGGTCAAGGTCAAGGTCAAGGTCAAAGGTCAAGGTCAAGGTCAAGGTCAAGGTCAAGGTCAAGGTCAAGGTCAAAGGTCAAGGTCAAAGGTCAAGGTCAAGGTCAAGGTCAAAGGTCAAGGTCAAGGTCAAGGTCAAGGTCAAGGTCAAGGTCAAGGTCAAGGTCAAGGTCAAGGTCAAGGTCAAGGTCAAGGTCAAGGTCAAGGTCAAAGGTCAAAGGTCAAGGTCAAGGTCAAGGTCAAGGTCAAGGTCAAGGTCAAAGGTAAACGTCAAGGTCAAGGTCATGGTCAAGGTCAAGGTCAAGGTCAAGGTCAAGGTCAAAGGTCAAAGGTCAAACGTCAAGGTCAAGGTCAAAGGTCAAGTTCAAGGTCAAAGGTCAAAGGTCAAGGTCAAGGTCAAGGTCAAGGTCAAAGGTCAAAGGTCAAACGTCAAGGTCAAGGTCAAAGGTCAAGTTCAAGGTCAAAGGTCAAGGTCAAGGTCAAGGTCAAAGGTCAAGGTCAAGGTCAAGGTCAAGGTCAAAGGTCAAGGTCAAAGGTCAAGGTCAAGGTCAAGGTCAAGGTCATGGTCAAGGTCAAAGGTCAAAGGTCAAGGTCAGAAGTCAGTGGTCAGAGGTCAAGGTCAAGGTCAAGGTCAAGGTCAAGGTCAAGGTCAAGGTCAAGGTCAAAGGTCAAGGTCAAGGTCAAAGGTCAAAGGTCAAAGGTCAAGGTCAAGTTGAAGGTCAAGGTCAAGGTCAAAGGTAAACGTCAAGGTCAAGGTCATGGTCAAGGTCAAGGTCAAGGTCAAGGTCAAAGGTCAAAGGTCAAACGTCAAGGTCAAGGTCAAGGTCAAGTTCAAGGTCAAAGGTCAAAGGTCAAGGTCAAGGTCAAGGTCAAGGTCAAGGTCAAAGGTCAAAGGTCAAAGGTCAAGGTCAAGGTCAAAGGTCAAGTTCAAGGTCAAAGGTCAAGGTCAAGGTCAAGGTCAAAGGTCAAGGTCAAGGTCAAGGTCAAGGTCAAGGTCAAGGTCTAGGTCTAGGTCTAGGTCTAGGTCTAGGTCAAGGTCAAGGTCAAGGTCAAGGTCAAGGTCAAGGTCAAGGTCAAGGTCAAGGTCAAGGTCAAGGTCAAGGTCAAGGTCAAGGTCAAGGTCAAGGTCAAGGTCAAGGTCAAGGTCAAGGTCAAGGTCAAGGTCAAGGTCAACGTCAAGGTCAAGGTCAAGGTCAAGGTCATGGTCAAGGTCAAGGTCAAGGTCAAGGTCAAGGTCAAGGTCAAAGGTCAAAGGACAGAGATCAAGGTCAAAGGTCAGAGGCCAGAGGTCATAGTGCAGATGTCAAAGGTCAAGGTCAAGGTCAAGGTCAAGGTCAAGGTCAAGGTCAAGGTCAAGGTCAAGGTCAAGGTCAAGGTCAAGGTCAAAGGTCAAGGTCAAGGTCAAGGTCAAGGTCAAGGTCAAGGTCAAGGTCAAGGTCAAGGTCAAAGGTCAAGGTCAAGGTCAAAGGTCAAAGGTCAAAGGTCAAGGTCAAGGTCAAGGTCAAGGTCAAAGGTAAACGTCAAGGTCAAGGTCATGGTCAAGGTCAAGGTCAAGGTCAAGGTCAAAGGTCAAAGGTCAAACGTCAAGGTCAAGGTCAAAGGTCAAGTTCAAGGTCAAAGGTCAAAGGTCAAGGTCAAGGTCAAGGTCAAGGTCAAGGTCAAGGTCAAAGGTCAAAGGTCAAACGTCAAGGTCAAGGTCAAGGTCAAAGGTCAAGTTCAAGGTCAAAGGTCAAGGTCAAGGTCAAGGTCAAAGGTCAAGGTCAAGGTCAAGGTCAAGGTCAAAGGTCAAGGTCAAAGGTCAAGGTCAAGGTCAAGGTCAAAGGTCAAGGTCAAAGGTCAAGGTCAAGGTCAAGGTCAAGGTCAAGGTCATGGTCAAGGTCAAGGTCAAAGGTCAAAGGTCAAGGTCAGAAGTCAGTGGTCAGAGGTCAAGGTCAAGGTCAAGGTCAAGGTCAAAGGTCAAAGGACAGAGGTCAAGGTCAAAGGTCAGAGGCCAGAGGTCATAGTGCAGAGGTCAAAGGTCAAGGTCAAGGTCAAGGTCAAGGTCAAGGTCGAGGTCAAGGCCAAAGGTCAGAGGTCAAAGGTCAAAGGTCAGAGGTCAAGGTCAAAGGTCAAAGGACAGAGGTCAAGGTCAAAGGTCAGAGGCCAGAGGTCATAGTGCAGAGGTCAAAGGTCAAGGTCAAGGTCAAGGTCAAGGTCAAGGTCAAGGTCAAGGTCAAGGTCAAAGGTCAGAGGTCAAAGGTCAAATGTCAGAGGTCAAGGTCAAAGGTCAAGGCCAAGGTCAAGGTCAAGGTCAAAGGTCAAAGGTCAAGGTCAAGGTCAAGGTCAAGGTCAAGGTCAAGGTCAAAGGTAAAGGTCAAGGTCAAGGTCATGGTCAAGGTCAAGATCAAGGTTAAAGGTCAAAGGTCAAACGTCAAGGTCAAGGTCAAAGGTCAAGTTCAAGGTCAAAGGTCAAGGTCAAGGTCAAGGTCAAGGTCAAAGGTCAAAGGTCAAAGGTCAAGGTCAAGGTCAAGGTCAAGGTCAAGGTCAAGGTCAAGGTCAAGGTCAAGGTCAAAGGTCAAGGTCAAGGTCAAGGTCATGGTCAAGGTCAAAGGTCAAAGGTCAAGGTCAAGGTCAAAGGTCAAAGGTCAAGGTCAAGGTCAAAGGTCAAGGTCAAAGGTCAAGGTCAAGGTCAAGGTCAAGGTCAAGGTCAAAGGTCAAGGTCAAGGTCAAGGTCAAGGTCAAGGTCAAGGTCAAAGGTCAAGGTCAAGGTCAAGGTCAAGGTCAAGGTCAAAGGTCAAGGTCAAAGGTCAAGGTCAAGGTCAAGGTCAAGGTCAAGGTCAAGGTCAAGGTCAAGGTCAAGGTCAAGGTCAAGGTCAAGGTCAAGGTCAAGGTCAAGGTCAAGGTCAAGGTCAAGGTCAAGGTCAAGGTCAAGGTCAAGGTCAAGGTCAAGGTCAAGGTCAAGGTCAAGGTCAAGGTCAAGGTCAAGGTCAAGGTCAAGGTCAAGGTCAAGGTCAAGGTCAAGGTCAAGGTCAAGGTCAAGGTCTAGGTCGAGGTCGAGGTCGAGGTCAAGGTCAAGGTCAAGGTCAAGGTCAAGGTCAAGGTCAAGGTCAAGGTCAAGGTCAAGGTCAAGGTCAAGGTCAAGGTCAAGGTCAAGGTCAAGGTCAAGGTCAAGGTCAAGGTCTAGGTCTAGGTCAAGGTCAAGGTCAAGGTCAAGGTCTAGGTCGAGGTCGAGGTCGAGGTCGAGGTCAAGGTCAAGGTCAAGGTCAAGGTCAAGGTCAAGGTCAAGGTCAAGGTCAAGGTCAAGGTCAAGGTCAAGGTCAAGGTCAAGGTCAAGGTCAAGGTCAAGGTCTAGGTCTAGGTGTAGGTCTAGGTCTAGGTCTAGGTCAAGGTCTAGGTCTAGGTCTAGGTCAAGGTCTAGGTCTAGGTCTAGGTCTAGGTCTAGGTCAAGGTCAAGGTCAAGGTCAAGGTCAAGGTCAAGGTCAAGGTCAAGGTCAAGGTCAAGGTCAAGGTCAAGGTCAAGGTCAAGGTCAAGGTCAAGGTCAAGGTCAAGGTCAACGTCAAGGTCAAGGTCAAGGTCAAGGTCAAGGTCAAGGTCAAGGTCAAAGGTCAAGGTCAGAAGTCAGTGGTCAGAGGTCAAGGTCAAGGTCAAGGTCAAAGGTCAAAGGACAGAGGTCAAGGTCAAAGGTCAGAGGCCAGAGGTCATAGTGCAGAGGTCAAAGGTCAAGGTCAAGGTCAAGGTCAAGGTCAAGGTCAAGGTCAAGGTCAAGGTCAAGGTCAAGGTCGAGGTCAAGGTCAAAGGTCAGAGGTCAAAGGTCAAAGGTCAGAGGTCAAGGTCAAAGGTCAAAGGACAGAGGTCAAGATCAAAGGTCAGAGGCCAGAGGTCATAGTGCAGAGGTCAAAGGTCAAGGTCAAGGTCAAGGTCAAGGTCAAGGTCAAGGTCAAGGTCAAGGTCAAGGTCAAGGTCAAGGTCAAGGTCAAGGTCAAGGTCAAGGTCAAAGGTCAAGGTCAAGGTCAAGGTCAAGGTCAAAGGTCAAGGTCAAGGTCAAAGGTCAAGGTCAAGGTCAAGGTCAAGGTCAAGGTCAAGGTCAAGGTCAAGGTCATGGTCATGGTCAAGGTCAAGGTCAAGGTCAAAGGTCAAGGTCAAGGTCAAGGTCAAGGTCAAGGTCAAGGTCAAGGTCAAGGTCAAGGTCAAGGTCAAGGTCAAGGTCAAGGTCAAGGTCAAGGTCAAGGTCAAGGTCAAGGTCAAGGTCAAGGTCAAGGTCAAACGTCAAGGTCAAGGTCAAAGGTCAAGTTCAAGGTCAAAGGTCAAAGGTCAAGGTCAAGGTCAAGGTCAAGGTCAAAGGTCAAAGGTCAAACGTCAAGGTCAAGGTCAAAGGTCAAGTTCAAGGTCAAAGGTCAAGGTCAAGGTCAAGGTCAAAGGTCAAGGTCAAGGTCAAGGTCAAGGTCAAAGGTCAAGGTCAAAGGTCAAGGTCAAGGTCAAGGTCAAGGTCATGGTCAAGGTCAAAGGTCAAAGGTCAAGGTCAGAAGTCAGTGGTCAGAGGTCAAGGTCAAGGTCAAGGTCATGGTCAAGGTCAAGATCAAGGTCAAAGGTCAAAGGTCAAACGTCAAGGTCAAGGTCAAAGGTCAAGTTCAAGGTCAAAGGTCAAGGTCAAGGTCAAGGTCAAAGGTCAAGGTCAAGGTCAAAGGTCAAAGGTCAAAGGTCAAGGTCAAGGTCAAGGTCAAGGTCAAGGTCAAGGTCAAAGGTCAAAGGTCAAGGTCAAAGGTCAAGGTCAAGGTCAAAGGTCAAAGGTCAAACGTCAAACGTCAAGGTCAAGGTCAAGGTCAAAGGTCAAGGTCAAGGCCAAGGTCAAGGTCAAGGTCAAGGTCAAGGTCAAAGGTCAAGGTCAAGGCCAAGGTCAAGGTCAAAGGTCAAGGTCAAGGTCAAGGTCAAAGGTCAAGGTCAAGGTCAAGGTCAAGGTCAAGGTCAAGGTCAAGGTCATGGTCAAGGTCAAGGTCAAGGTCAAGGTCATGGTCAAGGTCAAGGTGTAGGTCAAGGTCAAAGGTCAAAGGTCAAAGGTCAAAGGTCAAGGTCAAGGTCAAGGTCAAGGTCAAGGTCAAGGTCAAGGTCAAGGTCAAGGTCAAGGTCAAGGTCAAGGTCAAGGTCAAGGTCAAGGTCAAGGTCAAGGTCAAGGTCAAGGTCAAGGTCAAGGTCAAGGTCAAGGTCAAGGTCAAGGTCAAGGTCAAGGTCAAGGTCAAGGTCAAGGTCTAGGTCTAGGTCTAGGTCTAGGTCAAGGTCAAGGTCAAGGTCAAGGTCAAGGTCAAGGTCAAGGTCAAGGTCAAGGTCAAAGGTCAAGGCCAAGGTCAAGGTCAAAGGTCAAGGCCAAGGTCAAGGTCAAGGTCAAGGTCAAGGTCAAGGTCAAGGTCAAGGTCAAGGTCAAGGTCAAAGGTCAAAGGACAGAGATCAAGGTCAAAGGTCAGAGGCCAGAGGTCATAGTGCAGATGTCAAAGGTCAAGGTCAAGGTCAAGGTCAAGGTCAAGGTCAAGGTCAAGGTCAAGGTCGAGGTCAAGGTCAAAGGTCAGAGGTCAAAGGTCAAAGGTCAGAGGTCAAGGTCAAAGGTCAAAGGACAGAGGTCAAGGTCAAAGGTCAGAGGCCAGAGGTCATAGTGCAGAGGTCAAAGGTCAAGGTCAAGGTCAAGGTCAAGGTCAAGGTCAAGGTCAAGGTCAAGGTCAAAGGTCAGAGGTCAAAGGTCAAAGGTCAGAGGTCAAGGTCAAAGGTCAAGGCCAAGGTCAAGGTCAAGGTCAAAGGTCAAAGGTCAAGGTCAAGGTCAAGGTCAAGGTCAAGGTCAAGGTCAAGGTCAAGGTCAAGGTCAAAGGTCAAGGTCAAGGTCAAGGTCAAGGTCAAAGGTCAAGGTCAAGGTCATAGGTCAAGGTCAAGGTCAAGGTCAAGGTCAAGGTCAAGGTCAAGGTCATGGTCATGGTCAAGGTCAAGGTCAAGGTCAAAGGTCAAGGTCAAGGTCAAGGTCAAGGTCAAGGTCAAGGTCAAGGTCAAGGTCAAGGTCAAGGTCAAGGTCAAGGTCAAGGTCAAGGTCAAGGTCAAGGTCAAGGTCAAGGTCAAGGTCAAGGTCAAGGTCAAGGTCAAAGGTCAAAGGTCAAGGTCAAGGTCAAGGTCAAGGTCAAGGTCAAAGGTAAACGTCAAGGTCAAGGTCATGGTCAAGGTCAAGGTCAAGGTCAAGGTCAAAGGTCAAAGGTCAAACGTCAAGGTCAAGGTCAAAGGTCAAGTTCAAGGTCAAAGGTCAAAGGTCAAGGTCAAGGTCAAGGTCAAGGTCAAAGGTCAAAGGTCAAACGTCAAGGTCAAGGTCAAAGGTCAAGTTCAAGGTCAAAGGTCAAGGTCAAGGTCAAGGTCAAAGGTCAAGGTCAAGGTCAAGGTCAAGGTCAAAGGTCAAGGTCAAGGTCAAGGTCAAGGTCAAGGTCATGGTCAAGGTCAAAGGTCAAAGGTCAAGGTCAGAAGTCAGTGGTCAGAGGTCAAGGTCAAGGTCAAGGTCATGGTCAAGGTCAAGATCAAGGTCAAAGGTCAAAGGTCAAACGTCAAGGTCAAGGTCAAAGGTCAAGTTCAAGGTCAAAGGTCAAGGTCAAGGTCAAGGTCAAAGGTCAAGGTCAAGGTCAAAGGTCAAAGGTCAAAGGTCAAGGTCAAGGTCAAGGTCAAGGTCAAGGTCAAGGTCAAGGTCAAAGGTCAAAGGTCAAGGTCAAAGGTCAAGGTCAAGGTCAAAGGTCAAAGGTCAAACGTCAAACGTCAAGGTCAAGGTCAAGGTCAAAGGTCAAGGTCAAGGCCAAGGTCAAGGTCAAGGTCAAGGTCAAAGGTCAAGGTCAAGGCCAAGGTCAAGGTCAAAGGTCAAGGTCAAGGTCAAGGTCAAAGGTCAAGGTCAAGGTCAAGGTCAAGGTCAAGGTCAAGGTCAAGGTCAAGGTCAAGGTCATGGTCAAGGTCAAGGTCAAGGTCAAGGTCATGGTCAAGGTCAAGGTCAAGGTCAAGGTGTAGGTCAAGGTCAAAGGTCAAAGGTCAAAGGTCAAAGGTCAAGGTCAAGGTCAAGGTCAAGGTCAAGGTCAAGGTCAAGGTCAAGGTCAAGGTCAAGGTCAAGGTCAAGGTCAAGGTCAAGGTCAAGGTCAAGGTCAAGGTCAAGGTCAAGGTCAAGGTCAAGGTCAAGGTCAAGGTCAAGGTCAAGGTCAAGGTCAAGGTCAAGGTCAAGGTCAAGGTCAAGATCTAGGTCTAGGTCTAGGTCTAGGTCAAGGTCAAGGTCAAGGTCAAGGTCAAGGTCAAGGTCAAGGTCAAAGGTCAAGGCCAAGGTCAAGGTCAAAGGTCAAGGCCAAGGTCAAGGTCAAGGTCAAGGTCAAGGTCAAGGTCAAAGGTCAAGGTCAAGGCCAAGGTCAAGGTCAAAGGTCAAGGTCAAGGTCAAGGTCAAAGGTCAAGGTCAAGGTCAAGGTCAAGGTCAAGGTGTAGGTCAAGGTCAAAGGTCAAAGGTCAAAGGTCAAAGGTCAAGGTCAAGGTCAAGGTCAAGGTCAAGGTCAAGGTCAAGGTCAAGGTCAAGGTCAAGGTCAAGGTCAAGGTCAAGGTCAAGGTCAAGGTCAAGGTCAAGGTCAAGGTCAAGGTCAAGGTCAAGGTCAAGGTCAAGGTCAAGGTCAAGGTCAAGGTCAAGGTCAAGGTCAAGGTCAAGGTCAAGGTCAAGGTCAAGGTCAAGGTCAAGGTCTAGGTCTAGGTCTAGGTCTAGGTCTAGGTCAAGGTCAAGGTCAAGGTCAAGGTCAAGGTCAAGGTCAAGGTCAAGGTCAAGGTCAAGGTCAAGGTCAAGGTCAAGGTCAAGGTCAAGGTCAAGGTCAAGGTCAAGGTCAAGGTCAAGGTCAAGGTCAAGGTCAAGGTCAAGGTCAAGGTCAAGGTCAAAGGTCAAGGTCAAGGTCAAGGTCAAGGTCAAGGTCAAGGTCAAAGGTCAAGGTCAAGGTCAAGGTCAAGGTCAAGGTCAAAGGTCAAGGTCAAAGGTCAAGGTCAAGGTCAAGGTCAAGGTCAAGGTCAAGGTCAAGGTCAAGGTCAAGGTCAAGGTCAAGGTCAAGGTCAAGGTCAAGGTCAAGGTCAAGGTCAAGGTCAAGGTCAAGGTCAAGGTCAAGGTCAAGGTCAAGGTCAAGGTCAAGGTCAAGGTCAAGGTCAAGGTCAAGGTCAAGGTCAAGGTCAAGGTCAAGGTCTAGGTCGAGGTCGAGGTCGAGGTCAAGGTCAAGGTCAAGGTCAAGGTCAAGGTCAAGGTCAAGGTCAAGGTCAAGGTCAAGGTCAAGGTCAAGGTCAAGGTCAAGGTCAAGGTCAAGGTCAAGGTCAAGGTCTAGGTCTAGGTCTAGGTCAAGGTCAAGGTCAAGGTCAAGGTCTAGGTCGAGGTCGAGGTCGAGGTCGAGGTCAAGGTCAAGGTCAAGGTCAAGGTCAAGGTCAAGGTCAAGGTCAAGGTCAAGGTCAAGGTCAAGGTCAAGGTCAAGGTCAAGGTCAAGGTCTAGGTCTAGGTGTAGGTCTAGGTCTAGGTCTAGGTCAAGGTCTAGGTCTAGGTCTAGGTCAAGGTCTAGGTCTAGGTCTAGGTCTAGGTCTAGGTCAAGGTCAAGGTCAAGGTCAAGGTCAAGGTCAAGGTCAAGGTCAAGGTCAAGGTCAAGGTCAAGGTCAAGGTCAAGGTCAAGGTCAAGGTCAAGGTCAACGTCAAGGTCAAGGTCAAGGTCAAGGTCAAGGTCAAGGTCAAGGTCAAAGGTCAAGGTCAGAAGTCAGTGGTCAGAGGTCAAGGTCAAGGTCAAGGTCAAAGGTCAAAGGACAGAGGTCAAGGTCAAAGGTCAGAGGCCAGAGGTCATAGTGCAGAGGTCAAAGGTCAAGGTCAAGGTCAAGGTCAAGGTCAAGGTCAAGGTCAAGGTCAAGGTCAAGGTCAAGGTCGAGGTCAAGGTCAAAGGTCAGAGGTCAAAGGTCAAAGGTCAGAGGTCAAGGTCAAAGGTCAAAGGACAGAGGTCAAGATCAAAGGTCAGAGGCCAGAGGTCATAGTGCAGAGGTCAAAGGTCAAGGTCAAGGTCAAGGTCAAGGTCAAGGTCAAGGTCAAGGTCAAGGTCAAGGTCAAGGTCAAGGTCAAGGTCAAGGTCAAGGTCAAGGTCAAGGTCAAAGGTCAAGGTCAAGGTCAAGGTCAAGGTCAAAGGTCAAGGTCAAGGTCAAAGGTCAAGGTCAAGGTCAAGGTCAAGGTCAAGGTCAAGGTCAAGGTCAAGGTCATGGTCATGGTCAAGGTCAAGGTCAAGGTCAAAGGTCAAGGTCAAGGTCAAGGTCAAGGTCAAGGTCAAGGTCAAGGTCAAGGTCAAGGTCAAGGTCAAGGTCAAGGTCAAGGTCAAGGTCAAGGTCAAGGTCAAGGTCAAGGTCAAGGTCAAGGTCAAGGTCAAGGTCAAAGGTCAAAGGTCAAGGTCAAGGTCAAGGTCAAGGTCAAGGTCAAAGGTAAACGTCAAGGTCAAGGTCATGGTCAAGGTCAAGGTCAAGGTCAAGGTCAAAGGTCAAAGGTCAAACGTCAAGGTCAAGGTCAAAGGTCAAGTTCAAGGTCAAAGGTCAAAGGTCAAGGTCAAGGTCAAGGTCAAGGTCAAAGGTCAAAGGTCAAACGTCAAGGTCAAGGTCAAAGGTCAAGTTCAAGGTCAAAGGTCAAGGTCAAGGTCAAGGTCAAAGGTCAAGGTCAAGGTCAAGGTCAAGGTCAAAGGTCAAGGTCAAAGGTCAAGGTCAAGGTCAAGGTCAAGGTCATGGTCAAGGTCAAAGGTCAAAGGTCAAGGTCAGAAGTCAGTGGTCAGAGGTCAAGGTCAAGGTCAAGGTCATGGTCAAGGTCAAGATCAAGGTCAAAGGTCAAAGGTCAAACGTCAAGGTCAAGGTCAAAGGTCAAGTTCAAGGTCAAAGGTCAAGGTCAAGGTCAAGGTCAAAGGTCAAGGTCAAGGTCAAAGGTCAAAGGTCAAAGGTCAAGGTCAAGGTCAAGGTCAAGGTCAAGGTCAAGGTCAAGGTCAAAGGTCAAAGGTCAAGGTCAAAGGTCAAGGTCAAGGTCAAAGGTCAAAGGTCAAACGTCAAACGTCAAGGTCAAGGTCAAGGTCAAAGGTCAAGGTCAAGGCCAAGGTCAAGGTCAAGGTCAAGGTCAAAGGTCAAGGTCAAGGCCAAGGTCAAGGTCAAAGGTCAAGGTCAAGGTCAAGGTCAAAGGTCAAGGTCAAGGTCAAGGTCAAGGTCAAGGTCAAGGTCAAGGTCATGGTCAAGGTCAAGGTCAAGGTCAAGGTCATGGTCAAGGTCAAGGTCAAGGTCAAGGTGTAGGTCAAGGTCAAAGGTCAAAGGTCAAAGGTCAAAGGTCAAGGTCAAGGTCAAGGTCAAGGTCAAGGTCAAGGTCAAGGTCAAGGTCAAGGTCAAGGTCAAGGTCAAGGTCAAAGGTCAAGGTCAAGGTCAAGGTCAAAGGTCAAGGCCAAGGTCAAGGTCAAGGTCAAGGTCAAGGTCAAGGTCAAGGTCAAGGTCAAGGTCAAAGGTCAAAGGACAGAGATCAAGGTCAAAGGTCAGAGGCCAGAGGTCATAGTGCAGATGTCAAAGGTCAAGGTCAAGGTCAAGGTCAAGGTCAAGGTCAAGGTCAAGGTCAAGGTCGAGGTCAAGGTCAAAGGTCAGAGGTCAAAGGTCAAAGGTCAGAGGTCAAGGTCAAAGGTCAAAGGACAGAGGTCAAGGTCAAAGGTCAGAGGCCAGAGGTCATAGTGCAGAGGTCAAAGGTCAAGGTCAAGGTCAAGGTCAAGGTCAAGGTCAAGGTCAAGGTCAAAGGTCAGAGGTCAAAGGTCAAAGGTCAGAGGTCAAGGTCAAAGGTCAAGGCCAAGGTCAAGGTCAAGGTCAAAGGTCAAAGGTCAAGGTCAAGGTCAAGGTCAAGGTCAAGGTCAAGGTCAAGGTCAAGGTCAAGGTCAAAGGTCAAGGTCAAGGTCAAGGTCAAGGTCAAAGGTCAAGGTCAAGGTCAAAGGTCAAGGTCAAGGTCAAGGTCAAGGTCAAGGTCAAGGTCAAGGTCATGGTCATGGTCAAGGTCAAGGTCAAGGTCAAAGGTCAAGGTCAAGGTCAAGGTCAAGGTCAAGGTCAAGGTCAAGGTCAAGGTCAAGGTCAAGGTCAAGGTCAAGGTCAAGGTCAAGGTCAAGGTCAAGGTCAAGGTCAAGGTCAAGGTCAAGGTCAAGGTCAAGGTCAAGGTCAAAGGTCAAAGGTCAAGGTCAAGGTCAAGGTCAAGGTCAAGGTCAAGGTCAAGGTCAAGGTCAAGGTCAAGGTCAAAGGTCAAAGGACAGAGATCAAGGTCAAAGGTCAGAGGCCAGAGGTCATAGTGCAGATGTCAAAGGTCAAGGTCAAGGTCAAGGTCAAGGTCAAGGTCAAGGTCAAGGTCAAGGTCGAGGTCAAGGTCAAAGGTCAGAGGTCAAAGGTCAAAGGTCAGAGGTCAAGGTCAAAGGTCAAAGGACAGAGGTCAAGGTCAAAGGTCAGAGGCCAGAGGTCATAGTGCAGAGGTCAAAGGTCAAGGTCAAGGTCAAGGTCAAGGTCAAGGTCAAGGTCAAGGTCAAAGGTCAGAGGTCAAAGGTCAAAGGTCAGAGGTCAAGGTCAAAGGTCAAGGCCAAGGTCAAGGTCAAGGTCAAAGGTCAAAGGTCAAGGTCAAGGTCAAGGTCAAGGTCAAGGTCAAGGTCAAGGTCAAGGTCAAGGTCAAGGTCAAAGGTCAAGGTCAAGGTCAAGGTCAAGGTCAAAGGTCAAGGTCAAGGTCAAAGGTCAAGGTCAAGGTCAAGGTCAAGGTCAAGGTCAAGGTCAAGGTCATGGTCATGGTCAAGGTCAAGGTCAAGGTCAAAGGTCAAGGTCAAGGTCAAGGTCAAGGTCAAGGTCAAGGTCAAGGTCAAGGTCAAGGTCAAGGTCAAGGTCAAGGTCAAGGTCAAGGTCAAGGTCAAGGTCAAGGTCAAGGTCAAGGTCAAGGTCAAGGTCAAGGTCAAGGTCAAGGTCAAAGGTCAAAGGTCAAGGTCAAGGTCAAGGTCAAGGTCAAGGTCAAAGGTAAACGTCAAGGTCAAGGTCATGGTCAAGGTCAAGGTCAAGGTCAAGGTCAAAGGTCAAAGGTCAAACGTCAAGGTCAAGGTCAAAGGTCAAGTTCAAGGTCAAAGGTCAAAGGTCAAGGTCAAGGTCAAGGTCAAGGTCAAAGGTCAAAGGTCAAACGTCAAGGTCAAGGTCAAAGGTCAAGTTCAAGGTCAAAGGTCAAGGTCAAGGTCAAAGGTCAAGGTCAAGGTCAAGGTCAAGGTCAAAGGTCAAGGTCAAGGTCAAGGTCAAGGTCAAGGTCATGGTCAAGGTCAAAGGTCAAAGGTCAAGGTCAGAAGTCAGTGGTCAGAGGTCAAGGTCAAGGTCAAGGTCATGGTCAAGGTCAAGATCAAGGTCAAAGGTCAAAGGTCAAACGTCAAGGTCAAGGTCAAAGGTCAAGTTCAAGGTCAAAGGTCAAGGTCAAGGTCAAGGTCAAAGGTCAAGGTCAAGGTCAAAGGTCAAAGGTCAAAGGTCAAGGTCAAGGTCAAGGTCAAGGTCAAGGTCAAAGGTCAAAGGTCAAGGTCAAAGGTCAAGGTCAAGGTCAAAGGTCAAAGGTCAAACGTCAAACGTCAAGGTCAAGGTCAAGGTCAAAGGTCAAGGTCAAGGCCAAGGTCAAGGTCAAGGTCAAGGTCAAAGGTCAAGGTCAAGGCCAAGGTCAAGGTCAAAGGTCAAGGTCAAGGTCAAGGTCAAAGGTCAAGGTCAAGGTCAAGGTCAAGGTCAAGGTCAAGGTCAAGGTCAAGGTCAAGGTCATGGTCAAGGTCAAGGTCAAGGTCAAGGTCATGGTCAAGGTCAAGGTCAAGGTCAAGGTGTAGGTCAAGGTCAAAGGTCAAAGGTCAAAGGTCAAAGGTCAAGGTCAAGGTCAAGGTCAAGGTCAAGGTCAAGGTCAAGGTCAAGGTCAAGGTCAAGGTCAAGGTCAAGGTCAAGGTCAAGGTCAAGGTCAAGGTCAAGGTCAAGGTCAAGGTCAAGGTCAAGGTCAAGGTCAAGGTCAAGGTCAAGGTCAAGGTCTAGGTCTAGGTCTAGGTCTAGGTCAAGGTCAAGGTCAAGGTCAAGGTCAAGGTCAAGGTCAAGGTCAAAGGTCAAGGCCAAGGTCAAGGTCAAAGGTCAAGGCCAAGGTCAAGGTCAAGGTCAAGGTCAAGGTCAAGGTCAAAGGTCAAGGTCAAGGCCAAGGTCAAGGTCAAAGGTCAAGGTCAAGGTCAAGGTCAAAGGTCAAGGTCAAGGTCAAGGTCAAGGTCAAGGTGTAGGTCAAGGTCAAAGGTCAAAGGTCAAAGGTCAAAGGTCAAGGTCAAGGTCAAGGTCAAGGTCAAGGTCAAGGTCAAGGTCAAGGTCAAGGTCAAGGTCAAGGTCAAGGTCAAGGTCAAGGTCAAGGTCAAGGTCAAGGTCAAGGTCAAGGTCAAGGTCAAGGTCAAGGTCAAGGTCAAGGTCAAGGTCAAGGTCAAGGTCAAGGTCAAGGTCAAGGTCAAGGTCAAGGTCAAGGTCAAGGTCAAGGTCAAGGTCTAGGTCTAGGTCTAGGTCTAGGTCTAGGTCAAGGTCAAGGTCAAGGTCAAGGTCAAGGTCAAGGTCAAGGTCAAGGTCAAGGTCAAGGTCAAGGTCAAGGTCAAGGTCAAGGTCAAGGTCAAGGTCAAGGTCAAGGTCAAGGTCAAGGTCAAGGTCAAGGTCAAGGTCAAGGTCAAGGTCAACGTCAAGGTCAAGGTCAAGGTCAAGGTCATGGTCAAGGTCAAGGTCAAGGTCAAGGTCAAGGTCAAGGTCAAAGGTCAAAGGACAGAGATCAAGGTCAAAGGTCAGAGGCCAGAGGTCATAGTGCAGATGTCAAAGGTCAAGGTCAAGGTCAAGGTCAAGGTCAAGGTCAAGGTCAAGGTCGAGGTCAAGGTCAAAGGTCAGAGGTCAAAGGTCAAAGGTCAGAGGTCAAGGTCAAAGGTCAAAGGACAGAGGTCAAGGTCAAAGGTCAGAGGCCAGAGGTCATAGTGCAGAGGTCAAAGGTCAAGGTCAAGGTCAAGGTCAAGGTCAAGGTCAAGGTCAAGGTCAAAGGTCAGAGGTCAAAGGTCAAAGGTCAGAGGTCAAGGTCAAAGGTCAAGGCCAAGGTCAAGGTCAAGGTCAAAGGTCAAAGGTCAAGGTCAAGGTCAAGGTCAAGGTCAAGGTCAAGGTCAAGGTCAAGGTCAAGGTCAAGGTCAAAGGTAAAGGTCAAGGTCAAGGTCATGGTCAAGGTCAAGATCAAGGTCAAAGGTCAAACGTCAAGGTCAAGGTCAAGGTCAAGTTCAAGGTCAAAGGTCAAGGTCAAGGTCAAGGTCAAGGTCAAAGGTCAAGGTCAAGGTCAAGGTCAAGGTCAAGGTCAAGGTCAAGGTCAAAGGTCAAGGTCAAGGTCAAAGGTCAAGGTCAAGGTCAAGGTCAAGGTCAAGGTCATGGTCATGGTCATGGTCAAGGTCAAGGTCAAGGTCAAGGTCAAAGGTCAAGGTCAAGGTCAAGGTCAAGGTCAAAGGTCAAGGTCAAGGTCAAGGTCATGGTCAAGGTCAAGGTCAAGGTCAAGGTCAAAGGTCAAAGGTCAAACGTCAAGGTCAAGGTCAAAGGTCAAGTTCAAGGTCAAAGGTCAAAGGTCAAGGTCAAGGTCAAGGTCAAGGTCAAAGGTCAAAGGTCAAACGTCAAGGTCAAGGTCAAAGGTCAAGTTCAAGGTCAAAGGTCAAGGTCAAGGTCAAGGTCAAAGGTCAAGGTCAAGGTCAAGGTCAAGGTCAAAGGTCAAGGTCAAAGGTCAAGGTCAAGGTCAAGGTCAAGGTCATGGTCAAGGTCAAAGGTCAAAGGTCAAGGTCAGAAGTCAGTGGTCAGAGGTCAAGGTCAAGGTCAAGGTCATGGTCAAGGTCAAGATCAAGGTCAAAGGTCAAAGGTCAAACGTCAAGGTCAAGGTCAAAGGTCAAGTTCAAGGTCAAAGGTCAAGGTCAAGGTCAAGGTCAAAGGTCAAGGTCAAGGTCAAAGGTCAAAGGTCAAAGGTCAAGGTCAAGGTCAAGGTCAAGGTCAAGGTCAAGGTCAAGGTCAAAGGTCAAAGGTCAAGGTCAAAGGTCAAGGTCAAGGTCAAAGGTCAAAGGTCAAACGTCAAACGTCAAGGTCAAGGTCAAGGTCAAAGGTCAAGGTCAAGGCCAAGGTCAAGGTCAAGGTCAAGGTCAAAGGTCAAGGTCAAGGCCAAGGTCAAGGTCAAAGGTCAAGGTCAAGGTCAAGGTCAAAGGTCAAGGTCAAGGTCAAGGTCAAGGTCAAGGTCAAGGTCAAGGTCATGGTCAAGGTCAAGGTCAAGGTCAAGGTCATGGTCAAGGTCAAGGTCAAGGTCAAGGTGTAGGTCAAGGTCAAAGGTCAAAGGTCAAAGGTCAAAGGTCAAGGTCAAGGTCAAGGTCAAGGTCAAGGTCAAGGTCAAGGTCAAGGTCAAGGTCAAGGTCAAGGTCAAGGTCAAAGGTCAAGGTCAAGGTCAAGGTCAAAGGTCAAGGCCAAGGTCAAGGTCAAGGTCAAGGTCAAGGTCAAGGTCAAGGTCAAGGTCAAGGTCAAAGGTCAAAGGACAGAGATCAAGGTCAAAGGTCAGAGGCCAGAGGTCATAGTGCAGATGTCAAAGGTCAAGGTCAAGGTCAAGGTCAAGGTCAAGGTCAAGGTCAAGGTCAAGGTCGAGGTCAAGGTCAAAGGTCAGAGGTCAAAGGTCAAAGGTCAGAGGTCAAGGTCAAAGGTCAAAGGACAGAGGTCAAGGTCAAAGGTCAGAGGCCAGAGGTCATAGTGCAGAGGTCAAAGGTCAAGGTCAAGGTCAAGGTCAAGGTCAAGGTCAAGGTCAAGGTCAAAGGTCAGAGGTCAAAGGTCAAAGGTCAGAGGTCAAGGTCAAAGGTCAAGGCCAAGGTCAAGGTCAAGGTCAAAGGTCAAAGGTCAAGGTCAAGGTCAAGGTCAAGGTCAAGGTCAAGGTCAAGGTCAAGGTCAAAGGTCAAGGTCAAGGTCAAGGTCAAGGTCAAAGGTCAAGGTCAAGGTCAAAGGTCAAGGTCAAGGTCAAGGTCAAGGTCAAGGTCAAGGTCAAGGTCATGGTCATGGTCAAGGTCAAGGTCAAGGTCAAAGGTCAAGGTCAAGGTCAAGGTCAAGGTCAAGGTCAAGGTCAAGGTCAAGGTCAAGGTCAAGGTCAAGGTCAAGGTCAAGGTCAAGGTCAAGGTCAAGGTCAAGGTCAAGGTCAAGGTCAAGGTCAAGGTCAAGGTCAAGGTCAAGGTCAAAGGTCAAAGGTCAAGGTCAAGGTCAAGGTCAAGGTCAAGGTCAAGGTCAAGGTCAAGGTCAAGGTCAAGGTCAAAGGTCAAAGGACAGAGATCAAGGTCAAAGGTCAGAGGCCAGAGGTCATAGTGCAGATGTCAAAGGTCAAGGTCAAGGTCAAGGTCAAGGTCAAGGTCAAGGTCAAGGTCAAGGTCGAGGTCAAGGTCAAAGGTCAGAGGTCAAAGGTCAAAGGTCAGAGGTCAAGGTCAAAGGTCAAAGGACAGAGGTCAAGGTCAAAGGTCAGAGGCCAGAGGTCATAGTGCAGAGGTCAAAGGTCAAGGTCAAGGTCAAGGTCAAGGTCAAGGTCAAGGTCAAGGTCAAAGGTCAGAGGTCAAAGGTCAAAGGTCAGAGGTCAAGGTCAAAGGTCAAGGCCAAGGTCAAGGTCAAGGTCAAAGGTCAAAGGTCAAGGTCAAGGTCAAGGTCAAGGTCAAGGTCAAGGTCAAGGTCAAGGTCAAGGTCAAGGTCAAAGGTCAAGGTCAAGGTCAAGGTCAAGGTCAAAGGTCAAGGTCAAGGTCAAAGGTCAAGGTCAAGGTCAAGGTCAAGGTCAAGGTCAAGGTCAAGGTCATGGTCATGGTCAAGGTCAAGGTCAAGGTCAAAGGTCAAGGTCAAGGTCAAGGTCAAGGTCAAGGTCAAGGTCAAGGTCAAGGTCAAGGTCAAGGTCAAGGTCAAGGTCAAGGTCAAGGTCAAGGTCAAGGTCAAGGTCAAGGTCAAGGTCAAGGTCAAGGTCAAGGTCAAGGTCAAGGTCAAAGGTCAAAGGTCAAGGTCAAGGTCAAGGTCAAGGTCAAGGTCAAAGGTAAACGTCAAGGTCAAGGTCATGGTCAAGGTCAAGGTCAAGGTCAAGGTCAAAGGTCAAAGGTCAAACGTCAAGGTCAAGGTCAAAGGTCAAGTTCAAGGTCAAAGGTCAAAGGTCAAGGTCAAGGTCAAGGTCAAGGTCAAAGGTCAAAGGTCAAACGTCAAGGTCAAGGTCAAAGGTCAAGTTCAAGGTCAAAGGTCAAGGTCAAGGTCAAGGTCAAAGGTCAAGGTCAAGGTCAAGGTCAAGGTCAAAGGTCAAGGTCAAGGTCAAGGTCAAGGTCAAGGTCATGGTCAAGGTCAAAGGTCAAAGGTCAAGGTCAGAAGTCAGTGGTCAGAGGTCAAGGTCAAGGTCAAGGTCATGGTCAAGGTCAAGATCAAGGTCAAAGGTCAAAGGTCAAACGTCAAGGTCAAGGTCAAAGGTCAAGTTCAAGGTCAAAGGTCAAGGTCAAGGTCAAGGTCAAAGGTCAAGGTCAAGGTCAAAGGTCAAAGGTCAAAGGTCAAGGTCAAGGTCAAGGTCAAGGTCAAGGTCAAAGGTCAAAGGTCAAGGTCAAAGGTCAAGGTCAAGGTCAAAGGTCAAAGGTCAAACGTCAAACGTCAAGGTCAAGGTCAAGGTCAAAGGTCAAGGTCAAGGCCAAGGTCAAGGTCAAGGTCAAGGTCAAAGGTCAAGGTCAAGGCCAAGGTCAAGGTCAAAGGTCAAAGGTCAAGGTCAAGGTCAAGGTCAAGGTCAAGGTCAAGGTCAAGGTCAAGGTCAAGGTCAAGGTCAAAGGTAAAGGTCAAGGTCAAGGTCATGGTCAAGGTCAAGATCAAGGTCAAAGGTCAAACGTCAAGGTCAAGGTCAAGGTCAAGTTCAAGGTCAAAGGTCAAGGTCAAGGTCAAGGTCAAGGTCAAAGGTCAAGGTCAAGGTCAAGGTCAAGGTCAAGGTCAAGGTCAAGGTCAAAGGTCAAGGTCAAGGTCAAAGGTCAAGGTCAAGGTCAAGGTCAAGGTCAAGGTCATGGTCATGGTCAAGGTCAAGGTCAAGGTCAAGGTCAAAGGTCAAGGTCAAGGTCAAGGTCAAGGTCAAAGGTCAAGGTCAAGGTCAAGGTCATGGTCAAGGTCAAGGTCAAGGTCAAGGTCAAAGGTCAAAGGTCAAACGTCAAGGTCAAGGTCAAAGGTCAAGTTCAAGGTCAAAGGTCAAAGGTCAAGGTCAAGGTCAAGGTCAAGGTCAAAGGTCAAAGGTCAAACGTCAAGGTCAAGGTCAAAGGTCAAGTTCAAGGTCAAAGGTCAAGGTCAAGGTCAAGGTCAAAGGTCAAGGTCAAGGTCAAGGTCAAGGTCAAAGGTCAAGGTCAAAGGTCAAGGTCAAGGTCAAGGTCAAGGTCATGGTCAAGGTCAAAGGTCAAAGGTCAAGGTCAGAAGTCAGTGGTCAGAGGTCAAGGTCAAGGTCAAGGTCATGGTCAAGGTCAAGATCAAGGTCAAAGGTCAAAGGTCAAACGTCAAGGTCAAGGTCAAAGGTCAAGTTCAAGGTCAAAGGTCAAGGTCAAGGTCAAGGTCAAAGGTCAAGGTCAAGGTCAAAGGTCAAAGGTCAAAGGTCAAGGTCAAGGTCAAGGTCAAGGTCAAGGTCAAGGTCAAGGTCAAAGGTCAAAGGTCAAGGTCAAAGGTCAAGGTCAAGGTCAAAGGTCAAAGGTCAAACGTCAAACGTCAAGGTCAAGGTCAAGGTCAAAGGTCAAGGTCAAGGCCAAGGTCAAGGTCAAGGTCAAGGTCAAAGGTCAAGGTCAAGGCCAAGGTCAAGGTCAAAGGTCAAGGTCAAGGTCAAGGTCAAAGGTCAAGGTCAAGGTCAAGGTCAAGGTCAAGGTCAAGGTCAAGGTCATGGTCAAGGTCAAGGTCAAGGTCAAGGTCATGGTCAAGGTCAAGGTCAAGGTCAAGGTGTAGGTCAAGGTCAAAGGTCAAAGGTCAAAGGTCAAAGGTCAAGGTCAAGGTCAAGGTCAAGGTCAAGGTCAAGGTCAAGGTCAAGGTCAAGGTCAAGGTCAAGGTCAAGGTCAAAGGTCAAGGTCAAGGTCAAGGTCAAAGGTCAAGGCCAAGGTCAAGGTCAAGGTCAAGGTCAAGGTCAAGGTCAAGGTCAAGGTCAAGGTCAAAGGTCAAAGGACAGAGATCAAGGTCAAAGGTCAGAGGCCAGAGGTCATAGTGCAGATGTCAAAGGTCAAGGTCAAGGTCAAGGTCAAGGTCAAGGTCAAGGTCAAGGTCAAGGTCGAGGTCAAGGTCAAAGGTCAGAGGTCAAAGGTCAAAGGTCAGAGGTCAAGGTCAAAGGTCAAAGGACAGAGGTCAAGGTCAAAGGTCAGAGGCCAGAGGTCATAGTGCAGAGGTCAAAGGTCAAGGTCAAGGTCAAGGTCAAGGTCAAGGTCAAGGTCAAGGTCAAAGGTCAGAGGTCAAAGGTCAAAGGTCAGAGGTCAAGGTCAAAGGTCAAGGCCAAGGTCAAGGTCAAGGTCAAAGGTCAAAGGTCAAGGTCAAGGTCAAGGTCAAGGTCAAGGTCAAGGTCAAGGTCAAGGTCAAAGGTCAAGGTCAAGGTCAAGGTCAAGGTCAAAGGTCAAGGTCAAGGTCAAAGGTCAAGGTCAAGGTCAAGGTCAAGGTCAAGGTCAAGGTCAAGGTCATGGTCATGGTCAAGGTCAAGGTCAAGGTCAAAGGTCAAGGTCAAGGTCAAGGTCAAGGTCAAGGTCAAGGTCAAGGTCAAGGTCAAGGTCAAGGTCAAGGTCAAGGTCAAGGTCAAGGTCAAGGTCAAGGTCAAGGTCAAGGTCAAGGTCAAGGTCAAGGTCAAGGTCAAGGTCAAGGTCAAAGGTCAAAGGTCAAGGTCAAGGTCAAGGTCAAGGTCAAGGTCAAGGTCAAGGTCAAGGTCAAGGTCAAGGTCAAAGGTCAAAGGACAGAGATCAAGGTCAAAGGTCAGAGGCCAGAGGTCATAGTGCAGATGTCAAAGGTCAAGGTCAAGGTCAAGGTCAAGGTCAAGGTCAAGGTCAAGGTCAAGGTCGAGGTCAAGGTCAAAGGTCAGAGGTCAAAGGTCAAAGGTCAGAGGTCAAGGTCAAAGGTCAAAGGACAGAGGTCAAGGTCAAAGGTCAGAGGCCAGAGGTCATAGTGCAGAGGTCAAAGGTCAAGGTCAAGGTCAAGGTCAAGGTCAAGGTCAAGGTCAAGGTCAAAGGTCAGAGGTCAAAGGTCAAAGGTCAGAGGTCAAGGTCAAAGGTCAAGGCCAAGGTCAAGGTCAAGGTCAAAGGTCAAAGGTCAAGGTCAAGGTCAAGGTCAAGGTCAAGGTCAAGGTCAAGGTCAAGGTCAAGGTCAAGGTCAAAGGTCAAGGTCAAGGTCAAGGTCAAGGTCAAAGGTCAAGGTCAAGGTCAAAGGTCAAGGTCAAGGTCAAGGTCAAGGTCAAGGTCAAGGTCAAGGTCATGGTCATGGTCAAGGTCAAGGTCAAGGTCAAAGGTCAAGGTCAAGGTCAAGGTCAAGGTCAAGGTCAAGGTCAAGGTCAAGGTCAAGGTCAAGGTCAAGGTCAAGGTCAAGGTCAAGGTCAAGGTCAAGGTCAAGGTCAAGGTCAAGGTCAAGGTCAAGGTCAAGGTCAAGGTCAAGGTCAAAGGTCAAAGGTCAAGGTCAAGGTCAAGGTCAAGGTCAAGGTCAAAGGTAAACGTCAAGGTCAAGGTCATGGTCAAGGTCAAGGTCAAGGTCAAGGTCAAAGGTCAAAGGTCAAACGTCAAGGTCAAGGTCAAAGGTCAAGTTCAAGGTCAAAGGTCAAAGGTCAAGGTCAAGGTCAAGGTCAAGGTCAAAGGTCAAAGGTCAAACGTCAAGGTCAAGGTCAAAGGTCAAGTTCAAGGTCAAAGGTCAAGGTCAAGGTCAAGGTCAAAGGTCAAGGTCAAGGTCAAGGTCAAGGTCAAAGGTCAAGGTCAAGGTCAAGGTCAAGGTCAAGGTCATGGTCAAGGTCAAAGGTCAAAGGTCAAGGTCAGAAGTCAGTGGTCAGAGGTCAAGGTCAAGGTCAAGGTCATGGTCAAGGTCAAGATCAAGGTCAAAGGTCAAAGGTCAAACGTCAAGGTCAAGGTCAAAGGTCAAGTTCAAGGTCAAAGGTCAAGGTCAAGGTCAAGGTCAAAGGTCAAGGTCAAGGTCAAAGGTCAAAGGTCAAAGGTCAAGGTCAAGGTCAAGGTCAAGGTCAAGGTCAAAGGTCAAAGGTCAAGGTCAAAGGTCAAGGTCAAGGTCAAAGGTCAAAGGTCAAACGTCAAACGTCAAGGTCAAGGTCAAGGTCAAAGGTCAAGGTCAAGGCCAAGGTCAAGGTCAAGGTCAAGGTCAAAGGTCAAGGTCAAGGCCAAGGTCAAGGTCAAAGGTCAAGGTCAAGGTCAAGGTCAAAGGTCAAGGTCAAGGTCAAGGTCAAGGTCAAGGTCAAGGTCAAGGTCAAGGTCAAGGTCATGGTCAAGGTCAAGGTCAAGGTCAAGGTCATGGTCAAGGTCAAGGTCAAGGTCAAGGTGTAGGTCAAGGTCAAAGGTCAAAGGTCAAAGGTCAAAGGTCAAGGTCAAGGTCAAGGTCAAGGTCAAGGTCAAGGTCAAGGTCAAGGTCAAGGTCAAGGTCAAGGTCAAGGTCAAGGTCAAGGTCAAGGTCAAGGTCAAGGTCAAGGTCAAGGTCAAGGTCAAGGTCAAGGTCAAGGTCAAGGTCAAGGTCAAGGTCAAGGTCTAGGTCTAGGTCTAGGTCTAGGTCAAGGTCAAGGTCAAGGTCAAGGTCAAGGTCAAGGTCAAGGTCAAAGGTCAAGGCCAAGGTCAAGGTCAAAGGTCAAGGCCAAGGTCAAGGTCAAGGTCAAGGTCAAGGTCAAGGTCAAAGGTCAAGGTCAAGGCCAAGGTCAAGGTCAAAGGTCAAGGTCAAGGTCAAGGTCAAAGGTCAAGGTCAAGGTCAAGGTCAAGGTCAAGGTGTAGGTCAAGGTCAAAGGTCAAAGGTCAAAGGTCAAAGGTCAAGGTCAAGGTCAAGGTCAAGGTCAAGGTCAAGGTCAAGGTCAAGGTCAAGGTCAAGGTCAAGGTCAAGGTCAAGGTCAAGGTCAAGGTCAAGGTCAAGGTCAAGGTCAAGGTCAAGGTCAAGGTCAAGGTCAAGGTCAAGGTCAAGGTCAAGGTCAAGGTCAAGGTCAAGGTCAAGGTCAAGGTCAAGGTCAAGGTCAAGGTCAAGGTCAAGGTCAAGGTCAAGGTCTAGGTCTAGGTCTAGGTCTAGGTCTAGGTCAAGGTCAAGGTCAAGGTCAAGGTCAAGGTCAAGGTCAAGGTCAAGGTCAAGGTCAAGGTCAAGGTCAAGGTCAAGGTCAAGGTCAAGGTCAAGGTCAAGGTCAAGGTCAAGGTCAAGGTCAAGGTCAAGGTCAAGGTCAAGGTCAAGGTCAACGTCAAGGTCAAGGTCAAGGTCAAGGTCATGGTCAAGGTCAAGGTCAAGGTCAAGGTCAAGGTCAAGGTCAAAGGTCAAAGGACAGAGATCAAGGTCAAAGGTCAGAGGCCAGAGGTCATAGTGCAGATGTCAAAGGTCAAGGTCAAGGTCAAGGTCAAGGTCAAGGTCAAGGTCAAGGTCGAGGTCAAGGTCAAAGGTCAGAGGTCAAAGGTCAAAGGTCAGAGGTCAAGGTCAAAGGTCAAAGGACAGAGGTCAAGGTCAAAGGTCAGAGGCCAGAGGTCATAGTGCAGAGGTCAAAGGTCAAGGTCAAGGTCAAGGTCAAGGTCAAGGTCAAGGTCAAGGTCAAAGGTCAGAGGTCAAAGGTCAAAGGTCAGAGGTCAAGGTCAAAGGTCAAGGCCAAGGTCAAGGTCAAGGTCAAAGGTCAAAGGTCAAGGTCAAGGTCAAGGTCAAGGTCAAGGTCAAGGTCAAGGTCAAGGTCAAGGTCAAGGTCAAAGGTAAAGGTCAAGGTCAAGGTCATGGTCAAGGTCAAGATCAAGGTCAAAGGTCAAACGTCAAGGTCAAGGTCAAGGTCAAGTTCAAGGTCAAAGGTCAAGGTCAAGGTCAAGGTCAAGGTCAAAGGTCAAGGTCAAGGTCAAGGTCAAGGTCAAGGTCAAGGTCAAGGTCAAAGGTCAAGGTCAAGGTCAAAGGTCAAGGTCAAGGTCAAGGTCAAGGTCAAGGTCATGGTCATGGTCAAGGTCAAGGTCAAGGTCAAGGTCAAAGGTCAAGGTCAAGGTCAAGGTCAAGGTCAAAGGTCAAGGTCAAGGTCAAAGGTCAAAGGTCAAGGTCAAGGTCAAGGTCAAGGTCAAGGTCAAGGTCAAAGGTCAAGGTCAAGGTCAAGGTCAAAGGTCAAAGGTCAAAGGTCAAAGGTCAAGGTCAAGGTCAAGGTCAAGGTCAAGGTCAAAGGTAAACGTCAAGGTCAAGGTCATGGTCAAGGTCAAGGTCAAGGTCAAGGTCAAAGGTCAAAGGTCAAACGTCAAGGTCAAGGTCAAAGGTCAAGTTCAAGGTCAAAGGTCAAAGGTCAAGGTCAAGGTCAAGGTCAAGGTCAAGGTCAAAGGTCAAAGGTCAAACGTCAAGGTCAAGGTCAAGGTCAAAGGTCAAGTTCAAGGTCAAAGGTCAAGGTCAAGGTCAAGGTCAAAGGTCAAGGTCAAGGTCAAGGTCAAGGTCAAGGTCAAGGTCAAGGTCAAAGGTCAAGGTCAAAGGTCAAGGTCAAGGTCAAGGTCAAGGTCAAGGTCAAGGTCAAGGTCAAGGTCAAGGTCAAGGTCAAGGTCAAAGGTCAAAGGTCAAAGGTCAAGGTCAAGGTCAAAGGTCAAGGTCAAGGTCAAGGTCAAAGGTCAAGGCCAAGGTCAAGGTCAAGGTCAAGGTCAAGGTCAAGGTCAAAGGTCAAGGTCAAGGCCAAGGTCAAGGTCAAAGGTCAAGGTCAAGGTCAAGGTCAAAGGTCAAGGTCAAGGTCAAGGTCAAGGTCAAGGTGTAGGTCAAGGTCAAAGGTCAAAGGTCAAAGGTCAAGGTCAAGGTCAAGGTCAAGGTCAAGGTCAAGGTCAAGGTCAAGGTCAAGGTCAAGGTCAAGGTCAAGGTCAAGGTCAAGGTCAAGGTCAAGGTCAAGGTCAAGGTCAAGGTCAAGGTCAAGGTCAAGGTCAAGGTCAAGGTCAAGGTCAAGGTCAAGGTCAAGGTCAAGGTCAAGGTCAAGGTCAAGGTCAAGGTCTAGGTCTAGGTCTAGGTCTAGGTCTAGGTCAAGGTCAAGGTCAAGGTCAAGGTCAAGGTCAAGGTCAAGGTCAAGGTCAAGGTCAAGGTCAAGGTCAAGGTCAAGGTCAAGGTCAAGGTCAAGGTCAACGTCAAGGTCAAGGTCAAGGTCAAGGTCAAGGTCAAGGTCAAGGTCAAGGTCAAAGGTCAAGGTCAGAAGTCAGTGGTCAGAGGTCAAGGTCAAGGTCAAGGTCAAAGGTCAAAGGACAGAGGTCAAGGTCAAAGGTCAGAGGCCAGAGGTCATAGTGCAGAGGTCAAAGGTCAAGGTCAAGGTCAAGGTCAAGGTCAAGGTCAAGGTCAAGGTCAAGGTCGAGGTCAAGGTCAAAGGTCAGAGGTCAAAGGTCAAAGGTCAGAGGTCAAGGTCAAAGGTCAAAGGACAGAGGTCAAGGTCAAAGGTCAGAGGCCAGAGGTCATAGTGCAGAGGTCAAAGGTCAAGGTCAAGGTCAAGGTCAAGGTCAAGGTCAAGGTCAAGGTCAAGGTCAAGGTCAAGGTCAAGGTCAAGGTCAAGGTCAAAGGTCAAGGTCAAGGTCAAGGTCAAAGGTCAAGGTCAAGGTCAAAGGTCAAGGTCAAGGTCAAGGTCAAGGTCAAGGTCAAGGTCAAGGTCAAGGTCAAGGTCATGGTCATGGTCAAGGTCAAGGTCAAGGTCAAGGTCAAAGGTCAAGGTCAAGGTCAAGGTCAAGGTCAAGGTCAAGGTCAAAGGTCAAGGTCAAAGGTCAAGGTCAAGGTCAAGGTCAAAGGTCAAGGTCAAGGTCAAGGTCAAGGTCAAGGTCAAGGTCAAGGTCAAGGTCAAGGTCAAGGTCAAGGTCAAAGGTCAAAGGTCAAGGTCAAGGTCAAGGTCAAGGTCAAGGTCAAAGGTAAACGTCAAGGTCAAGGTCATGGTCAAGGTCAAGGTCAAGGTCAAGGTCAAAGGTCAAAGGTCAAACGTCAAGGTCAAGGTCAAAGGTCAAGTTCAAGGTCAAAGGTCAAAGGTCAAGGTCAAGGTCAAGGTCAAGGTCAAGGTCAAGGTCAAAGGTCAAAGGTCAAACGTCAAGGTCAAGGTCAAAGGTCAAGTTCAAGGTCAAAGGTCAAGGTCAAGGTCAAGGTCAAAGGTCAAGGTCAAGGTCAAGGTCAAGGTCAAAGGTCAAGGTCAAAGGTCAAGGTCAAGGTCAAGGTCAAGGTCATGGTCAAGGTCAAAGGTCAAAGGTCAAGGTCAGAAGTCAGTGGTCAGAGGTCAAGGTCAAGGTCAAGGTCAAGGTCAAAGGTCAAAGGACAGAGGTCAAGGTCAAAGGTCAGAGGCCAGAGGTCATAGTGCAGAGGTCAAAGGTCAAGGTCAAGGTCAAGGTCAAGGTCAAGGTCAAGGTCGAGGTCAAGGTCAAAGGTCAGAGGTCAAAGGTCAAAGGTCAGAGGTCAAGGTCAAAGGTCAAAGGACAGAGGTCAAGGTCAAAGGTCAGAGGCCAGAGGTCATAGTGCAGAGGTCAAAGGTCAAGGTCAAGGTCAAGGTCAAGGTCAAGGTCAAGGTCAAAGGTCAGAGGTCAAAGGTCAAATGTCAGAGGTCAAGGTCAAAGGTCAAGGCCAAGGTCAAGGTCAAGGTCAAAGGTCAAAGGTCAAGGTCAAGGTCAAGGTCAAGGTCAAGGTCAAGGTCAAAGGTAAAGGTCAAGGTCAAGGTCATGGTCAAGGTCAAGATCAAGGTCAAAGGTCAAAGGTCAAACGTCAAGGTCAAGGTCAAAGGTCAAGTTCAAGGTCAAAGGTCAAGGTCAAGGTCAAGGTCAAAGGTCAAGGTCAAGGTCAAAGGTCAAAGGTCAAAGGTCAAGGTCAAGGTCAAGGTCAAGGTCAAGGTCAAGGTCAAAGGTCAAACGTCAAGGTCAAAGGTCAAGTTCAAGGTCAAAGGTCAAAGGTCAAGGTCAAGGTCAAGGTCAAGGTCAAGGTCAAGGTCAAAGGTCAAAGGTCAAACGTCAAGGTCAAGGTCAAGGTCAAAGGTCAAGGTCAAGGTCAAAGGTCAAAGGTCAAACGTCAAGGTCAAGGTCAAGGTCAAAGGTCAAGGTCAAGGCCAAGGTCAAGGTCAAGGTCAAAGGTCAAGGTCAAGGCCAAGGTCAAGGTCAAAGGTCAAGGTCAAGGTCAAGGTCAAAGGTCAAGGTCAAGGTCAAGGTCAAGGTCAAGGTCAAGGTCAAGGTCAAGGTCAAGGTCAAGGTCAAGGTCAAGGTCAAGGTCAAGGTCAAAGGTCAAGGTCAAGGTCAAGGTCAAAGGTCAAAGGACAGAGGTCAAGGTCAAAGGTCAGAGGCCAGAGGTCATAGTGCAGAGGTCAAAGGTCAAGGTCAAGGTCAAGGTCAAGGTCAAGGTCAAGGTCAAGGTCAAGGTCAAGGTCGAGGTCAAGGTCAAAGGTCAGAGGTCAAAGGTCAAAGGTCAGAGGTCAAGGTCAAAGGTCAAAGGACAGAGGTCAAGGTCAAAGGTCAGAGGCCAGAGGTCATAGTGCAGAGGTCAAAGGTC